>OU342742.1:525546331-525971622 GCA_910589775.1 Avena eriantha | reverse complement strand
TGTGATCCTCACATCAAAGCCTTTCCCTTCCGGTTATCCCGATTTCTGTTACTTCGGGGCCATAGGTTCCGGACAACAACGTGTGTATACAACTTGTAGATAAGACCATAAATAATACTATCATAATGAATCAATAACATGTTCAGATCTGAGATCATGGCACTCGGGCCCTAGTGACAAGCATTAAGCACAACAAGTCACAACAAAGTCATAAAGCACTAATAAAAGATACTAGGCACCATGCCCTAACAATCTGATGCCATTACATGAACAATATCATCCAATCCCTACCATCCCCATAGCCTACAGCGGGGGACTACTCACTCATAGATGGGGGAAACATGGATGGTCGATGGAGATGATGGTGAAGATCGATGGAGATGGCTCCGGGGGCACTTCCCCGTCCCGGTAGGGTGCCAAAACAGAGACTTTCTGTCCCCCGAATATCCCCTTCGGTGGCGGCGGCACAACGGAACTTTTCGTGGAAAAACGTCGAACCCCCCGAAGTTTTTAGGCCAGAAGGCTTCTTATAGGCGAAGAGGGAGACCGAGGGGGTGCCTAGGGCCACCACACCATGCCCTGGTGTGGCTAGGCCTAGCCCACGCCTGGGGGTGGTGTGGCCAGGCCCTGGCCCTCCTCGATCTCGTATTCTGGCTCCGTGAGTCTTCTGGAAAAATAGGCACTTTGGCTTTTGTCCCGTCCAATTCCGAGAATATTCATTTTCTGACTTTCCTGGAACCAAAAACAGTAGAAAACAGGCAGCTGGCACTGTGGCTCTTGTTAATAGATTAGTCCAAGAAATCATATGAAAAGTACTCCAAAGTGTGGACAAAACACAAGAAAGTGGATAAAACCAAGCATGGAGCATCACAAATTATAGATACATTTGCAATGTATCAACATCCTCAAGCTTAACTCCTGCTCGTCCTCGAGTAGGTAAGTGATAAAAATAAAGAATAATTTTTGAGGTGACATGCACCATCAAAGACTTGACCAAAGTATTTGTAAACATTCAAAGCTGGGATCATAGTACTTCAATCATAACATGAAATACAAAGTTCTAGCAATAAGACAAAGAAACTATGATGCAACATAAAAAGGCACAAACAAAAGATTCATGAATAACAATGCTTTGCAAGACGTTTGTTTGTTTCACATAAAGAAAACATAGCATAGTGGCATTCAGCTTGTCCCTCAAAGAGTAGCAAACATAAATGCATGGAACACCTTCAAAGTTCACAAGAGTGACTAGATACAAATAGTTTAAAACAAGCAATATCAAGGTATGCATCAATCAACAAGTCTTGGGACAGTGCACATAGAACTAAGAATGGCCACTATGCTCTCAAGAAAGTGCTCATAGAATGTGTGGAGACTCAACAAGGAAATGAAAAGGTTTTGAATAGTTTGAAAGGCTTCCAAATGCTGAAAGTATGGTGCTCATTAGCTTTGAGCTCTCATTGCCCCTATCATAAGCATATTTAATGTGGTTAAGGTGAAAGTGAGGTCCAATCTGAGTTATATGCTTAACAGACTATAAACTAAAAATCCCTAGTCCCTTGCGTACGAGGGCCGCTCCTCATGCTACTCAACTTTAGTTACCAGTAAGTTCTTGCCATCGTAAGTATGTGCGTATCATTGAGAACCGCCAACGGGGTACCCCTTGCCCGATGATACGGAAGAATCCCCATATCAAAATGACAAGGCAAGCAGACAATGAGTATCTCAGCAATATTCTTATTTACCATGGGAAAATGGTGCTTTTTTCTCTCTTTCCTCTTTTCATAAATCGCTTTTTTTCTCAATAGCTATCTCTCTCTCTTTTTATAAGAAGAATGCTTCATAGATATCATTATGGTTACGCTGCAGGTTTCCACCATGTCAGCATGGATTAGACCAACGGCCCAGGCGTTTCTCTAACACACATACATAACTCCATGGACTTACAAGCTCCCCTTTTATTTCACACCGACGACATCCGCAAACAAAAGAGCAAGGTATCAACTGGGTATATATTTACAAGTGTTGAAAGCGTTCCCCGTGACAACACGGTTCTGCTAATCCCCAGTCTATAATTTGCAAGCATATAACTTTCATGGAGAGTTCACAATGGTTTAGGTTTATTAAGTGCAAAAAATAAAGTGTGCCATCAAGTTCGTGAGATCTTTACTAACTAATTTTCCCATAACAAGCAAAAAATTTATTCGGAAGAAAACAAGGCATATTGAATATGCACGAAAATAGCAAATGATGCTAATAGGTAGGTATGGTGGACACTTTGGCAAAATTTGGTTTTAGGGAGTTGGAAACATGAGTAAAACATACTCAGTGAAAGTGAAGGCTAGCAACAGTAAGGGAGCGACAAACGAGAGAGCAATAATGGCCATAATCATGCAGAGCGACAAAACATCATTGATCAAAGCATAAAGTGATACTAAAAGTTGAAAACTAAAGGATCATAAAGGCTATGGTGACTTGAGATAGTCATAACATGGTGTGAGCATGCGCCAAGTCAACCCAAATAAAGCATCAAAGGAGAATACCGCAATACTATGATTTAATATGCTAAAACAACGCATGATTCATCCAAGGCACATTAAGAAATCTCAATTGTTTATAACAAGTCATGCTACATCAAAGAATACTAAGCATAAAGCCAAAATAGTATCAAGCATGGCATGACAAAGCATATGCCACAGTCAAAAACAAGCTCTCTTTACCACTTAAGCATGAGCTTTCCTACTCTTTTCCAAACCAAACCAAACCAAACTATTTGAACACCAATGTATGAAAGAGGGGGGGGGGGTCCAACCAATTTATTCAGCAAACTAAGCAAACCATGCAAACTAAAAACCAAAACGAAAACGAAAAAGAAGACGCTCCAAGAACAACACAACTGTGCATGAAACAATAAAAATGAAGTGTTTGGAAGAAACCTGGGATTTTTATTGATGAAGAAGGGGATGCCTTGGGCATCCCCAAGCTTTGACGCTTGTACTTCTTGGATATTTCTTTGGGTGACACGCGTGGCATCCCCAATCTTGAGCTTTAGTCCATCCTTCATCTCATTACTCATTCCTTCCATATACCTGAAAATTTTCCTTCATACAGAACTTCACACAATCTTTATTAGCAACATTAGTGCACTCAAGATAAATAAGTCTTTGGGTTCATTTATAACACCAATAAACTTCCATTAGAACACTATCTACTGTAGCACTTCCCTCAAAAATCTCAATTCCCCAAAAGAACTCAAAAAGAAACCAACAAGAAGCAAATGCAGAAAATGGCAGAAATCTGTCAAAACAGACCAGCAGGTAAAGACGAATTTTTTCAAAGACCTACTATTGCTCAAATCAAAAAGTGTTGAACTAACGAAAGTTAGCAACCAACCTGGGGCAGAAGCACAAAAATTCGCGCCTCAAAACGACGTTCAGATATTTTACACGAATTTTTACGGTGAAGCACAGAAATCTGTTTCGGGACAACAACTTTCCCAATCATTACTTCTCTCTCATTAGAGGTTACTCTTGGCACAAAAAGCAAATAAAAAGGATAAGGAGCGGTTATTACAGAAGTAATAACTTCCAAGACTCATCTAAAACTTTTGGGTTATCTCCTAATAAGTACTTTTCTTTAAAACCTTTAAGTTAGGCATAAGCAAAAACTAAAATGTATAGCATAGAAGTAAGCGTAGAAAATCATGGTGAAAACATTGTTTTGTTCAATGAAATCCTTTTTTAACAAGGTTGATCAGGTCTTGCTACCAAAACAATTTCATATGAGACAAAACTTTGTATTCCACTAATGATTATGTTACCTCAACCTTGATAGCAATGGTCCCAATCATAATAGTTTCAAATTTTTCTCTTGGTATGGGACAATATATTTCTCCAACTTGAATGCCCTCAACATGTTCAATTGAATTCAAAACCATAAGTCTTACCAATCTTCTTGGGGAAATAGGTAGTATGTTCCTTGTCCTTGACATTGAAGGTCACCTTCCCTTGATTACAATTAATAACAACTCCTGGAGTATTTAGAAAAGGTCTCCCAAGAATAATAGACATATTATCATCTTCAGGCATAATAGTTTGAGAGGATGCTCTCATAAGAAATATGAAGTGAAGTAAAAGAGAGCATCAAGAAGCAAATACAAAACACATTTAAGTCTAACCCACTTCCTATGCATAGGAATCGTGTATGCAAATAAATTCGCAAAGAACAAAGTGACAGGCATAGGAAGATAAAACAAGAGTGACTTCAAAACTTTCAGCACATAGAGAGGTGTTTCAATACTAAATGTTTATGTGGAGAGTATTAATTATTTTAAGAATGTTTTATGTGATAGTTATATTGTTAATTTTATTTATGATGCTACTAAAAGTTACTATGAGAGAGGGAAACATGGTCTTATGTATCTCAACATTGTTAAGTTTTCCCTCTTTATGTTGAAAGTCTTGAAGTTGCACTTGTTTTGCTTTCCTATGCTTGTTGCTTTGTGCTTTTATGACTTGTTTCTTTAAAAGATTCCTATGCATAGGAAGTGGGTTAGACTTAAATGTTCTTTGAATTTGCTTCTTGATGCTCTCTTTTACTTCAATTCATATTTCTTATGTGAGCATCTTCTCAAACTATCATGCCTAACTTTAAGGCGTTAGATAACTATTTCATATTTGAATAAATCCCCCAGGTTGTTAGATAACTTTCGTTAGATCAGCACTTTTAGATTTGAGCAACATAAGGTCTTCTAAAAAATCAGTTTTCATCTACTAGTCTGTTTTGACAGATTTCTGCCATTATTTGCATTTGCCTCTTTATCGATTTCTTTTTGGGTTCTTTTTGGTGAATTGAGATTTTTGAGGGAATTTCTACAGTAGCTTGTGTTTTGAATGAAAGTTTTTCTGTTTTAAAACTAAACCCCAAAGGTTGCTAAAGTTTTTCTTTTGAATGCACTAATGTTGCTAATGAAGATTGTGTGAAGTTTTGTATGAAGGAAATTTTCAGGTGTAGGGAAAGAATGATGTAATGAGATGAATAATGGACAAAAGCTCAAGCTTGGGGATGCCACCCCGTGTCACCCCAAGAAATATTCAATAGGTAGAAGCGTCAAAGCTTTGGGATGCCCAAGGCATCCCCTTCTTCATCAATAAAAATCTCAGATCTTTCTAGACACTTCGTTTTTATTGTTTCATGCACTGTTGTGTTGTTGTTGGAGAGTCTTTATTTTTGTTTTTAGTTTTCTTTTGCTTTGTTTGCTGCAATAAGTTGGATGGATCCCAACACTTCTTTTGGAGAGAGACACACTCTACCTTCATTGTTTAGAACACTCTAGTTTTCATTCTTATTGTTTTGTGAGTGTTCTCTTTTGCTAGCATTATGTTTAGCCTTAGTTTTCTTGTGCTTTCAGCTTAGAAATTTTCAGTTCTTCTTTTTGGATTTGTGAGACAAGCTCATGAATCTTTATTTATTATTATCTTTGTGAGTTGTTTCAAATAAGTCGATTGGTGTTGGAAGAGAGCAGAAAGCTTCATGCTTTAGTGGTACAAAAGGGAGCTTGTTTTGACTGTGGCTTAGACATTATCATGTCATGCTAGATGTTGCTTTGACCTTATGCTTAGTGATTATTTTTGTAGCATGACTTGTTCCAAACAATTGAGATTGCTTAATGTGCCTTGAAAGAATCATGTGTTGTTTTAGCATACAAAAGCATAATATTGTGGTATTCTCCTTTCATGCTTTGTTTGGGTTGACTTGGCACATGCTCACACCATGTTATGACTATGAACCAGTCACCTTAGCCTCTATGATCATTTATTTTTTGACTTGTGGTACCACTTTATGCTTTGATTGATAATGTTTTGTCGCTCTGCATGATTATGGCCATTATTGCTCTCTTAGTTGGTCGCTCCCAGTCTTTTGCTAGCCTCCACTTGTATTGAGTAAGCTCTACTCATGCATCCAACTCCCAAGGAACCAAGTTATTCCAAAGAGTCCACTATAAATTTCTATGCAAGGTGTGTTACACCATTCCAAGTATATTCTTGTTTGATCTATCTTCCAAATTAAACTTGTTGTGTGAAAATTAGTGATTAAAGCTCTCACAAACTTGATGCCACATTTTATTTTTCTTGCCCCTAATAAACTTGAACCATTGTGTCATCTATGTTGTATATGCTTGCACTTATAAGTTGGGAGTTAGCAGAACTGTGCTGTCATGAGGAACGCTTTCAACACCTGTAAATATCTACCCAGTTGATATCATGCTATTTTGTTTATGGATGTTGTCGGTGTGAAATAAAAGGGGAGCTTGTAATTGCATGGAGTTATGTATGTGTGTTAGAGAAACGCCTGGGCCGCTAGCCTAAGCCATGCCTAATCATGGTGGAAACTTGCAGCATCACCATAGTGAGCAATCTATGAAGCATTCTTCTTATAAAAAAGAGAGATAGAAAAAAAAGAGATTGAGAAAAGGAAAAAAAGATGAGAAAAGAGGAAAGAGAGAAAAACACCATTTTCCCATGGTAAATAAGAAGATTGCTGAGATGCTCATTGTCTGCTTGCCTTGCCATTTTGATATGGGATAGCTCCTGTATCATGGGGCAAGGGGTACCCCGTTGGCAGTTCTCTAAGATAGACATGTACTTACTATGACAAGAACTTACCAGTAACTAAAGTTGAGTAGCATGAGGAGCGGCCCTCATATTCAAGGGACATGAGATTGCCAACTTATACTTTATCAAGCATATACTCCATATTTTGTTCACTTTAACCTTAATCACTTCAAGTGCTTATGATAGGGGCAATGCGAGCTGAAAGCTAACAAGTACCATAATTTTTGGAAGCTCTTTATGAGACTTGAAATCCCTACTTCCCTTTGAAGGGGCTTTCTTCCACTTTTATATTGAGTCTCCACCTTCTATCTTTATGCACCTATTGAGAGAGCATAGTGGTCATTCTTAGTTTAATGTGCATTGTCCCAAAACTTGTTGATTGATTCATAACTTTGATATTGCTTGTTCTTGAACTATTTGTATCTAGTCACCCTTATGAACTTTGAAGGTATCCTTTGCATTTATGTTTTGCTACTCCATGAGGTACAAGCTGAATGCCACTATGCTATGTTTTCTATATGTGAAACAAACAAACGTCTTTTAATGCATTGCTATTCACGATCTTTGTTTGTACCTTTTCATGTTACAACATAGTTACTATGTCTTATTGTTAGAACTTCATCTTTCGTGCTCATGTTTATAGTACTTTGATCCCATCTTTCATGCTTTGCAAATGGTTTGATCAAGATTGTGATGGTGCATGTCACCTAAAAAATTATTCTTTTTATCACTTACCTACTCGAGGACGAGCAGGAGTTAAGCTTGGGGATGCTGGATATGCCATAAACGTATCTATAATTTTTGATGCACCATGCTTATTTTATATCATTTGTGCTATGCTTTGTCTACACTTTGAGGTATTTTTATACACTTTCTAGAACTAACCTATTGACAAGACGCCACAGTGCCAGTTGCCTATTCTGCTGTTTTTGGTTTCAGAAAAGCTAAAAATGAATATTCTCGGAATTGGACGGGACAAAAGCCAATATGCCTATTTTTCCTAGAGCAACACGGAAACACGAAGCATAGACGGAGTAGGGCACCAGGGTGGGCACACCCTATGGTGGCGCGGGCCATCCCTAGTGGCGCCACCCGGGGGAGTGGCCCCCCTGGCTGCCTCCTCGCCTCGCGTCTTCGCCTATAAGAAGCCTCCCGATGACAAAACCCTAAAGCATCCGGGAGAAAGCCACGAAAACCTCCACAACGCCGCCGCCACCGAAGGGGAGATTCGGGGGACATAAAGTCTATGTTCCGGTACCCTTCCGGGATGGGAAATTACCCCTGGAGCAATCTCCATGAATCTCCATCGTCGTTGCTGATTCCCATGATGATGAGGGAGTAGTTCTTCCTCGAGGCTAAGAGCTCTACCAGTAGCTATGTGTTCATCTCTCTCTCTATGCGTGATATTATGAGATCATGAGCTTTGTAATCTATAGATCTATTCTTCTACTCAAGTTCTTTAATGAATCTCTGCTTATTCCCATGTGTGTGAAGTTGACAGTGTGCACACCGTGTAGCACTGTGGCTAAGGTTACATAAATACTTATCATGAGTATAATTTGAGTTGGATGTCTCTATGAGACTGTGGTGTTTGTTGGAACCATCTGCGCTCAAGGTGATAGTGAGGGGTTATCTAGATGGGGAATACGAACTTTAAGGTGTGCAGTTATAGCCCTACATCGTCTAACTGGAGAGTAGCTCAGGGTAGCATCATGAAGAGAATATATTTATATGAGAGTGTCCACTAGTGAAAGTATGATCCTTAGGTCTTGTTTCTAAGCATTGAAACACCATTTACAATCAGTTCTATTACATGTTTGCTTGCTGCCATTATTATTTCAGATTGCAATTACCACTTATAATCATCCATATTACTCGTATTTCACTATCTCTTCGCCGAACTAGTGCACCTATACACCTGACAAGTGTATTGGGTGTGTTGGGGACACATGAGAGTTCTTGTATCTTGATTGCAGGGTTGCTTGAGAGGGATACCTTTAACCACTTCCTCCCCGAGTTCGATAAAACTTGGGTGATCCACTTAAGGGAAACTTGCTGCTGTTCTACAAACCTCTGCACTTGGAGGCCCAACACTGTCTATAAGAATAGAAGCGTGCGTAGACATCACGATGTAATCAAGTTACTGAAACAAAAGCCCCTCTTAATAGTGTGGCTATCTATCCTATAATCTAGTCTATCAACAACCACCTTGAGACCCGTAAAAGGACAACCTAGCAAGGCCATACCTTTGCCTTGCGTATCCCGCTTGATATTGATGACAATGCTTCAAGCTTCATTCAAGCCACAATGTATCACTTGATCATTGTTTCTTTGTGAAGACTCATAATTTTCTCCCCCATACACCACCATGGGATAGCTTCATTAAGGTGCATATTCACATGTCCATTATCACCTTTATGGATAGAAAGCTTCAACCATATGATATTCTTAAGATGATTATATTGAACTTGCACTTCTCAACCTTGATGACCATCACCACTTGATGTCATCCTATCATGCGCTATATGGAATCTTCACTTTTGATGAATTCCCATGGAAAGATACCTAGCCCACATAGAAAATGCAAAGGGACATATATAATAGGTTAGATCATGAAGCATAATTGTTAAGGATTACCATACCACAAGATCCATGTGGTACATTCGTTATGCTTCATGTGTTGACTAACTTGAATTCATTCATCACTCTTTGTACTTGCCAACCATGTATATTCTCATGCTCTATCTCAATATCTTGAGGTACATAAAGAACTCTTAATTTTTTTACATGCTCTAAATCTTAGTCAACCATATCTCAAATCATGAGGCTATCATGACATCAACTTAGAGCCATAACTTGAATTCTTCTATTGAGATCAAACATAAGATCTTGATCATATCATATTCTTCTCTTCAACTCGATGATCTTGATGCCAATACTCATTGTATATATTTATCTTCATGGCATCCATACTTGAATCCAACACATGGACTACAAGCATGACCTATGGAATATTCCTTCATATAAACTCAATGAAATCATTAGTCCGTAAGCTTGTCATTAATTACCAAAACCACACATAGGGACAATTACCCTTACAATATCCCCCATTTTAGTAATTGATGACAATCACAACAAGAGGGTTTACATAATGAATATTAGAAATATGTATGCAACTTATCTGAGAATAAGTTGTATACAAGAGGTTGTATTTTTTTTTGAGGGACAAGAGGTTGTATTTGATATGGTCAATTAACACAAAGCTACTAGCAGCCCATATCAAAACTGATTCTACTCATACAAACTACAACAAATGCAAGCGATGTGAGTAGAACCAACATATATAGAGAAAACTCCCCCACAATATATGCATGTGTGATGAACTTGAATTTCATTGCATACATTGTCAAGCATAACCTTCGGGAGAGTTTACACTATATATACAACCATGCAAAACATAATAAAGATGAAATGCATGAAAGGAAAACACTTAACAACAAACCAATCTAAAGTATAAAACCATTTCCCTTAAACCCTCTAAACTTCTCCCCCATTGACAACAAGCGCCAAAATGGATGAAAAAGTTAGAAGGCCAATATAGTATGAGTTCCTCCCCAAGTTGTGCATTTCTCATAATTTGAGTGAAATCAAATGCGCGTATCCAATGAAGAATATTCGGAGGAAATCAAGCAATATTGAGGATCAAACATTGCTAAGAGGATAACACGGTGGAGAAACTTCAACGGATGAAGCAAGCAATCAAACCATCCAAATTACTAATTGGGCCAATATGCTCTAATGAAATAAGGAAGCTCCCAAGGTTTGCGCATAAATTATGATTATTGCATTTGAATACAATATGCACAAACATGGAATCCTCGCTCCATCTATATCATTTAGAACACAACCAAGATTTAAAGAGTATAGAAATAAATCATGAAGGGAATATGCCCTGAGAGGCAATAATAAAGTTGTTATTATACATATTCCAAGTATATGATAGATTTTTATTTTGCATGCTATAATTGTATTAATTTGGAAACGTTAATACATGAGTGTTTAATAAACAAAAGGAAGTTCCTAGTTATGCCTCTCTTATAAACTAGCTCGTTGATTAACAAGATGATCAAGGTTTCCTGATCATGGACATTGGATGTTGTTAATACCGAGGTCACAATATTAGTGGAATGATGTGATGAACATTCATCTGAAGTATAGCATTACGATCAAAGTTATTGTGTTTATATTGCTACTCCTTAGACCATGAGATCATGTTAATCAGTAACACTAGAAGAGTATCTTGATAACATCAAACGTCACACTATGAAAGGGTGATAATAAAGGTGGGTTCAGTACTATGAAAGTGTTATGTAGAGGCTCATGGATCAAGAGTGGGATTTGTCCATCCCGATGACGAATAGATATACTCTAGGCCCTCTTGGTGATATCACATTGGTTAGCTTGCAAGCAAGTGATAAGATCACTAGAATGTTATATCATGGGAACGAGAAAAGAGTACATGTCGGTAACGAGATCAAACTAGGTATGGAGATACCGATGGTCCAATCTCAGACATGTAATATATCACGATACAAAAGGATTTAGTTACTTAGCGTTAAATGTTCTCACGATCACAACAGTCATCGTAGAATGTGTAGGAGTCACTATGGATCTCTAGGTCCCGCTTCTGATAATTAATCTGAGAGGGATCTCGATCATGTCTGCATTATTCACGAACCATAGGGTGACACACTTAAGGGACAGAAACACCATTTGGAGCAAATATGTTTCAAACGAATGAATTGCAAAGCGCTGGAATTATTTCAATAGACACCAAAACTGTTTCGGGTGAAATTGCTGAAATTGGTTCTGCATGTAATATTGAAATGTTGCAGGGGGTTTTATGTGAATGTTTGTTAATTAAAGTAATTAACAAAATTCTGAATAAAATTAGTAAATAATTTTATTAAATGAGAGAGCATTAAATTTGGAGAAATTTAATGCATTTAAAGTGGAGACTTTAAAAGAGAATGTGAAGGGGCATTTTAATGTGGAGGGAGTTACCACCACATGAATGGGGGAGGTGACGGGTCACCCCCCATGGGGCGCCGGCCATGGGGAGGGGTACCCCCTCCTCCTATAAAAGGCCACCACTCTCACCCTTCTTCCACACACCTCCTCATGAAGGATCTCTCTCCTCCTCCAGAATTATTCCCCCATGGTCTCGGATTAGCGAGATACATGTTCCCTGTGGCATTTCGTCTGTAAGGAGTTGCTGCTTCTGCTGCATCGCTGGAGCGAGGAGGTAGAGGTTGTTCGGTGGCCTGAACGTGTGTGCGAGTGCGGATGCGCTGCTGGTTTGCGGCGCTAGGACTTCCACACGATCTTGAGATCGGCAAGCGGACGACTACATCATCCACGAGTTCCTACTCGTTAACAAAACATTGTTGCCTTCGAGGGTGAGTTCTACATGGATGTATATCCACCCGTTTCTTGTATCTAGTAGATAGATCTTGGCGTATAGTTCCCATCGTAGGAATTTTTTGTTTTCTATGATGTGAACCCTTTAGTGGTATCAGAGCCTGATCTATGCATAGGTGCTTCGCACGGGTAGAACACATAAGAGTGTGTGGGCGGTGATGATCACGTTATTGCTTCTTATATGTACTTTGCATATTGGTGGCATAGTTGTATGAAGCGGCCCGGACCAACCTTACATGTCATCGCACATGAGACCGGTTCCACAACTGACATGCAACTAGTTTTGCATAAGTGGCTGGTGGGTGTATGTCTCTCCTACTATAGTCAATATCTGATGTACAACGAGTTGCTAATAATCTGATTATCATCGTTGTGGTTCCATGTTCATAGGTAAGAACGGTTCTATCTTCGAAAGCCCTAAGCCACGTAAAAACTTGCAATTGATTAATTAGAAGCGTCTAGTTTAGATCGTTGCTGGGCTTGTGTCATGATATGGTAATGTTGTGAGTTGATGTATAGTTGATACACTTACAACACACTTAACGTGTAAGTTCCATAGACCTTGGCCTTACACACAAAAGAATGATAGAGATCATACAACGATGCATATGATAGTGATCAAATGCAAGAACCATATCATTTCACTTTACACATATGATGTTCGCATCTTATATTGCTAGTTTGGCATTTTAGTAGTGTTATAAGATGATCCCTCATTTAAATATCAAGATAAAAATGTGTTCTTCCTTAAGTATTCACCGTTTATGTTTCGCCACTTCAAGACATCACGTGATGATCGGGTGTACATGAATCCACGATCATATTTCGGGTGTAAGACAGTTTTACACACGCGAGTACTAAGGTTTTTCTTGGCGAACCTAGCTTGTACAGACATGACCTCGGAACACAGACCGAAAGGTTAAGCATGAGTCATATAGTTTATATGATGCCCATATAGATGCTCGCCTTTGAAGCTATACCAACTCACGTGATGATCGGACTTGGTGTAGTGAATTTGGTTCATGTAATCACCAAAAAGACACGAGGGATGTTGTTTTTGAGTGGGAGTTTAGTTGAACTCAATCTATCATAAACTTAGTCTACATAAACTTTACAAATTCTATTGTAGATGGCACCACCCGCTTTTAATTTCAATGTGTTCATGGAGAAAGAGAAACTTGCTGCGAATGGTAGCAACTTCACCAACTGGGCTATGAATTTGAGGATTCTCCTCTCTACTACACAACAGCAATATGTGCTAGAAGCGCCGCTAGGCCCCCCACCAGCTCCTGATGCCCCTGACGAGGAAAAGAATGTCTATGTGACTCGTCAGGAGGACCACAACTTAGTTCATTGCGGCATACTGTATGGGCTAGAGCCAGAACTTCGAAAGCGTTTCGAAAATGGCAATGCCTTTGATACCATGGGTGAATTGAAAATAATTTTTGATACCCATGCTGCCGTAGAGAGTTATAATGCTTCATAAAAGTTCTTTAGCTGCATGATGGAAGAGAACAGCTTCGTACGTGAGCACGTACTCAAAATGTCTAGGTACGCCGATAAGCTTGTGTCCTTGGGAATAACGATTTCCATTAACTTAGGCATACATCATGTTCTCTAATCTCTGCCACCTAGCTACAAGAGCTTCGTGATGAACTATAACATGCAAGGCATGAAGAAGACTCTCCCCGAACTTCTGTCAATGCTTAAGACTGCAGAAGTGGAGATTAGGAAAGAATATCAAGTGTTGATGGTTAATAGGACCACCGGTTTCAAGAAAGACAAGAAGGGTAAACATAAGGGAAAGAAGGGTGGAAAACCTATTGCTACGCCTGAAAGGAAATCCCGGGATGGCCCTAAGTCTAATACTGAGTGCTACTATTGCAAGGGGACTCGCCATTGGAAGCGCAACTACCCCAAGTACTTGGCAGACAAAAAGGCGGGCAATGCAAACAAAGGTATATATGATATACATGTTATTGATGTGTACTTGACTAGTACTCACAGTAGCACCTGGGTATTTGATACTAGATCGGTTGCTAATATATGTAACTCGAATCAGGGGCTGCGGAACAAGCGACCGCTAGCAAAGGGTGAGGTCAAGATGCGTGTCGGCAATGGATCAAGAGTTGATGTGATCGCCGTCGGATGCCTCTCCACCTACCATCGGGATTAGTTATAAACTTAAATAATTGTTATTTGGTGCCTGCACTGAGCATGAACATTATATCAGGATCTTGTTTGATGCGATGTGGTTATTGGTTTAAATCTCAAAACAATGGTTGTTCGATTTATATGAATAATATCTTTTATGGTCATGCACCTGTGATGAATGGTTTATTTCTATTAGATCTCGATAGTAGTGTTATACATATTCATAATGCTAATGCTAAAAGAATTAAACTTGATAACGATATATCTGCATATATGTGGCACTACCGTTTAGGTCATATTGGTGTTAAACGCATGAAACTCCATTCTGATGGACTTTTGGAATCACTTGATTTTGTATCATTTGATACATGTGAGCCATGCCTTATGGGCAAGATGACTAGAACACCGTTTTCTGGTTCAATGGAACGGGCAACAGATTTATTGGAAATCATACATACTAATGTATGCGGTCCAATGTGTGTGTCCGCGTGAGGTGGATATCGTTATTTTGTTACTTTCACGGATGGTTTGAGTAGATACGGGTATATCTATTTGATGAAACATAAGTCTGAAACCTTTGAAAAGTTCAAGAAATTTCAGAATGAAGTGGAAAACCATCGTAATAGAAAGATCAAATTTCTGCGGTCCGACCGTGGAGGTGTGTATCTAAGTTACGAGTTTAGCACACACATGAAAGAGTGTGGAATAGTTTCACAACTCACACCTACCGGAACACCACAACGTAATGGTGTGTCGGAACGTCTAATCGTACTCTATTGGATATGGTTCGATCTATGATGTCTCTGACTGACTTGCCACTATTATTTTGGGGTTATGCACTGGAAACCGCTACATTCACTTTAAATCAAGCACCGTCTAAATCCATTGAAACGACACCGTATTAATTATGGTTTGGAAACAAACCTAAGCTATCATTTCTTAAAGTTTGGGGATGCGATGTTTATGTGAAGAAATTTCAGCCTGATAAACTCGAACCCAAAGCGGAAAAATATGTCTTCATAGGATACCCTAAATAAACAATTGGGTATTCCTTCTATCACAGATCCGAAGGCAAGGTTTTCATTGCCAAGAATGGATCCTTTCTAGAGAAATATTTTCTCGTGAAAGGTGTGAGTAGTCGAAAGGTAGAACTCAAAGAGGTTACTGAACCTTCTCTTCATGAAATGGCGAGTGGCGCAGCACCGAAAGTTGTTCTAGAGTTGACTTCACCAAATGAAGAAGGAACTAATGATAATGATCATGAAACTTCGAAAGAGGACACTACTGAACCTCACATGTCAAGAAGGACACGTGCAGCTCCTGAACTATACGGGAATCCTGTTGTAAATTTCATGGTTGATGAAATAGATGACCTTGCAACGTAGGAAGAAGAGATGATGAGCCCGGATTCCAACAAATGGCTAGAAGCCATGAAATCCGAGATGGAATCCATGTACGAAAACCAGGTTTGGACCTTGGTGGACTTACCTCACGATCGAAAGGCCGTTGAGAATAAATGGATTTTCAAAAGAAAAACTAATGCTGATGGTAATGTAACCATCTATAAAGCTCAACTTGTCACAAAAGAGTTTCGACAAATTCAAGGAGTTGACTATGATGAGACATTCACTCCTGTAACGATGCTAAAGTCAGTTAGGATTATGTTAGTAATTGCTGCATATTTCAATTATGAAATATGGCAGATGGATGTCAAAACTGCGTTCATCAATGGTAACATTGAAGAAGAGTTGTACATGATACAACCAAAGGGTTTTGTCGATCCTAAGGATGCTAACAAGGTGTGCAAGCTTCAGTGGTCCATCTATGGACTGAAGTAAGCATCACGAAGTTGGAATCTCCGCTTTGATGAGGTGATCAAAGAGTTTGGATTTGTCCAAGCTTATGGAGAGGCTTGTATTTACAAGAAAGTGAGTGGGAGCAATGTGGCATTTCTGATATTATATGTGGATGACATATTATTGATTGGAAATGATATAGATCTTTTAAATAGTGTTAAAAGTTATCTAAACAACAAATTTTCTATGAAAGACCTTGGTGAAGTGTCATATATATTAGGCATAAATATCTATGGAGATAGATCAAGACGCCTAATAGGGCTATCGCAAAGTACATACCTTGATAAGATTTTAAAGAAGTTTAAAATGGACGAAAGTAAGAAAGGGTTCTTACCTATGTTGCAAGGAAAGACATTGAGTAAGACTCAAAGTCCCGCTACGGCGGAAGAAAGAGAGATAATGGATAAGATCCCCTATGCTTCAGCCATAGGCTCTATAATGTATGCCATGCTATGTACAAGACCGGATGTGGCACATGCTATTAGTTTGAATAATAGGTACCAATTTGATCCAGGTTTGGAACACTGGATAGCGGTCAAGAATATCCTTAAGTACTTGAGAAGAACTAAGGAAATGTTTCTTGTATACGGAGGTGAAGAAGAGCTGGTAGCTAATTGTTATTTCGACGCTAGCTTTGATACTGATCCGGATGACTCTAAGTCTCAATCCGGATACGTATTTCTCATGAACGGAGCAGAAGTTAGTTGGAGGAGCTCCAAACCACCCATGGTAACAAGGTCAACAATGGAGGCAGAATATATTGCTGCTTCAGAAGCACCACAGGAAGCAGTTTGGATGAAGGAGTTCATTAACGAACTGGGTGTGGTTCCTAGTGCGTTGGATCCAATGGTGATCTATTGTGACAACAATGGATCCATAGACAACGCAAAGGAACCAAGGTCTCACAAGAATTCCAAGCATATTAAGCGTCGGTTTCACTCCATCTGTGAGCATGTCAAGGATGGAGATATAAAGATTTGTAAAGTACATACCGATCTCAATGTAGCAGATCGGTTGACTAAAACTCTCCCTAGAGCAAAACATGATCAACACCAGAACTCCATGGGTGTTAGACATATCACCATGTAACTAGATTACTATCTCTAGTGCAAGTGGGGGACTGAAGGGAATATGCCCTAAGAGGCAATAATAAAGTTGTTATTATACATATTCCAAGTATATGATAGATGTTTATTTTGCATGCTATAATTGTATTAATTTGGAAACGTTAATACACGTGTGTTTAATAAACAAAAGGAAAGTTCCTATTTATGCCTCTCTTATAAACTAGCTCGTTGATTAACAAGATGATCAAGGTTTCCTGATCATGGACATTGGGTGTTGTTAATAATGAGGTCACAACATTAGTGGAATGATGTGATGAACATTCATCCAAAGTATAGCATTACAATCAAATTCATTGTGTTTATATTGCTATAACATCTAACGAAGTAATCCTAGTCCTTAGACCATGATATCATGTTAATCACTAACACTGGAAGAGTATCTTGATAACATCAAACATCACACCGTGAAAGGGTGATTATAAAGGTGGGTTCAGTACTATGAAAGTGTTATATAGAGGATCATGGATCAAGAGTGGGATTTGTCCATCCCGATGACGGACAGATATACTCTAGGCCCTCTCAGTGATATCACATTGGTTAGCTTGCAAGCAAGTCATAAGATCACTAGAATGTTATATCACAGGAATGATAAAATAGTACATGTCGGTAATGAGATCAAACTAGGTATGGAGATATGGATGATAGAATCTCGGACATGTAATATATCGCGAGACAAAGGTATTTGGTTACTTAGCGTTAAAGGTTCTCACGATCACAAAAGTCATCGTAGAATGTGTAGGAGAGTATGGGTCTCCAAGTCCCGCTTCTGATTATTGATCTAAGAGGGGTCTCAATCATGTCTACATTATTCAGGAACCGTAGGGTGACACACTTAAGGGACACCAACACAATTTGGAGCAAATATGTTTCAGATGAATGGATTGCAAAGCGCTGGAATTATTTCAATAGACACCGAAACTATTTCGGGTGAAATTGCGTAAATCGGTTCTACATGTAATATTGAAATGTTGTAGGGGGTTTTATGTGAATGTTTGTTAATTAAAGTAATTATCAAAATTCTGAATAAAATTAATAAAAGAGTTTTATTAAATGAGAGAGCATTAAATTTGGAGAAATTTAATGCATTTAAAGTGGAGACTTTAAAAGAGAATGTGAAGGGGCATTTTAATATGGAGGGAGTTACCACCACATGAATGGGGAGGTGACGGGTCACCCCCCATGGGGCGCCGGCCATGGGGAGGGGTACCCCCCTCCTCCTATAAAAGGCCACCCCTCTCACCCTTCTTCCACACACCTCCTCGTGAAGGATCTCTCCCCCTCTAGAATTATTCCCCCATGGTCTCGGATTAGCGAGATACATGTTCCTGGTGGCATTTTGTCTGTAAGGAGTTGCTGCTTCTGCTACATCGCTGGAGCGAGGAGGCGGAGGTTGTTCGGTGGCCTGAACGTGTGTGCGAGTGCGGATGCACTGCTGGTTTGCGGCGCTAGGACTTCCACACGATCTTGAGATCAGCAAGCGTACGACTACATCATCCACGAGTTCCTACTCATTAACAAAACTTTGTTGTCTTCGAGGGTAAGTTCTCCATGGATGTATATCCACCCGTTGCTTGTATCTAGTAGATAGATCTTGGCGTATAGTTCCCATCGTAGGATTTTTTTTTGTTTTCTATGTTGCGAACCCATCAAATCAATACACATTCAAGACAAACTTAAGTCCAAAAGAAAACAATTATGAGATATGAGTGCACGAAGATGCAATAAAGGTAAACCGATCACTCAAAAATCAAGTCCTTACCAATACCATTAAAAACCAAGAGGATAAGAAAGATGGTCAGTAAAGAGCGAGGATATCAAGGCGAGAGATTAACACTCTCATGTATATAAGTTTCTAAGTAGACAGCACATGAGAATAATCCACAAAGAAACATCCACAGACAAGAGGTTAATAAAAATAAGAATAGATGATATCCAAGAGGAAGTCATAAGATATACCAAAAAGGATATTTTTTTCTTAAGTGCATATATAGCCCATGGCTCTATTTTCTCTTATGATATATCAATGAATTTCAACAAAGAAAAACAAAAAACTCAAAAACATCACAACTAACACTAAGGGAACTAATGCTAGTTGGGATATTTTGAGAAACGCAAAAAGTATCAAAAGGAAGGATTCATTGCAATTTCAACAATATTTCGAATGAGAGTACCTTCAGGAATTGATATGCAATAAATTGCTAGAAGGCATATTTGGGATTGGTGAATCATTAACATGATTTTATATACTCCCCGTTATATGCATCATCTCAAATTAATGACGTAAGTAATAAGGATAGAGATGTATTTCAAAGATCCTTGCAAAAACCACAACATTTAAAAACAAATACATGCATGCCAAGATGCAAACTACAAGAGATTGGATGGAAGAATAGTATGCATGAATAAGTTACTTGATACTAAGATAGCAATGGTATGATGTAGTAGATAAGAATTTTTCGATCATCCTAGCTTGGCTCCAATTATCATGTGGTGGAAACACCTTCCTTATAGATGAGACAAATATCCATTGCATCTCCAATGTACCTAAAACAACATTCAAGTACATCTTGGTCCCCAAACTTATTGGGTCCAAAGTGGTTAGACTAACCATAATACATAGGACACACTCCATATAAATATGTGCATATTTAGAGATGAAAATTTGAATTTCATGCACATCTTAGCCATTTAAGGATTTGATGGAGTATTCCCTATAGATTGGATCAAAGAAAGCAAAACATGATACAAAATATACATTTAGTAAACATGCATGCACTAGAATTTCAAGAACCAAAGAAGATATAATTTGGACAAAACACCAAAATATTCAAGAAGGCATACAAGGTGTGAAAAAACACATATAT
Source organism: Avena eriantha (assembly GCA_910589775.1). Lineage (NCBI taxonomy): Eukaryota > Viridiplantae > Streptophyta > Magnoliopsida > Poales > Poaceae > Avena > Avena eriantha. Next base: position 525,951,526 of record OU342742.1, on the reverse strand, counting down.
TATCCAAACTATATCAAAGAATAAAATCAACACAAGGTTTGTTCAACAAAGTTCAACAAAAGAACTAAGAAAAAACTATTGAGCATAGAAGATGAGTTAAAAACACATATGCTCAAATATTTATCTTATTCAAGCAAATAAAATATAGAACAAAGAATGAGATAACAAACTCCCAAAAGAGCAAGGCTTCAACAAATAAACCAAACCCTTAACACTTTTCACAATGGCACAAGGTTTCGAGAAGAAAAGGTTTTTCGTCCACTAAAATACGTTAGATAAGAATCAAAAACATAATCAAAGAGATTTTCAAAAAGGCAAGGAAGACAATAGGAGCCGCAACAAATTTCATGGAAAGAAAATAAGGAAATAAGAGTCGAAATACTAGGTGAAGATGATCCACAAATGCTACCACACACAAGTATATCAATTGTCGAAGACAATGAATGTATTGGAGTTGATTTCCGGTGGTATATTGCAAGGATATTAAAGATAAATCTTCACAACAAAAATTATAGGATGTAAAAAAAGATTAAGCATTATGCATAGATAGAGATTCTTGATAGTTTCAACTAGTCTCACGATCATGCAAATCAGTGATTAGAATAACTAGAAGAAAATGGTCTCCCAAATAATATATATAGATATGTATTTGAGGAAGGTCGCACCAAGAATTTCTTACTCAAACAAAGACCAAAAAGACAAGCAATAAAATCTTCTAACAAAATAGATGAGTTTGTTTGAGCAAACATGTGACTTAGAAACAAGATAATCAACAATATCAACTCTAAGTGGCATTACCCCATATATTCACATTTCCTAGGATTGTGATATGCAACAAGAAGCATATTACTCACCCACAATGTGATATTCAAAATTTCTCAACAAGAGGTAAAATAATCTCAACTAGATATAATTAGTGGACATTTAGAATTTGAATTTCACATGAGTATGACGCATCACATAATGACTAGATAAGCTTGCAATATCAATACTAAGTGGTAGTACTCATGTACATACATTTTAAGGTTTGAGAGATGCATGAGGCATATCACTCCCCCAAAATGGGATGTTCCATTGACCACTCGAAAAGAGACAAATAAGATATCATCAAGATGCATTAGAGGCTAAAAAAACACAAGTAAATGATGGGCCAAACACCTATACATACCTGAATACACAAAATAAGCAAGCATAAGGCACACCAAAATACAAACACAAACTTGGTACAAAAACAAAACATGTAAAGGGGCAAGTAACTTATAATATAAACACTAGTACAAACCTCTTACTTAGAGACTATGCCTAGAGCCGGTTAAGTGTGATAACGAAATTATTCGCCTATGATCGCTCACCTTAGACGGTCAAAACCAAATACCCATCTCTGCTCTTCTTAGAGGTGGATAGATATTACATCCGACTCTAATAACATTCACACCATAGCCGGTTTATAATTGTAACTGTCGCTAAAACTTATCTGAGATGGTACTGCCTTATGCCCGCATCTAATAAGTATTTCACCCTAGGAGGTGAATACAATGAACCATCTCAAAAACATACTCGAGGTGGTTAGTTATCATGGCCGCCTCTAGAGGTTCAGCACAAAGGATGCTCAGTTCACAATATAAACAGATTTCAACATAAACTAATTAGTCTACAGGTTCAACACAAACAGAGTTCAACATATATAATATGCTGCTTTTGCATTAAGTAGCCGCACACATGCACAAACATATGCAAACCAACCAGCTAGCTTCTCTCTATTGCATACATATTATTAATTTCAACCTTCCCCAAATAGTAAATAAATCCCACCACCAGGCATCTACCAAAACAAATGTAGATATAATTTAACATCCATAAATCTAGAAACACCAACACACATATATATATATATAACAAGCAAAAAAATTAAGAGATTCAACACAGAGTGTACACACAATCAAAAGCTAGTTCAACATGCAAACGTTGCTCAGCAACCAAATGATGCATGTAAAATGCATACATGAACTTTGTAGTTTGTTTATATGAATTCCCACATATTTGATACATATATGATGTTATATTCATGTTTTACATTGATTTATGGGGATTTGCCAATGATGCCCTTTATTTTGTTTATAAATTTGAAGGACGGGAAACCCCTATTTTGTGTATTTTTTGCCTTTCAAGGACCTAAACAAAGTCAAATGGATCTAGGCTTTCGGGGATATCAATATTTCATCAAGAGAAGAACCAAGAGTACTTGAATTGCACCAGAAGAGCCAGGAGGACCAAAATAGCACCAATCGCACACCTAGTAAGGGTGGGCCGCCACCCATGCTAGTTTCCTCCTCGGCTGTCTATTCACTTAGATCTTTCGCCCACCGCCTTCGTTTGACCTAAAAACCACTATATAAAGGGCCCCTCAGGAGCCTAGGGGAGGCACCGCCAAAACACTGAAACACCAAAACAGAGCCAGAACCAGCGAAGATTGTAGGGGAAAACTCTGCCGGAGCTACCGCCGGAGGGATCTCTACCTTATCCAACGTCTCTACCATCATTACCATGATGAAGAGGGATTAGTCCACCTCTGGACTATGGGTTTGTGGCAGTAGATTGAACTCTCTCTCTCTCTCTTGTTCTTCATAGATCTAGTACCATAGGAGCTGCCTGACATGATTATGGTCATATTTGTAATTCCTTTGTGGTGGATCTTTATTCTATGATTTGATATATGAGATTGGAACCTATTATGTGTAAGATGTATTGATAGATGCATATCATGTACCCCGTTCTTAAGTACTTGTTATGATGCAACTTGTATGCAAGAGCATGTGTGGGGAGAAGTGTGTATTAGATGGAATAGCATGGTGGTAGTGATTGAATAGTGACAAAAAATTAGATATCTACTATGTTTTTACCTTTGTTTTGCTACCTCACTAGGGATAAAGTGAATCCATGTGTTATCATTATCTTGTGATAGTAAGATAATCTTGTTTGGTCAAGGTAGCATATTTTTGATTCAAACATCATGTCAAAATACTTAAGGCTATACTTTGTTGATTCTTAATTGAAGATTGCTTGGAGTTTTCCCTTTCTCGAGGAGTATAAGAGAGACATGTTGCATCATCTCTATGTTATGTCTCTGATGAGTTATGTGTGTCCATTGCAGCCCAAAAAGAGAGTAAAGAAGTGAACCCTGGTCCATTGAACCCCGGTACATTTGAAACCATTAGAAACAAATTCCCAACACCACTATCGCACTTTATATTTTCTTCTATTTATTATTTCGAAAATGAAAAATACTTTCTTCACTTACACACACAACTAAAACCCAAAAACAACTATCTTTTATTGCTATTGTCTTGCTTGCCTAGTTTTTCTTTGTTTTACTTTACTTTATTAATTTAGTTATTTATTATTACTAATATGTAACCATGTGCTTGACAACCACATTGTGGAGTTAGGGACACAAGACAAAAATTTTCTTTGTAGGTTGCTTGAAGAGGAGAGGAAGAATAAATCTCTAAGATAATTCCCTGAGAGTTTGATATAAACCGTTGAGTCACCCTTGTGGGGAAAATACGCTTGCTACAACACTCTGTACTTGGAGTCCCAACGAGTTGGTACACACGGAGTTTTTTCCATCAAGAACATTTTCTGGTGCCATTGCCAGGGAGTTGCTAGAGAGACTTCATAGTGGGTGGTGCTTGGATAATTCCCACGACAACTACGAGAACACATTTTCTAGCGCCGTTGCTGGGAAATTGCAAGAGGGACATCACAATGACATCTTCATCAAGTTCGGGAGCACAGGATAATTTCCACTACAACTGCTAGAAAATTTCCTAGCACCATCAACACCAACTTGTGTAAACACCTAATCTTGGGAGGAGACACACGACTGAGCTCGATAGCTCGGTTAAATTTCTTCCTGGGGAAGAGCCATAAGCCATGTGATTGGCCATGAAGCCGTAGCAGTTGTATTTTCCCCCAACTTTGACATGGCCGGATCCACAGGCTTCAGCATGCTGCAGGACACTTTGGAAGTCTGGTCGTATGCTCCTTTTGGAGAAGGGGCAGTGATGACTGCAAGTGCATAGATCAATTGTAGCTAGTTTCGAAGTAAAGATATTGAACCCACAGAGAGCTATTGGTAAAGGTCTTTATGCCCCTTGTTACTATTCACTAGAGAGTACTTGTTAGTTATATTTAATTCCAAGTAAAGGGTGTATAAAGAGTGTGTTTGAATAAGTGCTAAAGTAAACAAGAACAAAGTAAATAGCGAAAGTAAACTAAAGAAAGAGAGTGTCTATGAAGTGTTGTGTAATATGGTTGAGGGGTTCTCAGGATTCACCACTAGCATGGAATAATTATGAATGATAAGGATAGCATATTTCTTATATCATGATATGTGTGGAGAGAGCTCCATAATAAGATGTTCACTATAAGGCTTGTAGGAGGAAACTTTGTTGAGCCAAGAGTGAGGTCACCTCTAAATAACCACTTTGATGTCTGAGAGCAGTCACCCATACAAACCACCGCAATTAAGGGTTTCTCTGTAGATATCATAATTATCTTAGGGATTCCCTCTTTATCCTCCTTTGACCGTGTAGGTTACGAGCCAGCGCCAATCTGTCATGGGGCGATTCCGGGTACAACTAAAAACACGTCTAAAGGATTTCTCCCTCCCTTTAGTGGTATGGTGGTGTAGATTTTGTGGGCGGCGGCTATGGAGGCGGTGGAGCCTAGGGCTCCACCCCTATGGCGTGTGTGGACTCCCCCCTTGTTTTAGGGTTTTCCCCTCTTTAAATAGGCATCTGGAGGTCGGTTTTGCAAACTGACAGAGCTAGGGGCTGAATATGCCCATTGGGCCTTCACAAATGTTGTTCCGTTTGATGAAACAAAGATGTTGGAGGGCTGCATGGCCATACAGTATGGGCGGGCTCTGCCCGTACCAGTGGTCGTTAAGCCTTGTGAACTCTACAGTGTTTTGGTCGCCATTTCTTCATACGGACTCTAATTGAGGTGTTATTTGGCTCGTTCGATTCGTATGGACGAGGGATACAACACCATGGACTTGGATCTTAATTTGGAGTTGATGGAAAAATCCACTATTTCCTCCTCTCAAATGGCTAAGTCTGGTGCCTGCAACTCCTTCATATTGAATCCTCTTGGCTCCTTTTATCCATGATTGAATAGCACCTACACACAAATCAAAGACAAGAAAAAGGTAATAAAATCCTAATAAGACTAAGAATGTACAAAGTCCGTGTGGAAATGAATGATAACAAGTAATCATACATAATAGGCATAATTGTAGATAGATGTAGTATGTAATGAGTGACAATATGAATAATTTATATACTTAAATATGCATCAATTTTGTACTCATCAACTTACCCAAGCTAGACTCTTGCTTGTCCCGGGTAATAAAGTGGCTTATGGACAAGGTCATCATGTTCATGAGGCACGAGTCGATAACATAAATGAGGCAAAAAATTGAAACAAGAGTATAATACCGGATGTAGAAGATTAATGCCTTGTATCCTTATTTTCCCTGCAAGCTCAAAGTAAGAAAGAACATATTCATACAAGGTGACACAAACTTAGTTATGTCAATCCATAAAAGATCAATTAAAACTTCAATGTGCCATGTCAAAAAGTGAACCTAGCTTGAAAGCAAACTTGTGATCCTCCTATTGTGTCTTTTAAGTTTTGTATCTCCTCATTTTTGTAAAGTAAGGGCTTCAATGAGAATATGAATTCACTTACGGTTGGCAGTCACATGCGTTCGGCACTTCATCCATTTGAGAGGCTCATCAAAGTTAGAGAGATGACAAGAACACTATACAAGCTTCGGTAAATCAAGACAATCAAAGTAGAGTTTAATATAAGTATAAATAACTAGAAGTGTAACAATCAATCCAATTCTTCTAGTTAACTCTCAACTTTCCAAGGAATACTAGGATGTTTAATAGCAAATTTGAGTAAGAGAATTCATGTCCTAAGTAGCATAACAGTGAAGTGTCTTATTGACACCCACATAAGTAAATCAAGGCTATAAAACACTTCTAATCCAATCATTGTCTTTCAAAAAATTCATAAAGTTGTAACCTTATTTGAATGATGATTCTCAAGACCATGCCAAGGACTTGTTATGTGGATCTTCATATTTTTATCCCTTATTTGAAGGATGATTCTCAACAAGGATAGTTGAGTGATTCTTTTTAAACAATGGTTTGCACAACCTTCGAGGGTACCAATACTTTTGCCCATATGGTGACACTTATGCCACCTATGTCATTAACTCAGCCAAAATCAGGGGTTGTACCATAGATCGCTCATAGGATAGCGGAGTTGTTGGCATCCCAAGGTGTGCATCAAAAACATAGAACTATTTAAATAGTATCAAAGTTTGATCCACAAGGTTAGCTTTGGCATGCAATCACAATTACCGCTAGACTTCATTTCAATCAAATAACTCCTTTTAAGAGTGTCGTCAAGTCTATCGAAACATCTATGGGGTTAAGTATCTTCAAATGTAAACTCTCAAGACAATCACTCATCAAACAAGTCATAAATTTTGGACTTTTTCTTGTTATACTTGTTTGGCAATATTATTTCAAAGGCAAGACTCGGTTAGCTAAAAGAACTAGAGCAGAAGCTTTCACAACTAATCATCCATTCAATTAAGAAGATTTACTCTAACTAATTTGAATTACTCCCACTAGTATGGCATCTTCACAATCAACCAACTAAGATAAACAATTCAAACTTTGAAAGTGGGATACATAGGATTTAAGTGTAGAAATCATGGCAATGTATTCTAGAGGATCACAAAGTTCTTCTGAAGCTGGATAAAGATTTTAACATAGTGAATGAAAGCTCTAACAAAACTCTTATGAATCCTAACAAAAGCAAGTGCATCTACTATATAAACATGAAACACAACTTTCCTAAGCAAGCATTCAAAAACAGTGGGATACATGATTACACAAAAAGTTTCATCGAACAAGAACATTGCACAAGACTTTACAAATGCAGAAGTAACTTCCCGAAGCTAGAACTTTTGTAAGAACCAAACTTGAATAGATTACCATAAGAAAAGAGAAAATGCAGTTATCAAAAGAGAGTGTGAGAAGTGGTTACCTCCACAAGCTTGAATAAACCAAGGGTGACTCACTTTAACGTTGAGGTACAAATAACCTCACTTTTGATGGACATAGACCTCTGGTTCAAGGAATACTTCCTTGTTGAAGTGTTGAGTTGAAACAACCAAGTGGCTTATGAAAGTATTTACATGGTTGGCACAAACCATGCACGTCATCATAGAAGGTTCAAGTCCCCGCAAAAATAACAAACAAAGTAAAAGCAAATGATTCAGTGTACGAATGGAGTTCGTTCACCCAACCGTGAAAAGAAAATAAAAGAAACATGAAACACTACAGAGAATTAAAGGCTAGGGAGTTTAGAAGGTAGGTAAAAGAAAATGAAGTACAATGGAACATGTAGAAGTAACCCACTGACCTGATATTGTCAAAATAAAAGACTGGAGGGGTTATAACCTTTTTATACTTGTCCCTGCCCTTTCTGCGCCATGCAGCTCCTTGGTACGAGAGCGTGGTACGTTCGGACTCCGCCTGTACTAAACCTTGTCTTCTCTTTCTCTCCCTCTCTTTTTTAAGTCTATCCACGAAGTTGGTACGACCGGGTGGTACGGGCGGGATGCTCCCATACGAGTGGTCATTACAACCTTTGAATCATCTTCATGTTTCCTTCGCCTGGTAATGAGTTCGGTATGGGCGGATGGTAACGGACGCATCCCACCATACTGATGCTCGTTAAGCCTGCTATCACTTTTCTGGAAAATTTTCTGTTTATTCTGATGTGTCACATGGGCAGTACAGGCGCACGGGACGAACATGTCCGCTCATACTGCTGCTCGTTAAGCTTATTGTGAACTCCGGAATGAGTTATTTTCCCCAAAAGTTTTACTAAGGACCTGAAACGTTAGTCCAACATCCAAACAAAGCAAACATATATTTTTGCTGAGAAGATTTAACCAAGATATGCAATGCATCATTAGAGCAACAAATAATTCTACCTATCAAAAATAGTCCCAAGCCAACTCTAATAGGAAATCATGCAAATATATACAAGTGCCAATGGACATGAATGCAGCTAGATTCAAGACACAAAATTAAGAAAGACACCTAAAAACTTTCGGGTTGCCTCCCGGAAAGCGTTTTCTTTAAAGCCATATAGCCAGGCTTAGATGCTCCATTAAATCATCCACCTGGATCTCAGGGGATATCAATTTGAGGTGTAATGGTACTTAACTCTATCAAAGAGTCGGAGAATATCATTGTAGAGTACGGTCAGAGTCGTACCCTCTTGCGGTGCATCAGCATCATATAGATAAATAAGTTCTTGCTTCCAAGCGTGTGTGGATGCACCAAGCGTGATGACAATGCCTCCTTATATAGCTGCAATGACAGTATTAGAGGTTGATATATAATTATTGAACTTTTACCTTGGTTACCATTGTAGGGGAACACTTCATAGTATTTTTCCTTTGCAACAGGGAGTAAATTAGGTCCTTGTATATTAGCATCAAAAGATTCATAGCACGGTTCTATCTCTAGTTCATCATTAGCAATGTAGTCCTCATGAGTGTCTAGGCACAAGGCCTTCACAGATAAATTACAATCAGTTTTAGCATTATAAGAATCATTACTAAAGAGAGAGAGAGAGAGGCATCATAAACAAATCTCGTATTTATGGTGTGCCAATCTTTATCAACCTCACCTTTTTGTTGTTCCTCCTCTTTATCTTGTGGTTTTTGCAAATGGTTATCTTCTGACACTATGGTTCTAGACCCTGCCTTACTCTCTACCACAAGTGGATTATCACTACGACATTCTTGACAATAAGATTGTAACATTGGTAATAAGTTGGTAAGTTTCATATGAAGCATACTATCACTACTCTTTCTTATGATTGGATCTTTTGAGAGTAGATCATGGACACCTTTATAAACCAAATAGTCTATGACTTCCTCTCTAGTGTGAGACACTAGGGACTCTTCAAGAGTAATGCAACATTGAAAACTAAAGTGCCCAACTGCCATACATTTATCACAAGGCTCATGATATGGATTACAAAAGGATTTTGCACAACCATCTAGTAGATCATACAAGTTAAACAAATCCATACCAGCGGCAGTAGTATCTTCGTTGTGGTGTATATCCTATTTTTCTTTCTTCCGTGAGTCCTGCAAAAGGTTAGTCTCTTCCACGGCTATCCTCTTGTGAGAAATCACTAATGCATCATCACAAAAGTTATCAATACAATAAGAGTATATAAGGTATACTATTCCATAAATCTTATCGAGTACTTCATCTTCTTTTTTTATATCACTCATGTGAGATAGCATCTCACAACAACCGGTAAAAAGTACTCTCTCATAAACCTCCATATTAGCAGAGAATTCGTAATTCCCATTATAAAGTGATAATTTGATATCATAGGTATTATTCTTATATTGATAATTAAAATGATCTTTGGAACCACGGCCTTCACAAGTAAAATTGTACGAGGTACATAATGTGGATGAATAGATTTTCAAACAACTCACCCATTCTTCTAATATGTTTTCTCTTGTAATATAATATCCAAAAGTCCCAAGTTTCTTCTCCTCTATTGCGGGCTTCATCTGTTTAAAAATAGCAATCTAGGAAGACATGATTAGTAGCAAATGTTTTAATAAATTTTTATGGGTTTTTGGTTTTATAATTTTTTTGTTCTTTTCAAATAAGTAAAATAAGTAAAAAGTAATAAACAGAAATAACTTGAAACTCGTCAACAACTTTTAGTACAACAACAATAAATTAGCAACTAAGAACAAAGACCAAAAGCGCTTAGCTCCCTGACAACGGTGCCAGAAAATAGCTTGATGATTGCAAGTGCACAGATCAATTGTAGCTAGTTTTGAAGTAAAGATATCGAATCCATAGAGAGCTATTGGTAAAGATCTTTATGCACCCTGTTACTATTCACTAGAGAGTACTTGTAAGTTATCTTTAGTTCCAAGTAAAGGGTGTATAAAGAGTGTGTTTGAATAAGTGTTAAAGTAAACAAGAACAAAGTAAATAGATACTAAAGCAAGAGAGTGTCTATGAAGTGTTGTGTAATATGGTTTAGGTGTTCTCAAGGATTGTACGATTCACCACTAGCATAGAATAATTATGAATGATTAGGATAACTCATTTCTTATGTCATGATATGTGTGTAGATAGCTCCATAATGAGATGTTCACTACAAGGCTCGTAGAGGAAACTTTGTTGAGCCAAGGGTGAGGTCACCTCTAAATAACTACTTCGATGTCTGAGAGTAGTCACTCATACAAACCACCATAATTAAGGGTTTCCCATGGATATCATAATTATCTTAGGGAGTCCCTCTTTATCCTCCTTTGACCGTGTTGGTTATGAGTCGGCGATAATCTGTCATGGGGAGATTTCGGGTATGATCCCAAACACGTCCAAACGATTTCTCCCTTTAATGGTATGGTGGTGTAGATCTTGTGGGCGGCAGCTATGGAGGCAGCGGAGCGGCAGCGCTCCACCCCTATGGCGTGTGTGGACTCTCCCCTTCTTTTAGGGTTTTCCCCTCTTTAAATAGGCATCCAGAGGTCGGTTTTGCGAACCGACAGAGCTAGGGGCCCAATATGCTCACTAGGCCTTCAAAAATGTTGTTCCATTTGACGAAACAAAGCCATCAAAGGGTGGTACGGCCGTACGGTACGGGCGGGCTCTGCCCGTATAAGTGGTCGTTAAGCCTTTTGAACTCTGTAGTGTTTTGGTCGCCATTTCTTCATACGGACTCCGGTTGAGGTGTTCTTTGTATCGTTGGATTCGTATGGAAGAGGGATAAAACACCATGGACTTGGATATTCATTTGGAGTTTATGGAAAAATCCACTTTTTCCTCCTCACAAATGGCTAAGTCTAGTGCCTGCAACTCCTTTATATTGAATCATCTTGGCTCCTTTTATCCATGATTGTTAATAGCACTTACACACAAATCAAAGACAAGATAAAGGTAATAAAATCCTAATGAGACTATGAATGTGCAAAGTACGTGTGGAAATGAATGAGAACAAGTGATCATACATAGTAGGCATAATTATAGATAGATGTAGTATGTAATGAGTGACAATATGAATAATTTGTATACTTAAATATGCATCAATTTTGAACTCATCAGGTAGTGGTTCTTGGTACCAGTCTAGGGTTCACTCCAGTACTTGTTGAACCTCTTAGTGTTAAGCTTGTTCAGAGTGCCATTGGCCTTCCTATGACACGACTCGACATCGTTGTAAACATCATCAGTAGCAACCTGATACATGCAAAATTTATAGTGGAAGAAAATATATATCAATTGCAATAGATATCTAGCAAAGGAAGCAATAGATAACATGGCCACAACTAGCAAAATAATAGAACATAAAATCAAGGGATCAAGTAGATAATCCACAAATATGAATCATAAGGTTGCATTAATCCACATATATCAAACATTATGCTAGCAATCAAGCACTAGTCAAGCACTAACAATCCTATAATTGGAAACCCGGCCTAGATATTGTTATGAATCAACACGTAATAATCGAAATTCCTAGCTAGAAATAATTCACAAATCCATTAAACAAAAACATCAATACTAACAAATATTAAATGAATCTAACGCTAATTTAAAAACCTAGGCCCCAATTCTAACATATACATTAAGTATAAATATGAACTAATAGGGAAGAGCGATGGTACCGCAGATTGCTCCAGTGCTAGGTTGAATATATAAGAGAGAGGGTGAATTAGAAATTATTACCCCCCCCCCTCGTCGATGATGTTCTCGTTGAAGTCTAGCGACAGCTCGACAATGAGCTCGAACTGCTCATCGTCCTCCTGCAACTCCTTCCCAAGGTTGTAGACCCACTTAGTGATAGTAGAGGGAGCCAATGAGGGGCCGAGAGGATGCCCTTTGGCAACGGCCTCCGCTTCGTCTTTGTCCTTCGCTACAGCGATGAGATCCGCACTTGTGGCCTTGTGCACCTCATCTGCAGCTAAGGCCAGCCTCTCGGCCTTTGCCTTTTTGCAGCAACAGGGTCGGATGGGTTCTCTATTGCTGGCCAGAGTGGGAAACTGTTGATTTTTTGCATATCGGGGAGATATACGAGGAGTGTGGGTAGGTAGAAAGCAAGTGGGTGTCACGTATAGCAACTATTCGTTATCCAGACATGTACACACTTACGCCCCCACATTTTCCAATTCCTAAGATTTTTCGAATTCCGGACTGCATGAATAATTTCAGAATTCAAGATATCCTTGAGATAGTTACGAATTACCATAGTCTATAAGATTTGTAGTTTAGAGGTGGCCGTGATTTTTAGCCATCTCTATGATGCATGCATGTCCTCCGATCGGTGGCCATGTCGTTCTAGTGAGACCTCCTCAGGCGGATTTTATTTCTGACCATCTCTAATAGGCTCGCCGACATGTGCAGTACACCCATATGCGGTGTGTCAGTTATTTTCGAAGCGGTTATTATTTTTCACCATCTTCTTGAAAAAAGAGGATGGAAACTGATCCTGTAGAGACCCAACGGAAAGTTCTAGCATTGATAGTACAGAGTCAGGGCTCACCGCTACAACATCCCCTCCTCTGGCCTCTACTCTCCATTTGATTTTTTTCGGGTGTATTCTTCCCTTCATCATACTTAGTATGCAGGAGGGCAGTGTGCTTCTATATTTCGTTTCCCCGATAGAAGGTTGGATTTTGTTCCTCTGCAATTTCCCCCATTTCTTCTACCATAGCAGGGTAGGGTTTTCTTCGTTGGATTCATCTGCTTCTTCTTATGATTCCGATTCCTTTTCTTCTTCTCATTCTCCGGATTATTTTTATTCTTATTATTCAATATTTTCTTCTTCTTATATTTAGGGTTGTGATGGAGATCTGCCCTGTCTGCACCCAGTCACATGATAAACTATCGATGTTCAAGAAGGAAGACAATGTCCTTCAACTTTGTCTTGAGCCAGCCAATCTTTTGAGATCATGTGGTGAGTAATTAGTAGCCTCTTTACTTAGGCTCTCACTATTTCTCGACATAATCAAGTAATATAGGTTTTGGCAACTCGTAGTGTTTTTGAATCTCGAGATTGACATTTTCTTCACAGAAGTGTCAACTTTTAATTATAGGGCTATAGGTGTTCAATCCTATAGTTCTTGTACTAAAACCAGAAGACCATTAGCTTACCATAGTTAGGAACTATGTTTGATAGTTTATTATGTGTTGTATTATATTTTGAATACTGAGGATCCAACATTGATCTATCAGATCTTTCAGATAGCGAGCACTCCATGTAGGCCATAATTCTGATTACCATCTCTATTGCATTTAGTGTTTCATATTTAATGTCACTTTCTGCTTGTGTAACAAAGTATGTGACAGAGTATATATATAATATTATTCAAGTCTCAGTTAGCATGCATACATATATATGTTTGATTTGTAACAAATTTCATTGTTTTTTATTCCTAGATTATTCCTTGTCACTACAAGGAAAGACTTAACAAATTTGTTGGTCAATGGATTCATGGTTTGGACCATTCTAGCCATCGTTTTAATCTTTTCATGGTGAAAAGAAAACTAGCTACATATTTGAGAGGACTATTCTAGACTTCTTTCTCGATGTCACACGGTGTTGCAAAGCACGATGTTGTGACTTTACACTATAGGATGAGGAAGGAGCTGATGAGTAGGATGTGCAGGAAGAGGGCCATGAGGAGTTTGTGTTTAGGATGGAAGTACATGCCCTTGGAGGTGACATGAAACAGTTCCACTATATTTCTGGTATGTGTTTTTTCATCAATGTATTAATTGCATGCTAGCTTGAATTCCTCGTAATGTGAATTCCATTTTATAGGAGTGACCATGCCAGACATGGTTGATTGCATCAGAGCTGTTTTTAGGAGTGTTTTCATAGATATGCATCTCATTACTATCGCAGACATGTGTGCCATAACTTTTGAGATGATGAAAGAAATAAGCCACCAGAAATTGCTTCTTCCATATGAATTTTCCATCTGAAAGAACTTCAGTACTTTGTTACAAGGCTCAAAGCAATTGATGTGGCTAACAAAGTATTTGTGAGTTATTCTATCCCAGCCATAGCCATTCTCTAAGAGTACTTTCTCTGTTCAATTACTAATGTGTGTTTAATTAATTTTTTATTTTAGGCCATTCCCTCAAGCTTTGCATGTTGTTTCAATATACCAAAGAATGACAAAACCCTGTTTCTGAGCCTTCCCATGGATGCCCCAGTTCCTGGGGAGTACACTACCATCCGTGGCAACCTCAACCTGATAGTGTTCCGAAATGGTTGGCACCTCTTCTACAACCTGAACCAACATATGGGTGGTTCTCTGATTGTTGTTAGGGTGGAAATCAAGGAAAATTGCATTGGGTTGTTTGTGACAAAGATCCGCAACTTATGAAGAAAAATGACGGTTGTCTGACATGGTAGATAGCTAGTTTCTTTTGACTCTAGTTGTAGTTGCTTCTGGGAAGAAAAATCCCCATTTGTAATATACTTTTAATCCATGCCATGTAAACAAGATCCGCAACTCTGTTTGTCATGTAAGTTGTGAAACTACAAATTTGTTCATTTTGGGATGTCTGGTTTTAATTTCAGGCATATGTCCTCCTTTCATATTATTAAGCATATATACGCTCCTTTATTTGCATTTTTTTAAAATTCCGGACTACGTGAATAAACCAAAGGGTCCGAATAAGTAATCAATAAGCATTCCTTCAAGAAATATTTATTATAAAGTTTTACAACTACCACATGCACCACATAGGTACCCAAACATGAACAACTGACAAGTTTCATAACTATCCGACATGTTTTACTTATTATAGAAACTCACATTACAAAAATATCCATATATTCATCCAATTGAAAAAACAAATAGAAAATACATTTATTATATTAAAAATGGTTTTCTATTTTCATACCCTCGGTTCATTAGTTGTACTCAGTTTTTCCCAGCCGCTTAGTTTTTCCTCACTTTTGCCCATCTCCTTGTACGAAACTCTCACATGGTCTGAAACTCGTCGTCCATCGGCCTTGCCGTTACGTGCTAACAAGGGGGGCCATGTTCAGTCGGGTCCTATAGTGGACCCTCGTTGTTACGTATTGACGAGTAGGGTCGCGTTCTGTCAGGTCCCGTAGTGTACCCTTGCCGTTCCATGCTTACAAAGTGGGGCCGCATTCAGTCGGTTCTCGTAGTGGACACCTCTCTCAACTTATCCAGATCACCATCGTACCCACAGCTTATCCACGTGAGCTCCGGACCCACAACTTATCCACGTGAGCGTTGGACCCATAGCTTACCAAGGTTGGCGTTGGAAGATGGGACCCCGAGCAAGCCCCGCGCTCGCGCCCTTTGTCTAGCTTCATTTTCATATAGTGAAATGTAATGCATATACAAAAATTATATACCTTTGAACTCTTGTAAATCTCACTTAGGACATGATAATGTTGTGGTAATAAAATCCTGATTATTTCTGATTTCCATAGAGTGAAATATAATGCATAAACTTGTGTATACAAAAATTATACACCTTTGAACTCTTTGAAATCGCACTTAATACGTGATAATATCGTGCTAAGAAAATCTTGAGAGATTATCATTTTCATAGAGTGGAATATAATGCACAAACTTGCATATGCAAAAATTATAAACCTTTGAACACTTTTAAATCACACTTAATACGTGATAATGATGTGCTAACAAAATTTTGAGAGATTATTATTTTCTCCCCCATTTTCATAGAGTGGAATGTAATGCATAAACTTGCATATACGAAGTTTATACACCTTTGAACTCTTTGAAATCGCACTTAATACGTGATAATGTTGTGCTAAGAAAATCTTGAAAAATTATTATTTTCATAGAGTGGAATTTAATGCATAAATTTGCATATACGAAAATTATACACCTTTGAACTCTTTGAAATCAACCTTAATACATGATAATGTTGTGTTAAGAAAATCTTAAGAGATTATCATTTTCATATAGTGGAATGTAATGCATAAACTGGCATATACGAAAATTATACACATTTGGACTCTTTGAGATCGCACTTAGGTCATGATAATGTTGTGCTAATAAAATCCTAATCATTTATCATTTCCATAGAGTGAAATATAATGGATAAACTTGCATATACGAAAATTTTAAACCTTTGAACACTGTAAAATCACACTTAATAATGAGATAATGATGTGCTAGCGAAATTTGAGAGATTATCATTTTCTCCACCATTTTCATAGAGTGGAATGTAATGTATAAACTTGCATATATGAAAATTATACACATTTGAACTCTTTGAAATGGCACTTAATATGTGATAATATTGTGCTATGAAAATCTTGAGATATTATCATTTTCATAGAGTGGAACATAATGCACAAATTATACACCTTTGAACATGTTCCCTTCAAATTATATTCAAGTTCATTTGTTTATGGAGTTAAAGTACCTGTGGCAAACTCGTTATTTTGCATGGATAGAGGGGTGCCCCTCGACAGATATATGGGTTATCTTGTTCGCTAGAACAGAGGATCAACGGTTGGTGGGCACGATCCGCGTGACAACTATCTCAACCAATCAGACCATAGCAGCGAAGATGAGCACATGTGCGAGAGATAGATACTAAGAGAGGGGAAAACTGAGTAGAACTTAAGAACTAAGGGCAAAATGAAGTAGAACTTAAAGACCAAGGGCAAGACTGATTAAGGGATTCAAATAGAAAATGGAAAAAGATTTTAAAAATGGAAAATGAGTATTTTATACAATAAAATACATCTTAGCATACGTCAAACTTTTGCAATTCAAATATACATTAGTTTGACAATTATTGCCTCATTCAGACAAACTATGTTTTGGGGAGGGATGTTTTGGGAAGAGGCTTGAGTAGAAAGCCATGAACCTTCATAGATAGTAGGTGATTTGAGAAGTGGTGATTTATGTTAGAACTTGATTTATATATATTTCTTATGGTGGCAGGTCACATAATAAGATTCCCTGGGTAGATGCCACTATGTTTTGCTCTTTTTGAATTTGTTGTGCATAAAATGACTCAATTAGCTAGCTAAAACGTATTCGTTAACTCTCTGTTGACCAGCCACCGGAGGGTAAAACTGAGTGTATTACACGTGATAGTGTTAGTATTGGAGGGCAAAACTGAGTACAACCAAACTTTCAGTGTTACACTCGAGGGAAAAACTGAGCACAACTAAGTTGCCAGGGTTAGACACGAGGGAAACAATGTGACTCACGGTACGCGTGTGCGGTGCACGGGGCGGTAGCGGACACGTGGTCGTGCATGGTGCACTAGCGTATGCGGTTACGTGGTGCACGGTGGTGCAATGAAACATTGATTCCCTTCGCCTTTAATAGAGGCCTCCTCACTCTCACTCATCACTCACTCGCTCACTCAACCGTATCCACTGTCCCATCACCTTCTGCAAACACCCAAGAAAACCCCAAACCACGCCGGTGATGAGGTCCCAGTCCAAGCATCGAAGGCAGTCGTCGTCCCTGTCCCCGCATCCGATGTAGCCGTCGGTGAGGAGGCCCCCGCCGATCTTGGGCAGATCCTGCTCGGTTGGGACCCCTACGAGGAGGTTGATTACATAAGGCTAGAGAACCCCAATGACACTAGCATCACCAACCCATGGTCGGAGGTAACCAGTTTTTTCTCCCCTTCCCTTGTTCTTCCCCATTCCCATTATCAGATGCTAGATCGTATGTTATTAGGGTTCAACTGTTCGTATTTTTACAGTAGCTAATCCTCTTGTGTTAGATCTCGTATTTCGATGAATCCCCCTGTTTGTATTTGAACCCCGATGTTCGTAGTTGGGATCAGTATTCGATTTGGTTTGAGATTTGGGGAATAATCAGGAGATAACAATCAGTTAATTTATGCAAATAATCAATCCCAATAATCAAAGTATCTCAATCATGTCCTTATTGCACTCTACTGTTTTTCCCAACAGGAGGATAGAAGTGACGTCTGTAGCGATGACGAGTACAAGGACACCAAGACTCGTCATGTGCTGAGGAGGCTGAAGTCCGGCCAGTACAACAACTTCTTCGCCGGCAACGTGTACAGGTGCCCCTTCTGCCCTACCAGGAGGCTCCGCGCCACGGACTTCAACTCCCTCGTGAAGAATGCCGAGGACGTGAGGACCTGCGGGGAGTCCGTGAATGTCCAAGGCTTCATAGCCAAGCACCAAGCGCTTGTCCTTCACCTCCGCAACCTCCAGAAGGTGGCTATCGAGGAGGGTCGCATGCCCCCGATCAAGCCCAGGGTGCCCAAGGTCAAGGACTGGGCAGCAAGAAATGGAGGAGGCGCCAGAGGGAGGAGGTGGATGCCATGAGGGGCCACTGGTCTTGTGTTGCTGCTGCTGCTGTAAAGCAGCTTCTTTTGTCTTATCTGTATTGAACTTGTCCGTTGCTGCTGCTGAGCAGCCAAATTGTCAAACATCGTTAAGTACCTCACTATATAACATATATTAGCTGCTTTATCTATATCTTCTCTGTTTACTAAATTTATTTATGGTGCTGGTTAGATTTGCTGCTCTAGATTTGCTACCAGATTTGGGAAAAATGAGGGCCAAAAGGAATAATGAATGAAGAGAGAAGCTTCTCTAGATTCGCTACCTTTTGGGAAAAAAACACAGCTCTTAGCGAGAGAGGAGGGGAAATGCGCTCTTAAAAAGGCCAATCATAAATATAACAAAATAAAAATCTTCCAATTTAGGCGACATGACGCACGTAACCACTAAACGCACCCCACATAGTCCCACACCACGTCCCCCATAATCAGTGAGAGATGGATGGTTGGTCCGCTGTGTATCCTGTCCCCACCTGTCAGCATGTAACGGTCGAGGTGATGTAACGTAATGTTCAACGTACGACCCACCCCAACATGGTCCCACCGGTTAGCATGTATCAGTCAAGCCGGCATCCCCCCGTCCGTGCGCCTATGAGGGTTTCAGAATAGAGGGAGGGAAAAAGTAAGGAAAAACTAAGCGGTTGGGGAAACTGAGTACAACTAATGTGGCATGTTGAGTTAAAAAATCACATTAGCAACATAATGTGGTATGTTGAGTTATATGATTACAATATTATAGTCTAGACAAATAACTATTGCAAAAATGTTAAAAGAAAAATCTAGAGCGTCCGGATTTATTCGGACCCTCTTGATTAGAACCAACTATGAATTTGGCAAATAATTTAGAAAATAAAGGTAAAAAAATTGAATATGTGATTGTTAGTGTTAAATGAAGTCCTATGCCAAAAAATGAGTTCATATACAACGAGAGATTATGACATAGTACAAACTTCGGATTTTAGCCTGAAATGTTTGATGCTTCCTATTGTCGATGTAGTCGTAACAAAGAAAACTTGCGCAAATGTTTTGAAGTTGAATTATTATGCTTCCTTTGGTGTTAACATCTGAATCTCCCATCTATTTGGAACATTTTTCCATGTATGTCTGACTCAAATTTCGAAAAGATGCCCTGTTACAGACAGTCATAAAATATAACTGCCTCTAAAATAAAAAGATGTCAGAAAATTGTGAAATAATCTTTACATTTGTTCATTTTCGGATACCTAGATAGATTTTTCATCTTTATTTTTCCTTCTATTTTTGAATAGTTCCAAAATTGTAAGAATTTCCAAATTCCAAACAACATGAATAAATCCAGAGGGTCCGAATAAAAATATGAAACAATTTATTGAAATATCATATTTGAATGTAGCTCATATCATAATTTTACAATGTATAGTCAATAAAGTACTTATATATCTCATATCTTTAATTTACTATGATGTATCTGAATTTTTTATTTAATAAAATATAAAACATGTCAAGTAATCCGCAGTCTCTGGTTTCCGGCCCAAAGGATCTCGATTTTAGGGTCTTTGAGGCAGTTATTACTTTTGTCCGCCTCAGGATGAAATGAAATTGGCCCTCCGGCGAGATCCATAAACATACCCACCGGCCGCATGTCTGCCACACCGAGCTCCCCCACTAGCGAGGCAATTTTGCCGCTCTCCTTCTAGACCTACGAAGCCGCGACGCATCGGCCCAAGCTGCTATAGCTATGTCCGCATTAACGAGTTGGCCCTGCATCACCTCTGCCCTGCCCTCGTGTCGGTGAGTACCACGCCACCCCTCGATCCTCTTTCTTATTGCAATGAATGGATGTGTCTTAGTTCAATTAGAATTTGTGTTTCAGATTTGGTTAACTATAGGACATCTATAGATCATATAATTAGTGGAGAATATGCAAAGAGTTATTGGACATGTTGGACATAGAGTTACTTAATAATTCACGGAATTCTTCAATGAGATTTAGATGGACACCACCGTGCTAGACTATAACATCCCAAAACTTTAATCCAAGGTTATTAAGATCCAAAATCATCAAAATTAGGGTTAACAAAAACTTTTCCAATTAAAATTATTCAAGCATTCATATATGTGTGCATTTAAAATAGGAGTTGATTTGAATTTCCTTGTTTAAGTGATCCATTGCTTGTAAAATGATTCTTAGGTGAAATAAACATCATCTAAATCATTCCCAAACAAATCCCAAAGAAAAAAAATCAAAATGAATAAAAGAAATAAATGGCCATTTGTGCCATTTTAATCAACATGCCTACTTTGGCTATTCCTAGCACTTAATTCTTAACAGAGATAAATGTGGATCTTTGCACCCCTTGCTAGTAGATGTAGTAGTGTACCAAGGCCCACTTTGTGATCTGCCAAAAACTTTCAAACACTAATTTTAAATGGCAATTAAAAATTGATGTAGTTCATATGGGAAGATCCCACTTATTCAAAAACCACTCAAATGAGCTTCATTTTCAAAACTCAAGCAACCACAGAGGCTTAAGCATGTGTCTAGCAACTCCACCAAAAATCAAAATGAATAAAAGAAAGAAATGGTCATTTGTGCCATTTTAATCAACATGCCTACTTTGGCTATTCCTAGGACTTAATTCTTAACATAGATAAATGTGGATCTTTGCACCCCTTGCTAGTACATGTAGTAGTGTACCAAGGCCCACTTTGTGATCTGCCAAAAACTTTCAAACACTAATTTAAATGGCAATTGAAAATTGAATGTAGTTCATATGGGAAGATCCCACTTATTCAAAAACCACTCAAATGAGCTTCATTTTCAAAACTCAAGCAACCACAGAGGCTTAAGCATGTGTCTAGCAACTCCACCAAAAATCATCCAAAAATTCGAAACTTAAGTTCTTTCGGCCATTTTCACAAACACTTGGTGGACAGAATTCAAACAAAACATGAAACACTATTTGGAGCAGTGTTTAAATCAAATTGGTCTCCCATTTTGCTAACACAGCCACCTAGTGCAATCCCCTACCCCTCTCTAGCCCGGCCACCCACTGTACCTCGACCAGATGGTCCTGGCCATTAAGGCCGAGCACCATTTTGGGCACCCCACCGGCGATATCATGCCACAGCCGCCGCCAGCATCGTCCACCATGTCCAGGAGATAGCCCGTGGTCCACCTCCACCGCCCAACCAGCCCCAGCCCGAGGACAGCGACGAGAGCCGCCAGGAACCGCCGCGCCTAGAGACTGACCGCCATGCTGACGCCGCCCGCAGAGCGTGCACGGTCCCCCACTCGACCAGACCACGCCTCGCTCCAGCCGCCCTCCTACACGATACCCACCGGCCTAGGAAGCTAACGGACACGCCCATTCCCTCGACCATGCCTCGTAGTCGCCGGCCGCCGTGAAACTCGCCGTCAGCAGAGACTTAGTGCGTGCAGCCCCACTCACCGCCCCCAACCGCAAACCACTGCACACTCACTGCCGTGACACTCGCCAGGGCACCGCCCATCGTCCTAGCGCACCGCCCACACCTTTAGCTCGTTGTGTCGTCGTCACCGGCGAGCACCGCCCATACTCCTCTGTCGCTTAGCCACGCCTATAAAAGGAGGCCACCCCAGCACCAATTCGTCGCTTGGTCGCATCGGGGAACGACAGGAACATCTCCTGATCCGTCTCCTCCTCGTCCGAGACAAGTCGATCCTTTGCCCATTTGAGCGAAGGCTCAGTGCCATCTCCGAGAGTTTGCAGAAGAAACAGCTAAGAAGGAAATACAAAAGGATCAGATAAACAACATACTCCGACATAGAATATAATTTGGAAAAAGAGTCAATCACGAGATTTACCGTAGGAGGAGGCTTGTCCCGGCAATAATGCTCCAATCCCCACTCCCAATAAGCGGAGAACTCCTTGTCAGTTGTAAAAAGGGCCTTGACCCGGCGGAAAATATTTGTGTTGTTCAGCTCAAAGGAAGAAGTCCGGTTGGGGTCAAGTCGCCAGCTCATGTGGCAAAGCTTGTGTGTGCACTTCTGGAGAGGGGAGATCCGGCTGCGGACGAAAGTGATCATCGCGTCCTTGTTGCGCAACCCCGCATCCTTCAGCTCCTTGAACCGCTTGTTGACTTGATTCACCAAGACTATGGGTTTCTTGGAAACCCAGTCCCACAAATCTAGATTAGGAGGACCCGAAACATAGGGGCGCAGCCAGATCAGGTCTTCATCCGGGCCATTTCTGACATAGAAGAAAGTTCGGGCCCAGCCCTTGCAGGAATGAAGCCTCGTGACTCGGGGAAAGACGGATTGTTTCCGGGGACAAATAGAGGCAACACCGAATTGTGTAAGATGTTTGTCCTCTGGGTCAAGCAATTTATTCGGAATCACGTTCCTTCGTAGACCGAAGAACCGAATCCAGAGCTCTTTAGTGGGCCACAATCCGACATATCCTTCTATGGAGGAGGTGAAGGAAGAAAGGGATGTGATGGTATTCGCCGGGAGATGGTGTGGTTGAAGTTCATAGATATAGAGGAAGTCATGGAAGAAATCGCTGACGGGTAGGCCGAAGCCGCGCTAGAAATGGGAGAGGATGATACATTGCAAATGTATCTATAATTTTTTATGTTCCATGCTTGGTTTTATCTACTTTCTAGTGTTTTGTCCACACTTTGGAGTACTTTTCATATGATTTCTTGGACTAACCTATTAACAAGATGCCACAGTGCCAGTTGCCTGTTTTCTGCTGTTTTTGGTTCCAAAAAGTCAGAAAATGAATATTATCGGAATTGGACGGGACAAAAGCCAAAGTTGATATTTTACAGGAAGACTCACGAAGCCAGAAGACGAGACGGAGAGGGGCCACAGGGCGGCCACACTATGTGGTGGCGCGGGCTAGCCCTGGCCGCGCCACCAGGTGGTGTGGGCCCCCTGGCCGCCCACCGACCTTGCCTCCTTCGCCTATAAGAGCCCCCGATACCAAAACCCTAGATCGAAAATCAGAAATCCACGAAAAGTTCTGCAGCGCCGCCGCCACCGAAGGGGAGATTCAGGGGACAGAAGTCTCTGTTCCGGCACCCTACCGGGACGAGGAAGTGCCCCCGGAGCCATCTCCATCGATCTCCACCACCATCTCCATCACCATTGCTGATTCCCATGATGATGAGGGAGTAGTTCTTCCTCGAGGCTAAGGGTTCTACCGGTAGCTATGTGTTCATCTCTCTCTCTATGCATGATCATATCGTGATCATGAGCTTTGTAATCAAGTAGATCTACCTTGCTACTCAAGTGCTTTAATAGATCTCTGCTCTCCCCATGTGTGTGAAAGTGACAGCGTGCACACCATGGTGGCACTTAGGCTAGAGATTACAAATACTTGTTAAGAGTTATATTTGGAGTTGGATGTTTCTATGAAATTGTGGTGTTTATTGGACTCATCTAGTACTCAAGGTGATACTGTGGGGTTTTCTAGATGGGAAAGGCTTACTTTGAGGTGTGCTGTTATAGCCCTACCAACGATTAGTGTCCAACCGGAGAGTAGTTCAGCGTAGTATCATAAAGAAGAATATATTTATATGAGAGTGTTCACTAGTGAAAGTATGATCCCTAGGTCTTGTTTCTAAGCATTGATAAACCGTTTGCAATTACATCTGTTACAAGTTTGCTTGCTTCCATCTTTATTTCAGTTTGCCTTTAGTCTCTTTCACGCCATCAAGCTATTTTCTATCACCGTTACCACTTATAATTATTCATACCACTTGTATTTCACTGTCTCTTCGCCAAATTAGTGCACCTATACACCTGCAAGTGTATTGGGTGTGTTGGGGACACAAGAGAGTTCTTGTATCTTGATTGCAGGGTTGCTTGAGAGGGGATACCTTTGACCACTTCCTCCCTGAGTTCGATAAACCTTGGGTGATCCACTTAAGGGAAAACTTGCTGCTATTCTACAAACCTCTGCACTTGGAGGCCCAACAACTGTCTACAAGAATAGAAGTGCGTAGACATCAAGCTATTTTCTGGCGCCGTTGTCGGGGAGGTAAGGTAAAAAGTATTCACACCGGAGGATTAAAGAAGAAGAACCTCCCATGGAAAACGCCTATTTTCTGGCGCCGTTGCCAGGGAGGTAAGGTAAAAGGTACTCACATCCTACGGTGTGAGTGCTCGAAGTTATTTCCTTTAGATTCTGCAATTTTGTCTTTTTGTTTCTTGTTTTCACTAGTTAGGCTTAATGGAAAACAACAACAAAAATAGAGAGCTTTATAGTATTTATCTTGAGTTAGGACATGAAGTGTTTGAAGAGAAAATTAAAGAACCTATGGAACTTTATTTGCATGCTGATACATTGCAAAAGTATCTATAATTTTTGATGCTCCATGCTTGGTTTTATCCACTTTCTTGTGTTTTGTCCACACTTTGGAGTACTTTTCATATGATTTCTTGGACTAACCTATTTTTTGCTGTTTTTGGTTCCAGGAAAGTCAGAAAATGAATATTCTCGGAATTGGACGGGACAAAAGCCAAAGTGCCTATTTTTCCAGAAGACTCACGGAGCCAGAATACGAGATGGAGGAGGGCCAGGGGCTGGCCACACCACCCCTAGGCGCGGGCTGGGCCTGGCCGCGCCAGGGCATGGTGTGGTGGCCCCAGGCACCCCCTCGGTCTCCCTCTTCGCCTATAAGAAGCCTTCTGACCTAAAAACTCCGGGGGGTACGACGTTTTTCCACGAAAAGTTCTGCTGCGCCGCCACCACCGAAGGGGAGATTCGGGGGACAGAAAGTATTTGTTCCGGCACCCTGCCGGGATGGGGAAGTGCCCCCGGAGCCATCTCCATCGATCTCCACTATCATCTTCATCGACCATCCATGTTTTCTCCATCTATGAGTGAGTAATCCCCCGCTGTAGGCTATGGGGATGGTAGGGATTGGATGAGATCGTTCATGTAATGGCATCAGATTGTTAGGGCATGGTGCCTAGTATCTTTTATTAGTGCTTTATGACTTTGTTGCGACTTGTTGTGATTAATGCTTGTCACTAGGGCCCGAGTGCCATGATTTTAGATCTGAACTTATTATTGATTCATTATGATAGTATTGTTCTTGGTCTTATCTACAAGTTGTATACACACGTTGTTGTCCGGAACCTATGGCCCCGAATTGACAGAAATCGGGATAACCAGAAGGTAAAGGCTTTGATGTGAGGATCACATGTGTTCATGGAGTGTTAATGCTTTGCTCCGGTGCTCTATTAAAAGGAGCACCTTAATTGCCAGCAGTTCCCTAGAGGCCCCGCTGCAAACGGGCTGGCAGGACAAAAGATGTTGTGCAAGTTCTCATTGCGAGCACGTATGACTATATATGGAACACATGCCTAGGATTATCTAGTACTTGGGTGCTTTATCTTATTTATCTGCAATTGCCCTATGTTCTAATTGCTATGTGAATTGTCTTGTCCATGCAACGCCCGTACATCCATCCCTATGCCTACCGCATTCGAATCCCACTGTTTACTGCTTTTGTTACTACTGCCTTTGCTTTACTACTGCTGCTACTTTACTATTCCCACTACAAAACTGTTGCGACTGATAAACTGCTGTGAGCAAGATTGTTTCCAGGTGCAACTGAATTGACAACTCAGTTGTTAAGGCTGATAAATATTCTTTGGCTCCCCTTGTGTCGAATCAATAAATTGGGTTTCACTTCCCTCGAAAATACTGCGATACACCCCCTATACTTGTGGGTCATCAAGACTATTTTCTGGCGCCGTTGCCGGGGAGCATAGCTTTATTTATCAAGTCCACTTGGAATCACTATTGTTCAAGCTAAGTTTATCTTTCTCCTTGTTTGCTTGTTTCTTTATCAAAAATACAAAAAAAATTAGTTCCTACTCTAGTTGTTATTTTCGTTGGTCTGTTATTGTCTTGCTTTATCATGCTTGTTGGCAATGGTTGGTTTCTTTGAAACTGAAGCTTATTGGCAAGGTGGGTTCACGAAAGATCAAAAATATTATTATAAGGAACACCGCTTGTCACAAAGAGGGAAACACTTATGGGAACAAATTGATAGATTGTATACCATTGCTAGAAACGTGTGCTCTACTTATAATGTTACTTATTGCTGTGATGAATCTCGTTGCAGAAAGAGGTATAAACACCTCCCTTTTCAATGTGAGTATAATGATAATGATACCATATCTTCCTATTCTAAAGGAATTTATGACTTTTATGATGCGGAACAAACTGAAGAATTTATTGCTTGGAAGGGTGCTTTTGAACTTGCTAGTTTGCTTGAAAATATTGATGATTCACCTTATAAGTATGAGGTTTATAGTATACTTAAATTTTTCTTTGATAATTACAAGGATGAAAATAGCTCTATTCTTTAGTATTTTTCTCCACAAATGGAAGAGACTAATGCCTTGCAGGATCCTATGGAAGAAGAAATTGATGAACCTGAAATCTCATTAGATGAAAAAGAGGAGGAGAGTGATGAACAAAAGGATGAAGAATGGATTAGCTACCCATGCCTACCTTCTAATGAGAGTAACTCTTTATCCCTTACATTATTTGATTGTCCCCCATGCTTAGTAAAGGAGGATGAATGTTATGTTCTTGAGGATTCTTTTGAAAGTGTTTATAATAAAGCTCTAGTGCTTGTAGATCATGAAAAGCATGCTTTACGTGATAGTTATATTGTTGAGTTTATTCATGAGGCTACTGAAAATTATTATGAGAGAGGAAAATATGGTCGTAGAAGTTTTCATGGTATTGAAACACCTCTCTATGTGCTGAAGTTACTCTTGTTTTATCTTCCTATGCTTGTCTCTTTGTTCTTTGTGAATTTATTTGCATACACGATTCCTATGCATAGGAGGTGGGTTAGACTTAAATGTGTTTTGGATTTGCTTCTTGATGCTCTCTTTTACTTCACTTCATATTTCTTATGAGAGCATCCTCTCAAACTTTTATGCTTGAAGATCATAATATGTCTATTATTCTTGGGAGACCTTTTCTTAAATACGGCAGGAGCTGTTATTAATTGTAATCAAGGGAAGGTGACCTTCAATGAACACATTGTCTATTTCCTCAAGAAGATTGAAAGGACTTATGGTGTGAATTCAATTGAATATGTTAATGGCATTCAAGTTGGACAAATATATTGCCCCATACGAAGAGAAAAATTTGAAACTATTATGATTGGGACCATTACTATAAGGGTTGAGGTAACATAATCATTAGTGGGATACAAAGTTCTGTCTCATATGAAATTGTTTTGGTAACAAGACCTGATCAACCTTGTTAACAAAAGGATTTCATTAAACAAAACAATGTTTTCACCATGATTATCTCCGTTTACTTCTATTTTATCCATTTTCAGTTTTTACTTATGCCTAACTTAAAGGCATTAAATAAAAGTACTTATTGGGAGATAACCCAAAAGTTTCAGTAATAACCGCTCCTTATCCTTTTTATTTGCTTTTTGTGCCAAGAGTAACCTCTAATGAGAGAGAAGTAATGGTTGGAAAAGTTGCTGTCCCGAAACAGATTTCTGTGCTTCACCGTAAACATTCGTGAGAGAGCTCTGTATGTCGGATTGAGCTGTAATTGTTTGTGCTTATGACCAAGGTTGTTATATAACTTTAGTTAGTTCAACACTTTTTGATTTGAGCAACATAAGGTCTTCTAAAAAATTCGTCTTTACCTGCTGGTCTGTTTTGACAGATTTCTGCCATTTTCTGCATTTGCTTCTTGTTGGTTTCTTTTTGAGTTTTTTTGGCGAATTGAGATTTTTGAGGGAAGTGCTACAGTATATAGTGTTCTAATGGAAGTTTATTTGGTGTTGGAACTGATCCTTAAGACTTATTATCTTGAGTGCACTAATGTTGCTAATAAAGATTGTGTGAAGTTTTGTATGAAGGAAAAATTTCAGGTGCATGGAAGGAATGAGTAATGAGATGAAGGATGGACTAAAGCTCAAGCTTGGGGATGCCATGCATGTCACCCTAAGAAATATCCAAGAAGTACAAGCGTCAAAGCTTGGGGATGCCCAAGGCACCCCCTTCTTCATCAATAAAAATCCCAGGTTTCTTTCAAACACTTCATTTTTATTGTTTCATGCACAGTTGTGTTGTTCTTGGAGCGTCTTCTTTTTCGTTTTCGTTTTGGTTTTTAGTTTGCGTGGTTTTCTTAGTTTGCTGAATAAATTGGTTGGACCTCCCCTTTCATACATTGGTGTTCAAATGGTTTTGTTTGGTTTGGAAAAGAGTAGGAAAGCTCATGCTTAAGTGGTAAAGAGAGCTTGTTTTTGACCGTGGTCTATGCTCTACCATGCCATGCTTGATATTGTTTTGGCTTTATGCTTAGTATTATTTGTTGTAGCATGACTTGTTATAAATAATTGAGATTGCTTAATGTGCCTTGGATGAATCATGTGTTGTTTTAGCATATTAAAGCATAGTATAGTGGTATTCTACTTTGATACTTTGTTTGGGTTGACTTGGCACATGCTCACACCATGTTATGACTATCTCAAGTCACCATAAGACTTTATGATCCTTTGGTTTTCAACTTATAGTATCACTTTATGCTTTGATCAATGATGGTTTGTCACTCTGCATGATTATGGCCATTATTGCTCTCTCGTTTGTCGCTCCCTTACTATTGCTAGCCTTCACTTTCACTAAGTATGTTTTACTCAAATTTCCAACTCCCTAAACCAAATATTTCCAAAGTTTCCACCATACCGACCTATTAGCATCATTTGCTATTTTCGTGCATATTCAATATGCCTTGTTTTCTTCCGAATAAAATGTTTGCTTGTTATGGGAAAATTAGTTAGTAAAGCTCTCACGAACTTGATGGCACACTTTATTTTTTGCACTTAATAAACCTGAACCATTGTGAACTCTCCATGAAAGTTATATGCTTGCAAATTATAGGCTGGGGATTAGCAGAACCGTGTTGTCACGGGGAACGCTTTCAACACTTGTAAATATATACCTAGTTGATACCTTGCTCTTTTGTTTGCGGATGTCGTCGTTGTGAAATAAAAGGGGAGCTTGTAAGTCCATGGAGTTATGTATGTGTGTTAGAGAAACGCCTGGGCCGCTAATCTAATCCATGCTGACATGGTGGAAACCTGCAGCGTAACCATAATGATATCTATGAAGCATTCTTCTTATAAAAAAGAGAGAGATAGCTATTGAGAAAAAGAAAAAAAGAGTTTTATGAAAAGAGGAAAGAGAGAAAAAAGCACCATTTTCCCATGGTAAATAAGAAGATTGCTGAGATACTCATTGTCTACTTGCCTAGTCATTTTGATATGGGGATTCTTCTGTATCATCGGGCAAGGGGTACCCTGTTGGCGGTTCTCAATGATACGCACATACTTACGATGACATGAACTTACCGGTAACTAATGTTGAGTAGCATGAGGAGCGGCCCTCGTACTCAAGGGACTTGGGATTTTCAGTTTATAGTCTGTCAAGCATATAACTCAGATTGGACCTCACTTTCACCTTAACCACATTAAAGATGCTTATGATAGGGGAAATGAGAGCTCAAAGCTAATGAGTACCATACTTTCAGCATTTGGAAGCCTTTCAAACTATTTAAAACCTTTTCATTTCCTTGTTGAGTCTCCACTTATTCTTTGAGCACTTTCTTGAGAGCATAGTGTCCATTCTTAGCTCTATGTGCATTGTCCCAAGACTTGTTGATTGATGCATACCTTGATATTGCTGGTTTTAAACTATTTGTATCTAGTCACTCTTGTAAACTTTGAAGGTGTCATATGCATTTATGTTTGCTACTCTATGAGGGACAAGCTGAATGCCACTATGCTATGTTTTCTTTATGTGAAACAAACAAACGTCTTGCAAAGCATTGTTATTCATGAATCTTTTGTTTGTGCCTTTTCATGTTGCATCATAGTTTCTTTGTCTTATTGCTAGAACTTTGTCTTTCATGTTATGATTGAAGTACTATGATCCCAACTTTGAGTGTTTTACAAATACTTTGAACAAGTCTTTGATGGTGCATGTCACCTCAAAAATCATTCTTTCTTTTTATCACTTACCTACTCGAGGACGAGCAGGAGTTAAGCTTGGGATGTTGATACATTGCAAATGTATCTATAATTTTTGATGCTCCATGCTTGGTTTTATCCACTTTCTTGTGTTTTGTCCACACTTTGGAGTTCTTTTCATATGATTTCTTGGACAAACCTATTAACAAGAGCCAAAGTGCTAGCTGCCTATTTTCTGCTGTTTTTGGTTCCAGGAAAGTCAGAAAATGAATATTCTCGGAATTGGACGGGACAAAAGCCAAAGTGCCTATTTTTCCAGAAGACTCACGGAGCCAGAATACGAGATGGAGGAGGGCCAGGGGCTGGCCACACCACCCCTAGGCGCGGGCTGGGCCTGGCCGCGCCAGGGCATGGTGTGGTGGCCCCAGGCACCCCCTCGGTCTCCCTCTTCGCCTATAAGAAGCCTTCTGACCTAAAAACTCCGGGGGGTACGATGTTTTTCCACGAAAATTTCTGCTGCGCCGCCACCACCGAAGGGGAGATTCGGGGGACAGAAAGTATCTGTTCCGGCACCCTGCCGGGACGGGGAAGTGCCCCTGGAGCCATCTCCATCGACCTCCACCATCATCTTCATCGACCATCCATGTTTTCTCCATCTATGAGTGAGTAATCCCCCATTGTAGGATATGGGGATGGTAGGGATTGGATGAGATCGTTCATGTAATGGCATCAGATTGTTAGGGCATGGTGCCTAGTATCTTTTATTAGTGCTTTATGACTTTGTTGCGACTTGTTGTGCTTAATGCTTGTCACTAGGGCCCGAGTGCCATGATTTTAGATTTGAACTTATTATTGATTCATTATGATAGTATTGTTCTTGGTCTTATCTACAAGTTGTATACACATGTTGTTGTCCGGAACCTATGGCCCCGAAGTGACAGAAATCGGGATAACCAGAAGGAAAAGGCTTTGATGTGAGGAACACATGTGTTCATGGAGTGTTAATGCTTTGCTCCGGTGCTCTATTAAAAGGAGCACCTTAATTGCCAGTAGTTCCCTAGAGGCCCCGCTGCAAACGGGCTGGCAGGACAAAAGATGTTGTGCAAGTTCTCATTGCGAGCACGTATGACTATATATGGAACACATGCCTAGGATTGTCTAGTACTTGGGTGCTTTATCTTATTTATCTACAATTGCCCTATGTTCTGATTGCTATGTGAATTGTCTTGTCCATGCAACGCCCGTACATCCATCCCTATGCCTACCGCACTCGAATCCCACTGTTTACTGCTTTTGTTACTACTGCCTTTGCTTTACTACTGCTGCTACTTTACTATTCCCACTACAAAACTGTTGCTACTGATAAACTGCCGTGAGCAAGATTGTTTCCAGGTGCAGCTGAATTGACAACTCAGTTGTTAAGGCTGATAAATATTCTTTGGCTCCCCTTGTGTCGAATCAATAAATTGGGTTTCACGTCCCTCGAAAATACTGCGATACACCCCCTATACTTGTGGGTCATCACATGCTAATAGGAATGTTGTTAGTATGAATTCTTTGGACACCATTATTGCTACTGCTATGGAAAAGTCTAAGCTTTGGGAAGCTAGTTTTTATGAAAATTATCTTTTTAGTCCCCCAGCTTTGGAAGATAGCTATTCTATTGCTTATGATGATACCAAACCTCCAATATATGATGATTACAATGATGAATATGATATTTTCAGTCCACATACTATTGAGGAGAAAATTAATTATGATTACAACATGCCTCCTATATTTGATGATTATGGTGATGAGAATAATAATGATAGCTATTTTGTTGAATTTGCTCCCACTACAATTAATAAGAATATCTATGCTTATGTGGAGAGTAATAATGATTATATGCATGTGGCTCATGATAAGAATGTTTCATGTGATAGTTATATTGTTAATTTTATTCATGATGCTACTGAAAATTATTATGAGAGAGGGAAACATGGTTTTATGTGTCTCAACAATATTAAGTTTCCCCTCTTTATGTTGAAAATTTTGAAGTTGCACTTGTTCTGCTTTTCTATGCTTGTTGCTTTGTGCTTTCATGACTTGTTTATTTACAAGATTCCTATGCATAGGAAGTGGGTTAGACTTAAATGTTCTTTCAATTTGCTTCTTGATGCTCTCTTTTACTTCAATTCATATTTATTATGTGAGCATCTTCTCAAACTATCATGCCTAACTTAAAGGCGTTAAAGAAAAGTACTTATTGGGACATAACCCAAAAGTTTTAGATGAGTCTTGGAAGTTATTACTTCTGTAATAACCGCTCCTTATCCTTTTTATTTGCTTTTTGTGCCAAGAGTAACCTCTAATGAGAGTGAAGTAAAGATTGGGAAAGTTGTTGTCCCAAAACAGATTCTTGTGCTTCACCGTAAAAATTCGTGTAAAATATCTGAACGTATTTTTGAGGCGTGACTTTTTGTGCTTCTTCCCCAGGTTGTTATATAACTTTTGTTAGTTCAACACTTTTTGATTTGAGCAACATAAGGTCTTCGAAAAAATTCTTCTTTACCTGCTGGTCTGTTTTGACAGATTTCTACCATTTTCCTGCATTTGCTTCTTGTGGGTTCCTTCTTGAGTTCTTTTGGGGAATTGAGCTTTTTGCGGGAAGTGCTACAGTATCTAGTGTTCTAATGGAAGTTTATTTGGTGTTAGAACTGAACCTTAAGACTTATTTATCTTGAGTGCACTAATGTTGCTAATAAAGATTGTTTGAAGTTTATATGAAGGAAAAAAATTCAGGTGTATGGAAGGAATGAGTAATGAGATGAAGGATGGACTAAAGCTCAAGCTTGGGGATGCCACGCGTGTCGTCCCAAGAAATATCCAAGAAGTACAAGCGTCAAAGCTTGGGGATGCCCAAGGCATCCCCTTCTTCATCAATAAAAATCACAGGTTTCTTCCAAACACTTTATATTTCTTGTTTCATGCACAGTTGTGTTATTCTTGGAGCATCCTTTTTTTCGTTTTCATTTTGGTTTTTCATTTGCTTTGTTTGCTTAGTTTGCTTAATAAATTGGTTGGACCCCCTCTTTCATACATTGGTTTTCAAATAGTGTGGTTTGGTTTGGAAAAGAGTAGGAAAGTTCATGCTTAAGTGCTAAAGAGAGTTTGTTTTTGACTGTGGCCTATGCTTTGTCATTCCATGCTTGATATTGTTTTGGCTTTATGCTTAGTTTTCTTTGTTGTAGCATGACTTGTTATAAACAATTGAGATTGCTTAATGTGCCTTGGATGAATCATGCGTTGTTTTAGCATATTAAAGCATAGTATAGTGGTATTCTCCTTTGATGCTCTATTTGGGTTGACTTGGCGCATGCTCACACCATGTTATGACTATCTCAAGTCACCATAGCCTTTATGATCCTTTAGTTTTCAACTTGTAGTATCACTTTATGCTTTGATCAATGATGTTTTGTCGCTCTGCATGATTATGGCCATTATTGATCTCTTAGTTTGTCACTCCCAGTCTTTTGCTAGCCTCCGCAACCAAGTATGAGTTCCACTCATGCATCCAACTCCCTAAACCAAGTTATTCCAAAGAGTCCACCATACCTACCTACTATCTTATGCTATTCCAAGTATATTCATGCTTTTGTTTACCTTCCAAATTAAACTTGTTATGATAAAACTAGTGATTAAAGCTCTCACGAACTTGATGTCACACTTTACTTTACTTGCCTCTAATAAACTTGAACCATTGGGTCCTTATTTGTTGCGTATATGCTTGCGCTTTATAAGTTGAAATTAGCAGAACCATGTATCATGGGGAACGCTTTCAACATTGCACTTGTACTTTGTACCCTGTTGATATCAGGTTCTTTTGCTTACGGATCCCGGCGGTGTGAAATAAACTGGAACTTGTAAGATCATGGAGTTTGTATGTGTGTTAGAGAAACGCCTAGGACGCTAGCCTAAGCCATGCCTAATCATGGTGGAAACTTGCAGCATCACCATAATGAGCACTCTATGAAGTATCCTCAATAAAAACCTATGCAAATAGCAAATAAAAAGATCGCTGAAATGCTCATTGTCTGCTTGCCTTGTCATTTTGATTATGGGAAAGCTCCCGTATCATGTGCAAGGGGTACCTCGTTGGCAGTTCTTAATGATACACATGTACTTACAATGACAAGAGCTTACTCGTGACTGAAGTTTAGTAGCATGAGGATCGGTCTTCGTAAGTAAGGGGCATGAGATTTCGGTTTATAACTTGTCAAGCATATCCTCTTAGTTGTGTCACTTTAACCTTAACCACTTCAAGATGCTTATGATAGGGGCAATGAGAGCTGAAAGCTATAAGTACCATAATTTTTGGAAGCTTTTTATGAGACTTGAATCCCTACTTCCTTTTATGAAGGCCTTTCTTCCACCATTATATATTGAGTCTCCACCTTCTACCTTTATGCCCCTACTTCGAGAGCATAGTGGCCATTCTTAGTTCTCTGTGCATTGTCCCAAGACTATTTGATTGATGCATAACTTCATATTGCTTGTTTTAAACTATTTGTATCTAGTCACTCTTATAAACGTGTCCTATGCATTTATATTTGCTACTCTATGAGGGACATGCTGAATGCCACTATGCTATGTTTTCTTTATGTGAAACAAACAAACGTCTTGCAAAGCACTGTTATTCATGAATCTTTTGTTTGTGCCTTTTCATGTTGCATCATAGTTTCTTTGTCTTATTGCTAGAACTTTGTCTTTCATGTTATGATTGAAGTACTTTGATCCCAACTTTGAGTGTTTTACAAATACTTTGAACAAGTCTTTGATGGTGCATGTCACCTCAAAAATTATTCTTTCTTTTTATCACTTACCTACTCGAGGACGAGCAGGAGTTAAGCTTGGGGATGTTGATCCATTGCAAATGTATCTATAATTTTTGATGTTCCATGCTTGGTTTTATCTACTTTCTTGTCTTTTGTCCACAATTTGGAGAACTTTTCATATGATTTCTTGGACTAACCTATTAATAAGATGCCACAGTGCCAGTTGCCTATTTTCTGCTGTTTTTGGTTCCAGAAAGTTAGAAAATGAATATTCTCGGAATTGGACGGGAAAAAAGCCAAAGTTGATATTTTACCGGAAGACTCACGGAGCCAGAAGACGAGAATGACAGGGGCCACAGGGCGGCCACACCATGTGGTGGCGCGGGCTAGCCCTGGCCGCGCCACCAGGTGGTGTGGGCCCCCTGGCCGCTCACCGACCTTGCCTCCTTCGCCTATAAGAGCCTCCCGATACCAAAACCCTAGATCGAAAATTAGAAATCCACGAAAAGTTCCGCAGCGCCGCCGCCACCAAAGGGGAGATTCGGGGGACAGAAAGTCTCTATTCCGGCACCCTGCCGGGACGGGGAAGTGCCCCCGAAGCCATCTCCATCGATCTCCACCACCATCTCCATCACCGTTGCTGATTCCCATGATGATGAGGGAGTAGTTCTTCCTCGAGGCTAAGGGTTCTACCGGTAGCTATGTGTTAATCTCTCTCTCTATGCATGATCATATCGTGATCATGAGCTTTGTAATCAAGTAGATCTACCTTGCTACTCAAGTGCTTTAATATATCTCTGGTCTCCCCATGTGTGTGAAAGTGACAGCGTGCACACCATGGTGGCACTTAGGCTAGAGATTACAAATACTTGTTATGAGTTATATTTGGAGTTGGATGTTTCTATGAAATCGTGGTGTTTGTTGGACTCATCTAGTACTTAAGGTGACAGTGTGGGGTTTTCTAGATGGGAAAGGCTTACTTTGAGGTGTGTTGTTATAGCCCTACCAACGATTAGAGTGTCCAACCGGAGAGTAGTTCAGCGTAGTATCATAAAGAAGAATATATTTATATGAGAGTGTTCACTAGTGAAAGTATGATCCCTAGGCCTTGTTTCTAAGCATTGATACACCGTTTGCAATTAGATCTATTACATGTTTGCTTGCTTCCATCTTTATTTCAGTTTTCCTTTAGTCTCTTTCACGCCATCAAGCTATTTTCTATCACCGTTACCACTTATAATTATCCCTACCACTTGTATTTCACTATCTCTTCACCGAACTAGTGCACCTATACACCTGACAAGTGTATTGCGTGTGTTGGGGACACAAGAGACTTCTTGTATCTTGATTGCAGGGTTGCTTGAGAGGGGATACCTTTGACCACTTCCTCCCTGAGTTCGATAAACCTTGGGTGATCCACTTAAGGGAAAACTTGCTGCTGTTCTACAAACCTCTGCACTTGGAGGCCCAACAACTATCTATAAGAATAGAACTGCGTAGACATTAGAGGAACACGACAAACTCACCCAGATTGGGTGAGGGAGCGAGCTCCTCGGAGGCAAGGCGGGCAGTTAAGCCCTCCGAGATGCGGCGTGTGCGGTAGAGCCAGTCTAGGTCGTCCAGGCACACCCAGGAACCAGCCCAGGCGCCACGCTCTGCGTTTTCCGCCCCCTCCTCCATCTCCTCTTCCGCGACGGTGAGCTCCTCTTCAGTCATTTCTAGATCGCTGCCCTCACCGGCCCTATGAGAGGTGGGGGCAGAACCTTGGACTGGCGCGGACCCGTGGCGGTGGCGGTGCGATGGCGGCGCTGCTGAGCAGGTGCCGCGGTGGCGGCGTTGTCGCTAGGAGGAAGAAGAAGAAGAGGCAGAGGGGCGCAAGAAGGGGAAAATGCCCGCCCCTATTTAACCACGCCCCAGCGGGGGTTGTGGGATCGTGCGATGCGGCGAGGCCACATGGTGTGGCCGTGTATCTGCCGGGTCAGCCAATCAGAGGCGAGCCACAGGAAGGGCCATAGGGCGTAGGGGATCCCCGATGCAACGTGATGATACAGTTAACGAGGAGACATATGTGACGTGACGAGTGCAACAGTAACACCTGACATTAACTGCAGCAGTAACTGGCGCAAGCCCTTAAAATGAGGCAAGATAATGATTACCCTCCACGTGGGATGTGGAGAAGCGTACGAGAGAAGGAAGGATAACCCGGCCAGCGAGTGAAATTCGGAATGTGCCAAGGAAAGCTAGCTCATGAAATCTAGGCTATGGGGTAACTCGGAAAAGGGAGCAAAAGGCTCGGTAAATTGAACATGTCGTGGCTGCTAAGACCGCACCAGCTTCGGGGACTAATGTTGGGGGGATACCCCCGGGTAGGGTCACGCCGGGGTATAAAGGCCGAGTTAGCCGAGGTACAGCAAGGTCAAAGCGAATGCTGGCCGAGTCACCTCAAGGCAGGCCGAATCACGGAGTAACCTGGACCGGAGGATGTCCACTTAACTGAGTCCCGGCCGACGTATGTCATATGCCGGCAGTATTTCTGTAACATGTATGCAAGTACCCGCGTGGCCAGGTTAACCAGGCATGATCCGGGTTATATCAGGCTTGCAAGAGAAGGAAGGTATCTCGCTGGTCAAAAGGTGGTCACTGTACGCTGGAGCATGAGCGAAGCGGACAGAGGGAAGGATCACCGAGGTGTGGCCGACAAGGGTGACGCGCCCTATGTTAGATGACGCTGGCGTCGCAGAGGCTTATGTAGCCTCTACATGGCTTACGATGGCGAAAAGTGATCCGGTCGGTTTGCTATTTTGGGAAGAGGCATATTCCTAGGAATATGCCTCCACGTATGCCCTAATTGGAGACCTAGCCACCCCTATATAAGGAGGGCTAGGGCATCCGTAGAAGGGGTTGATCTTTGGTTGTTTGGCATTTGGGTAGTTGGTTCCTAGGAGCTAGCTAGTGGTGAGAGTAAGAGAGCTCCTTCTTCCTCCTCTCCCCAATACAGCTCAAGGAGCACTTGTAAACCTTGGGAACCTAGTGAATACAAAGAATCAGTGTGTGGAATCACCACACTATCCCTCCCTGGATTCCTCTAGTGCATATTGGCTCCACCTTTAGCCTATCCATGGCATATGCCGTGACACCACCACGACACTGCCTTCGTCAGCATTGCATGTGCCCCTGAAGATGGACCTCACCGCTACGCTTATTATTTATTCTGCTGCTTGTTGTATTAAGACTGGATCATGAGATCCTTATTTGTGTAAGACCTTATTTATGGTTTGTAATGGATGGTGTACTGTGATATCCAATATGTTATGTCAATATGTTAATCCTAGGATTGCGATGAATGATATAACATGCATCTGGGATTAAAAATCCGGGTGTTGACATAGACGCCAAGACATTGGAAGTCATCATGGACAACATTGCTGCAATGGTGCAGACAAATTGAGCCCAAAAGCATGTGTGTATAGTTCGTGGTTACAGATTAATCGCGAGCTATATTTAGTTATTTAAGGTTTCTAATTCTTGTAGTTTTAGTCCCTATTATGTATTAGCTAGTATACTAACTAATAACTTGTAATGTAAATTATCGTGATAGGATATGGCCCTATGCCAAGTTTGCATGACTCGTTGCAAGGACTCATTATCAACGGGATCACTTTTCAGTGTTCATCTCATACTATAATGTTTCGAGAATTCAGTAGTATATATTTCTTACATAAACTGTACCTAGCTAGAAAAGTTTGCATTACATTAGATAGAATTTATTAATTTTTTGTTTGCTTTTTTGCACAGACTGTGCCATGCAACGCAAGGGCACAATTCAATGACTTCATAGGAGATAGTGTGCAATCCTGTCTTATGGGCACAAATATGAGATTAAAGTGCAAAAAGGGATAACTACGAATAGCTTGGGAGGTGCAGGGTGGCGTCGGTTCATTTCCCGGAACCATCTCACCAGAGATGCGATGTTGTGCTTTTCCTTGGAACAAGACACTCCGAGGATTACTGTAATCTATCTCAACACATCTGGTGAAGAAGATCAACAAGATCATAATAAGTTATCCCCGATTATCCCCCAGAGATGTAAACTTACCGAAGATGATAATAAACACCTCCTACAACTCATCCCTCCAAGTAATTCCTTCATTGTGGTGCCATTCTCCACCTAGTTGATGAGGACCAGTGTTGAGAGGTGCCTTATGGTACGTATATTATTTGAAGACCCTGCAACTATATATCTTAATTTCTTTTTTCTTGTGTTTCATAATTTGGTAATGATTGTGTATTTATATAACATCAAGTTATCTCACTTCTGTATTGTACAAATTACCACGAGACATGATTTTTCAGCTTGATATCCCTAAAGATGGCTTTGATGGACTACGCATTGGATCATGAGGTCGCATCACCACCATCGAGTACAAGACAACGTATGATGGCCGCATATCCTTCACCGCTGAAGGGTGGAAATACTTCCTCTAGACCGAGGAACTATAGATTGAACAAGCTATACTCATCACTACGAGGTTGACCAAGCGCACGGACCTACACATGATGTTTGTCATCAATATCATTAATGATTTGGCCTCGCTATTAGAGTTGGACTAGGACTCATGCTCGTACTCATGCTCGTACCCATAGTGATACTAGGAGGTGTATTATGACTTAATAAATTTGTTTTTCTTGTGTTGAAGTGGTGTATTGATACTTTCATCTCTAAATTTGTTTTTTTTGTGACTAAATGTTAGTTGTTTAAACCTAAATATGTGAATTTGCTCCAAAATATAAATTTCACAAACATATAGTTTTATAGTTAGTTAGAACATTGATGCCAACTATCTCCATTAAACATCTAAGAATTATAACCGACTCTTTGACATCTTTCTTCGAGGCGGTTTATTTTTAAGCCGTCTAAGAATAATTATTGGCGACAAATTCTGAAATTTCCGGTGAAAACTTGGGCATGAGGGCGCCCTTTTCCTCTTTATCCCGCCCCGACCCCCAGACTGTTTCAAAATTCCCCTCATTGTCGCCCTTCCCTGCCGCTCCTTTGCACCATCGCCGGTTCCCTGCCGCTACTCGCTGCCGCCTCCCTCTCTATCCGCTGTGGGGGAGGCTCCGTTGCCTCCGAGGACTCAGGGACGTCATCCAGGTACATATGCACCCTCCCCTGCCTCTCCTCCGAGCCGTTGTTGGTTCCCTGCCGCTCCTCCCCGCAGTTGTCGCCCTCTTCGTCAACTGGGGTGAGGAAGCTCCGTCGCGTCCATTGCTTGAGCTGCTTCCCCGGATAATGCTTCCTCAATCCCCTCGATCTCATCCGAAAAATCCATAACATTTTCCCTCTTTGTGCAAGTTTAGGTGAAACCCTAGTTTATATTGCATATTGAAATTGTTATGGAAAAATAGTATGATTGTTTGATCTATAGTATTAGCATACGTACAATCAGGAGGTTAACTTTGCTTAGAACTAAATGGTATATGCATGGTACTTGGTTCTATTCATATTAACAACATGTGTAGAAGTATGTCATTTGCTTGTTAACATCACTAGTACAAACATGTCGCTCCTCCATGTTCTTCTATTCTTGTTTTCCAGTTTTACAGATTCCTCGTAGATTGGTTTTGAATTTTACACCATGATAATTAAACAATTTCTATCTATTCAATAGATGGGAACCAACAATGATGATGTAATTGTGCTATCTAGCTACGACATCACAATGTCATCAAGCGAAGAGTCCGAGCCTCTGTTTATAGGTATACATGAAGACCATCAAAATTTCTACGTTTAGTGGTATGTATGAAGATTCCATGTGACCCCAATTAATATATATGTGTTGCATTAGGACCCGATTTGCAGGGGGATAGAGACTTTGATAAGCAGTGTCTCTTTGGAAACGAGATGTATCTGAATAAAATACATGTCTCTTGGCTAACAGATTATTTTGATCCCAAATGTCTACCAG
Source organism: Avena eriantha (assembly GCA_910589775.1). NCBI lineage: Eukaryota > Viridiplantae > Streptophyta > Magnoliopsida > Poales > Poaceae > Avena > Avena eriantha. The sequence goes on along the minus strand of OU342742.1, from coordinate 525,910,237 downwards.
CTATCAAGTACTATGTCTACAATATGACCCATTCATCTGTTGTGGAGAATAAGTGCAAAATGGCAATTTCAATGATATTTGAACATGAACAAGCATATGATATGTAATTACTTAAAATAATTACAAGCACCCTAAACTTCATTTCTTTGTACTTCCATGGAGATTTGGAGTTCATAAAGGGCTACCTCAAGAATCTTCTTGATCAACCTATTGATGTCCATATTTGCAATTGGCGCATGATTAGCATGAAGCCAAATATTCTGACCATGAAAATGACATCTAGGTCAAACAATGCTAACTTGGCCACTACATGGGACAAGCTCGTGAAGAGATTCAAGTTTTTAATGGAGAATAGAATTCTCATGTTCTGCTTCACTGAAACAAAAGATGGAGAGATCCATCTTTTCATTGAACCTGTTCTAGGATGTTAGCTAGACTTCTTAGTATGTATGGACTACAGTCAGTGGTATGGCTAAGTTGAGGAACCAATTATATATCGCTAAGTTGCGGAACCAAATTAGTATATATATGGGTAATTAGTCGTTATAATAATTGTGTGAATTCTTATAATATATGTGCCTGCTTGTTGATTAGTGCTTCAGCTAATCTCTGTATGAATTTATGGCTGGTGAATCATGTACTATATTCGAAATGTATGTTCTAGATGATTTTGAATTATATCTTGTTGTATATTATTTAAAATATAAAATAACAATTGGAGACAATCTGTTTTCTAGACCGCCTTAAACTGAAAACCATCTCAGAGCGGAAAATTATTTGAGACGGTCAGTAACAGCCGTCGCAGGTATGAACTTGTTTAGACTCGGTCAGTAAATACATCCGTCTCTAGAACAATATTGTTGGAGACGGTTGTTGTTCACAACCATCTGAGGGTTTGGTAGTTTGATACGGAAAGAAAAACCGACTCACGTTGGTGCTTTCTTTGAGACTGAGGCTTCAAGGCGGAGCAGGAAACTGGCTCAGGCCTATGGGGATTGACCGACTCTAAGTCTAGGGTCGGTACTAGTGAATGGAGTTAAGTTCAAGTTACTTCAAAGAGGTGTATTGGGTATACGGTAGGGAGATGATAATCACTTGGCTTGATCAAATATAATATATGAATACCCCTTAATTCTTCATGAGTTAGCCATGTCTCCAATACCCTCCACAACCACCTATTGATCAAGTTTGAGCTTGTTGGACCCCAACCAAGTTGTGTCCTAAGAGGTTAGTCACAATACGTTTGTCAACCCAAATGGTTATTTTATTGACACCATTTTGAGTTCTAGCAAACTTGGCAAACACATTGCCATCCTTATCCTTCCTAAGAGAATAATCATCATCAATAATGATATAGTTAGATAAGGTAAAATTAGATAAGGTACCGTTTGTACATTTCTTGGCACCATTTTGAGTGCTCCCCTTTCTCTTCATCATTGATTCCTTAGCTTGGGGAGATTTATCTTGATGCTTCTTGGGAAGTGGCCTAGCTTGGGATTGACCTTGAACTTGTGGCCACTTCCCTGGTTGCTTCTCACTCGGTGCTTTTTCTTCAATGGACAAGATCTTACATGATGTCCTTCAACCTTGCACTTTAAGAAAATAATCTTGGTTGAATTCTTGACTTGGTCTTGATCCTTCTTCTTGTTGATATTGGACTTGTTATTGTTATTTGAGTTGAATCCAAGTCCACTTTTATCATTAGGGGATTTTTGCACACTCAAAATATTATCTGAGTGTGGATTTCCCTTCATGACTATTTTCCAAGTCATTCTTCAAAGAAATGACTTGGGCCTTGAGCTCTTTTATTTCTGCTACATGGTTAGTTGAAATAGAAGTACTAGTAGAAGCTTCATTGTTAGAGCAACAAGGCAAAGCAAGTAATCCAACAAAAGTTTTATCAAAAGTATGAATAGATGGATTGCTAGGACTAGCACATGTCAATATAGCATTTTGAGTGGAAGTTGTGCTAATGTCCAAAATAGGCTCGCAAGATGTTACCTTAGTGATACTTGCCTCAAGTTTTATTGGGAATATGCCCTAGAGGCAATCATGTATGATGTAATTCCCAATGTATTCATAAAGTGATAAAGTTGTCCTTGTATGAACATCAGATATATATCATTGAATGTGTGATTCAGTTGTGGAATTATGTATTCATGTTTGTTCATACTAGATTGTCCTTGGTCATTAAGGTTGTGCTGGACACACAACTTAGACCAATGTGCAAGTTGGCTGATGACACGGTTCCACTTGCCACGGGCATGGTGATGTCATTCCAACTTACACGGACTCGGCTAAATATTTTAGCGAGTCGGACTGACTCATAGTTGAGATGCAATGAGCTTGTTGTCATTTGCAGTCTCAAGCAATGGAATCCTTTGACCTGAGGTGATTGCATGATCCGAGTTGTGGATCACTAGCTTAGGTTCTATCAAACATTGTTCCGTAAAGGGGTGGTTATAAAGGTAGAGTTTGGGTTGGTTGTGAAGCAAGCTGCGTGACGTGGATTACCAAGATGGGATTTGCCCCTCCGTAATGGAGAGATATTCTCTGGGCCCTCTTGTGTGATATGATTTGGAAGCATGGCCATGCGCGATTTGGTTAAGTGTTAACCAAGGAGTCGGACTAAGTGTTAGTCCAGTGAATCGTATATCATGGAACGAGAAGAGAGAGTCGAGCTATTAAAGGAATGGCAACTACTCACCTATAGCTTGACAAGGTATATCGTGAGGTAAAGGCACTAGGACAAAAGTCACATTGGGAAAGGTTTGTCTTCCGACTTTACGACACTTGGGAGTTGACACGTCTTGCTAGAGGCCGCTACCAGCTATCAACTCGGAGTGATGACTCGTGTCGTGTCCAGGTGTATGTGAACCTACAAAGTCACACACTTAATGGAAAGGAGCCCATATGGATTCGATCCATGTGGAGATTGGGGTACGACCTAAATGGGACTCAAGCGTTGAGCCAGCTAGGAGTGTATGTAAGTGGACTGATAAGGGATAGTCCCTGACCTAGCCGTCACTTTCTCCACTCCCATTTTGGCTAGATAGGATCTAGCAGTCCTTTACCTGGAGCTCCTCCCTATACGTCTGGATACCGGTAGAGGCATTGCACGTGCAGCGCTGGTGACAAGGAGATTCGTGAGGATCTAGACGTGTTGTACATGGGATCGTTCGGCACGGCATCAACCGACGCATTTCATCAATAATCCGCACCTGCGCCTCTAGTGGTAAATCTCGTGGCCTATCACCTGGTCTAGATCTTGAGAGTACCGCGTAGGAGAAAGTTTTGCTTATCTCTGCATGGCCCAACAAGTTCTAACTTTAGCCCACCATAGGAGATCATAAGATCATTATGAGAGCCCAAGAGCTTTTCATGATTTTCTTCCAATTTCCTATACTTGTTAGTTAGCAACTCAAGTTGAGCCCTTAGATCAACATTCTCCTTTAAGGTAGATGCTTCACAAGAAGTAGAGTTAGTAGCACAAGCATCCTTAATGGATTTTTCCTTTTCAAGCTCATAAGACTGATTTTTTGTCTGTGAGGAGACAATTAGTGTGCTTCTCCTCGGCTAGCTATTGCTTAAGGAGATTGACTCTCCGACTCCCATCATCAAGATGGTCCTCTAACTCGTAAATGGTTTCCAATTGTTTATGAAAGGTTTTCATAACGTGTTTGAGATGAGCAACAACCTTATTATTACCACGAAGAGAAGTACACAAAAAGTTCAACTCACGCAAGATAGTACTAGTATCCTCATAATTATCATCATCGCTAGCATCATTATAGGATGTGTTGGGAGTCAAAGTAGGAGTTACCTTTAACCCTCTTAACATAAGGCACATGTGAGCATGAGATAATGAAGATGAGGATATTCTTGAATCTCCATTCATGATTATGTCTTGCTCCATAGAGTGTTTGATTTCCTCTACATTGTTAGATAAACAACTAGAGGATATAGAAGCATTTTTTTCATGGAAACGAGACAAATCAAGCATATCATCTACACTAGTACTCAAATAATTTCTAGACGATATGCAAGGACTAGCAACACAAGAGTATATAGAACCATTATTGCAAGAAGTGTTTAAGTCCAAGGTATATACACCATTAGAATTTACAGAACATGAATCATCGGTGTAAAGAGAAACAACTCCATCATCACATATGATTTGTCCACTCACCATGCCATTACCTTGTGACTTGTCACATGTAGGTGAAGTGGAAGGAATTGAAATCTCATCGCGAATGGAGGTGGAAACAACTTGGAGCTCTTCATGATGTGAAGGAGAAGAGAGCTCCTCAGAGATACCACCAGCCTTATGAGAAATGGACCCACCAAATATTTCTTTAAGCGTGGTCTACATCTTATGAGACAACTTGCGCTTTACAATTATCAAGAACAAATTAACTATGGGGATCAAGGAGAAAATAATCTCATTAGATACTTGAGCTTCGAGATGTAAATTTTTCTCATCCTCTAAAGATGGATTTTTAGGATCCATTGGAGGAGAAAAACCTAACATCTAGAATCACTCTATATTTGGACACAAGGTCCGAGATTACAAAGCAAGCGATTTATCCACAAAATATAACTTGTGACATTAAAGATAATTGTGTCATTGTGCACTATACAACTAGCCGATATCTTTAAACTCTAGGCGATGAAGCCTAAACAAGGGGTGCTCTGATACCAATTGAAAGGAAAGAGATGTCGCCTAGATGGGGTGAATAGGTAATTTCAAAATTATTATGGTTTTGACTTGATAGAATGCAGAATTAAACTAACATTTATTTTACAAGCACAAACATAAATACAGTAGGCTCAACTAAGTGCACCAACAAGTTAAGTTGATCAAGAGAGCACAAGATATAAGTACTTGAAGCTACATGGTTATCACAAGGATAGTAAGCTCGGTATAGAGATAACTGAGGCACACGAAGACAAAGATGTATTCCCGTGTTCCCTTACAAGTAAGGTATGTCACGTTGGAGAGGCATGGGATTCTATGAAGGATTTCCCAACACCACAAAGGCTCACCTTCTTCTTTGAGTCTATCCCACGAAGGAATAAGCCCTTTCCTTATGGCTAGATTTTCCTCCACTCCTGAGATGGCAAGCTCCAGAACCACTTCACAAGCTCCACGAAGGAGAAGCCTAGGTCTCTTCACAATCTTCCACAAAGAGGACACCGCGATACCAACCTCCAAGCCAACGAGGAGGTCACCCTCCAAGATTAAAAAACTCATGGTCTCTCACTTGAACAAATCGTAATGGAGAGCTCAGCACTTCACTACTAGGAAACAGCTTATAGATAGACAAGATATTCAGTGGCGCATATGTAAAAATATGCTCCACAGATATATATCAGTGGCGCACTAGAAACAATGCGCCACAGAAGTTTGGCACTTCATTGGCGCACGAAACCAATATGCGCCACAGAACAAGCATATAGGGGGGAAAACAGATCCCCCCCCCCCCCCCCCCCCCCCGTGGATCGCCTTTTCAGTTTTGTAAAAAATAAACAAAAATGATAGAAACTTCAAAAAAATAATTCCTTTAAGTTGTAGTTAGATTTTAGGGTATAGATCTAGACAAAATTGAAAAACATGAATTTCGATGTATTTTGCAAAAATAGGTCATGGCACGGTAAAACGGCTCTAACTTTTGCATACGATGTCGGAAAAAAATCTTTAACCTATCAAAATGATCGTCTCGAAATTCCCTACTCGAATTCAACGACCTATGGTCGTTCTAAATTTTACAGAATCCCCAAATTCGAAAGGAGTAAAAAGTTATTTAGGGTAGAACTGCAAAAAAATAAAAAAGGGGGAGAAACTTCTGTGACGCATTTCCCCCTTATGCGCCACAGAAGTCTTGGGCGGGATTCGAAATTTGAATCCCGCCAGCACCCTTTCTCCCTCCCTTTTTCCTTTTTCTCCCCCTCTCCACTTCTTCTCCCCTCCCCACTTCTCCTCCTCTCCACACTTCTCCTCCCCTCCTCTCCTCCACACTTCTCCCCTTCTCCTCCCTCCTCCTTCTCCACTCTCCGGTGACCTCCTCCTCCTCCTCCTCCTCCTCCTCCACCACCAACTCCGGCGACCACCTCCTCCTCCTCCTCCACCACCAACTCCAGCGACCTCCTCCTCCTCCACCACCACCAACTCCGGTGACCTCCTCCTCCTCTTCCTCCTTCTCCTCCTCTTCCTCCTTCTCCTCCTCTTCCACCACAAACTCTGGCGAGCCCCTCCTCCTCCTCCTCCTCCACCACCACCACCAACTCCGGCAACCTCCTCCTAGACCTAGCCACCGCCCGCCACCACCACCACCACCACCAACTCCGGCCTGATCTGACCAGATCTAGATCTGGCCCGGTTTTTTTTGAAATTTGAAAAAAACTTCGGTGGCGCATATCGGCCATATGCGCCACAGAAGTTTGAGATTTGGCCTGCCTTTTTTTTGAATTTTGGAAAACAACTTCTGTGGCGCATATTGGCCATATGCGCCATTGAAGTTTGAGACTTCTGTGGCACATTTCGAAATGTGCCACTGAAGTTAGTTATGAGTGGCGAGGTATTACTGGCGACTAACAAATGTGCCACAGATGTTCAAAAAGGTGTGCCACAGAAGAGCTGTTTCCTAGTAGTGCTTATGCAAGCATGCAAAGCAAGAACACCAAGGGTGCTAAAATCCTTCACTCTCAAGCTCACCAGAGCAACAAGTGATAGGAGGAATTAGAGAGGAAGAACAACAGTGAAAATCAACTAATGACTTTAAGATCTAGATCCAATGGGTTCCCCTCACTTAGAGGAGGAATTGATTGGTGGGAAATGTAGATCTAGATCTCCTCTTACAAAACCCTCAAAAATATGAAAGAATCGTAAGAGGGAAGGGAGAGTAAGAAAGCTCAAGGGGGTCAACAATGGAGGTCAAAAACATGCTCAAGAACTCTAGAAAATTTGGGAAGAAGCCCCCTTTTATACCCCTTCAAGGGAGATGACCGTTGGGGTCAAAATGAGCTGGACGGACATGTTCCAGTTGGAAAACCGGTCCTGATGGATCTGGCGCCAAACTTTTTCCAATGGACCAGAAAAGTTCTGGTTTTTGCCGAAACAACACACTGATCAAATTTCTGGTGGTTTCTAGAAAATTCTGGTGCTAGTTTTGGCACCGCCAAATTCCCACGGGAACCAAAACAGGGCTGACAAAAACGACGATAACTTTTGCGTCCGAACTCGGATTTTAGCAAACTTGGGCTTTATGAAATGCTAAGAACAAGTTCTATATATTAGAGACTAGAAAACCCAAGAAAGATTAAGAGGTAAAGAACCAAATAAGGAGAGGTATGAAACCTCCATAAAGAAGAACCGGTAAAACCTCCAAACTTGAAAACACGATAGAAGATGGATATGAATTCCGGTTTCGATGAACTTGGGATTGTTGAAGGGATAGAAAAAATAATTAAGCTCCCTAAGATGATGTTATCAAGTTACTAAAACGAAATCCCTCTTAATAGTGCGGCTATATATCCTATAACTGATGACCCACAAGTATAGGGGGTGTATCGCAGTATTTTCGATAAGTAAGAGTGTCGAACCCAACGAGGAGCAGAAGGTGCTGGCTAGTGATATGGATCAGGAATTCTCTGCAAATACTTAGCAAACAGATATTTAGGGGTTTTTGATAAAGCAAGTAAACAAAGTACAAGTAAATGAAAGACAGTAGGAATAAATGCAGCAAGTGGCTGAATCCTTTATCCAGCAAAGGACAAGCCGGATGTATTACTTAAGATGACCAAACATTCTCGAGGACACATGGGAAGACTATCAAGTGCTTTCGCTTCATATAGTTGATTAATCTTCTCTAGCTTGCTAAGTGTTGTGTGGGTGAACCTGTGCTAATGTACCGCCCCATCTAGGACTAATACATACTCGTGATTATACCCCTTGCAAACATCCATAAGTACAAGAAAGTAATTAAGGTAGAAACATAACCACAGCTTTAAACTTTAAGACCCTTACGTCCCTTGTGCAATGGTTTCCTAACGGGGTTCAGGTTTCTGTCACTCCGGCAACGCCTACGATTAGTAGACAAATACACAATGCATTCCCCTAGGCCCATATAGGTGAAGTGTCATGTAGTCGACGTTCACATGACACCACTAGAAGAAGTACACCACAACTTAAATAACAATCTATTGAATCTTTCTCAACACAACTCCGCTACTAACAACAAGAGTTCTCCCATGTCCTCAAGAACAAAACGAACTACTCACAAGACATCATATGGATCATGATCAGAGATGGAATAATGATGTATAACAATCTGAACGTAAACAATAATTCAATGGTTCACTCAATAGCATCAACTACAAAGAGTAATCAACACCGGAAAAGTTTCCCCTATGAACTATGCAAGATTCAACTCAATTGTTACACCAATATGGAGATGGTGATGAGGGTGCTGATGGTGATGATGGTGGTGATGATGATGATGATCATCCCGATGAAGTCCAGCTTGATGGTGGTGTTGATGGCGACGATCTCCCCTCTCCGGGAAGGAATTCCCTCGGCAGAAATCTGTCTGCCGGAGAGATCTTTTTCTCTCGGTGTTTTCCGCCCTGCAGAGGCGGCAGAATCTTTCTGTGGTCGCTCCCCGAGTCTTAGGGTTTTGAGAGGATGATATACGCCAGAGGGGAGAGGATGGAGTGGTCCAGGGTGGCCACACCACCTGCTGGCGCGCCCTAGGGCTGCCCGTGCCAGGCGGTGGTGTGGGCCCCCTGTGGCCCATCTCCACTACGTCTTCTGGCACCCTTAGTCTTCTAGAAAAATAGGATTTTCCGTATATTTTCCCGGATTTTCCGATCTTCGCAAATTTTGCCTCCAAAGAACACCTTTTCCATCAGAATCCTGACTGCGGCGGTCCATGCTCCCAAAGTCATCAACCATGCAAAAACAGATGAAATAACATAAGTATCACCTCTCAATACGAAATATATCAATGAATAATAGTGAATTAAGACATAGAATAGTGATGCAAAATGGACGTATCAACTCCCGCAAGCTTAGACTCCGCTTGTCCCCAAGCGAAACTGAGCTCAATAAACATGGCCTCAGGTTTATGGAGTGAAGAGGCGATAAAAGAATATAGACAAGAAGCATCACATTCATCAAATACATAGATCATAATAGAAGACAACTCACTATTATATAACTCAACTTGTAATGAGTAAAGGAAACACAATAAAGATACATAAAGTGAATCATAATTGGTAATGGCAAACTTAGCTCTTGGTCAAAGAATAGTTGATAATTTGCTGGAGTTCACAAATAGCTAGGTTTTCAATGATAGCTTTCAAAGTAGTAAACATCAAGATAAGAGCAATGTGAAAAACAAGGAACATAAGAAACATGATTGAATAAATCATCATATGAATGAATGAAACACAACAACTCAAAATACTTGTTGAGATAGAAAGGGAGTAGGTTTACTGACTCAACTACAAAGTAAAAGAAAGGGCCTGATGGCTCAATGCACGACACCCAGAAAAGTGCTTGGTGTGTGGTTGTCAATCTCAACCACAGAACTTTGTCCCCAACTTGCGATGAGGTTGTCAATCTCACCGTGTTTTGTGGAAAACAAAGGATTAAACGTATTGAATGGAAAGAAGTAAAGTTTGCAGAAAGTAAACACAAAGCAGTAAACAGTTTGTAGATTGTATGTAAAACACAAGGACCGGGATCCATAGTTCACTAGAGGTGGCTCTCCTTAGATAGATAACATGCTGGGTGAACAAATTACAGCAGGGCAATTGACAAACACCGAAAAGCAATACATGCATATACTAATCATCTTGACTCCTTTGAGACTTGATTGGGCATTACAACATAATACATAGACTTCCATCCAACTGCATCTATGACTAATAATCCACCTTCAGGTTATCATCTGAACCCCCTCCAGTATTAAGTTGCAAGCAACAGATTATTGCTTTACGAACTATGTGTAAAGTAAACAATACGATTGTTCTATGAACAAAGGATTGGTGTTTTCTCCCTAGTAGCAACAACACATCTAGTACCTTAGAGATTTCTGTCACTTCCCCAGATTACCAGAGGCATGAACCCACTATTGAACATAAATACTAACTCTTGGAGTTGCTAGCATCTACTTGGCCAAGATAGCTACTAACAACGGAAAGCATGCAAGACCACAAATAACAAAGACATGATAGAATCAATAATCAATCTGAAATAGCATCTCAATATCCATCGGATCCCCGCAAACACAACATGCAGAATTACAAATAGATGATCTTGATCATGAACGGAGCTCACAAGATCTAAACATGAAAGCACAAAGAAGGAGAAACAACCATCTAGCTACTACATGGATCCGTAGTCCAAGGATGAACTACTCACGCATCACACCGGAGGCTTGCATGGTGATGAAGAAGGCCTCCAGGGTGAATTCCCCTCTCCGGCAGGGTGCCGGGAAGAGCTTCAGATCCCTCCCGATCTAGGGATGGAGATGATGGCGGCTACAGACTCTTTCGTGGATTTTTGATTGGGCCCTTAGGGTTTTCGTCCCGAGGGCAATATATAGGGGGAAGGAGAGGCCGAGGCGGTGCCAGGAGCGGCCACACCACCCCCTGGCGCAGGCCAGGCCTGGCCGCGTGGCCAGGTGGTGTGGTGGCTCCCTGGCCCTTCTCCGTCTCGTATTCTGGCACTTGATCTCTTCCGGAAAAATAGGCACTTTGGCTTTTGTCCCGTCCTATTCCGAGAATATTCATTTTCTGACTTTCCTGGAACCAAAAACAGCAGAAAACAGGCAGCTGGTACTGTGGCTCTTGTTAATAGGTTAGTCCAAGAAATCATATGAAAGGTACTCCAAAGTTGGAACAAAACACAAGAAAGTGGATAAAACCAAGCATGGAACATCAAAAATTATGGATACATTTGCAATGTATCAGGGTCGTTCGCAGAGGGAAGCAGGGATTGCAAGTCTCATAAAGAGCTCCCAAAAATTATGATACTTACTAGCTTTCAGCTCGCATTGCCCCTATCATAGGCATCTTTTGGTGGTTAAGGTTAAAGTGACACAACTAAGAGGATATGCTTGACAAGTTATAAATTGAAGTCCCATGCCCCTTACTTATGAGTACCGATCCTCATGCTACTCAACTTCAGTCACGAGCAAGCTCTTGTCATTGTAAATATATGCGTATCATTGAGAACCGCCAACAGGGTACCCCTTGCACATGACACAGGAGCTATCCCATAATCAAAATGATAAGGCAAGCAGACAGTGAGCATCTCAGCGATCTTTTTATTTGCTATTTGTATAGGTTTTTATTGAGGATACTTCATAGAGTGCTCACTATAGTTATGCTGCAAGTTTCCACCATGATTAGGCATGGCTTAGGCTAGCGGCCCAGGCGTTTCTCTAACACACATATAAACTCCATGATCTTACAAGTTCCACTTTTATTTCACACGCGGGATCCATAAGAAAAAGAACATGATATCAACTATGTACAAAGTACAAATGAAGTGTTGAAAATGTTCCCCATGATACATGGTTCTGCTAACTTCAACTCATAAAGCGCAAGTATATATGCAACAAAGAAGAACCCAATGGTTCAAGTTTATTAAGTGCAAGAAATTAAAGTGTGCCATCAAGTTCGTGACAGCTTTAATCACTAATTTTCACGAAACAAGTTTAATTTGGGAGATAGACAAAACAGAAATTTACTTGGAATAGCAATAATGCTACTAGGTACGTATGGTGGACACGAATGTCAAAGGTTTTGGTTTAAAGGAGTGGATGCACGAGAAGAATTCCCTCTCAGTACAGGTTTTTGGCTAGCAAGGCTGGGTAGCAAGTATAAGAGTTGAAGGAAACAAACAAATATACAAGTGATAAAGATAAACATGCAATCTTCCTTGGAAGCACAAAAGATCTTAACTAGAGAATACTAAACTTATGAGCAAATCAAGAATGAAAGATGATGAAATTATTTTTCTCTAGAGTACTTCTATCTTTTTCATTCAACTCTCGAAAATAGTGTTGCTACTAACCGAGCTAGGTTTGCCAAAACCAACTAAATTAACTCAATGATCCCAAAGTGATACCAATACTAACAACAAGATCAATCATATAACCACGAATTGAAAACTAGTATAAGCTATGCAAAAGAGTGAATGATAGAACTTCTCATTAATATTCCATAACGGCAACTCACACCAAGGGATACATATCTAACGAGAGAGGGGACACTTACATAATGCAAACCATACTACATTATAACTCCTCTATTCATGATATGACTCCACTAATAAGGTAAAAAGATAGAAGATAGTGATGTGATACCGCGGCACTCCCCCAAGCTTGGAACAAACCAAGGGGATGCCAAACCTGATGACGAATTACTCCTTCGGTGGTGGTGGTATCCTCTCGATGAGCTCTTTGATCAGTTTCCCCAAGTCCTCAATCTCGAAGGCGAGATTACGAATCAGCTGTGAGTTTTGCTCAATGCGGCTCATGACCATGTCGTGTTGAGAATTCCAGCTCTTACTATTCTTTCCCCACTCTTCCTCCTTGAAGTCTTCTTTTCCTGCATGGCTAGAACGAGGAAAATCCCAATTGGAGGGTAAATTCCCCTTGGGCATATTCTGGTATTAATGTTCATGGATAAGGGTATGGAAAGGATTCTTGGTGCGTGGAGGAAGTGACCAGGGATCTAAATGGTGATGAGGAGGCCTCCCTCCAATTGCTGGATTTGCCACCACTCCAATGCTTGCAATAGTAGTGCCGGTGTGCGGATGTTGGCCTTGCTCCTCTTCAGCTTCACTCTTGATCTCCTTCTCCTTCCCGGAGTCTTGGAGGTCTGCTCCTTCCCTTTATCCTTGGCGGACACCATGGTGCTTCTAAACTTTCAAAGAGTATGTCCTGGCAGAAACAGATCAAAACAAAAGCACGATGAAAACACGATATACGAACCTCGGGGGCTCCGGGGGATTATATATTACGAAGTTTCATATCAAAAGGAAAGTACTGCGAGAAAACGAGTCGGAGGCGGAGTCCGGGGTGGACTCACCACCTGGTGGCACGACCTGGGGAGGGCCCGCGCCACAGGGTGGTGTGAGCCACCCTGGCTCCGTTTCCGTCCCTTTTTCGCTTCGTAGCTTTCCTTATTCACTAAAAACTGCAAAAAAATATAGTTGGATAGTATTTTCACGGAACTTTCTTTACCAGAACGGTTACCTATTTGAAAACAGACTCTACGGGTCTCTGAATTTGGTATCTAGTAGATTCTTCTGGAGTCATCACTTGAATAACATCAATATCTTCATCTTCATACACTTTATACTTGAGTCATAAAACCCTTCTCTTCCTTATTACACCATTATCTCCACTTCCTGGAAATTTCTTTCACACAAAACTTCACACAGTTCTTATTAGCAACATTAGTATATATGAAGTGATAAAACCTTTTGAGTCCAGCTTCAACTGAAAACCATCAAAACATAAGCTACTGTAGCAACTCCTTCCAAAAATCCAAAAAGAATTCAAAAAGGAAATCGAATAAAGAAGCAAATGCAAGAGAGGCAAAATCTGTCAAAACAGACCAGCAGGTAAAGATCATTTTTTTCGAAAACCTTCTGTTGCTCAAATAAAAAAGTGCAAAACTAACGAAGTTAAATAACAACCTGGGGCAGAAGCACAAATAATTACAGCTCAATCCGACAGACATAGATCTCTCACAAATGTTTATGGTGAAGCACAAAAATCTGTTTCGGGACAGCAACTTCCCCAAATCTTACTTCTCTCTCATTAGAGGTTGATCTTGACACAAAAACCAAAAAAACAGATAAGGAGCGGTTATTACCGAATAAATAACTTCCAAGACGAAAGAAACAAAAACAAACTGAAAGCAAAAACAAATTGGGTTGTCTCCCTAAAAGCTCTTTCTTTATAGCCATTAAGATGGGCATGATAATTTTGATGATGCTCACATAGAAATATGAATTGAAGTGAAAGAGAGCATTAAGAAACAAAAATACACAAGTTTAAGTCTAACCCACTTCCTATGCAAGAGAATTTTGTAAACAAACAAGTTATTGAAACCAGAGGCTACTTGCATAAGAAGGCAAAAGAAGTGCAACTTAAAGGCTTTCAACATAAAACGAGGAAACTTGATATTATTGAGATGCATATGAACACTTTTCCCTCTCTCATAGTAACTTTAAGTATCATGCATAAACTTAACAACATAACTATCACAAAGACCATCATAACAATGATCACTTATTCTAACAGAAAACACAGGAATACTAGCTCTCATAACACTACTATGTGAAACAATATTAGAGGTATCCTTACAAAGGATAGTGTGTCCCTCTTCTTCATACTTAGTGACAAAGTCTTTCACATTTTCTATTATAGGTTCATCAACCATTTGTCTATCAGGTTCAACAGCCTTATTCATACTTTCATTAACCATACTAGCTATCATAGAATGTTCCCTTATCTTAACTGGAAAGGCATTTTCTCAATGTAAGGTTTAGGTAAAACATGATTAGCAGTATAAACTTCAGTATTTATTGCAGGAACACTCTTAGCAACATCTTTATAAGGTTCATGATACTTATTCCACTTCTTTTTAGGCACTTCAATATAGGAAGCAAAAGCCTTAAAATAAGAAGCAATAGCTTGAGAGTCTAGACCATAAGCATTTTTAATATTTTGAAAGTCATCAGTTCCCATAAAAGATTCAATGCATTCATAATCATAATTTATACCTGACTTTCTACCTTTGTCATTCTCCCAAGCTTCACTATTTTCTTGAATACGGTCCAGAAGATCCCATTTAGCTTCTTCTTCCATACGAGTGAATGATCTAGCACACGAAGCGTCCAATAAATCTTTATCATGTAGAGGGAGCCTTGCATAAAAGTTATTGATAATAATATTGTTGGGGAGCTCATGAATGGGACATCTGAGCATTAGTAACTTCAATCTCCCCCAAGCTTGAGCTGTACTCTCTCCATCAAGAGGCCAAAAGTTGTATATTTGATTCCGATCTTTATGAATCTCACTAGGAGGATAAAATTTTGAGTAAAAGAGAGGCACTATTTCCTCCCATTCAAGAGCTTGACCATCCTTCAGCAGCTTATACCATTCCTCGGCTCTTCCTTTTAGTGATAATGAGAATAACTTCTTCTTAACTTGATCCGTAGTAATACCTGCACACTTGAACAAACCGCATAATTCGTGTATAAAGAGTAAATGATCACCGGGATGGACAGTTCCATCCCCAACATAGTAGTTATCCATAACACGATCAATAATTCTTGTAGGTATTTTGAAAACATCATTCTCAGCAGGTGGTGTCTTATCTACTACCTTAGCAGTGGTAGTAGCATTACCAAATAAGAAACTCAGCGAATTATCCATAACAAAAATAAAGCAACTAGCAGAAGTAAACAATACTCACAGTAGAAGTTTCCTTTACCAGTTCCACTCTCCAATAGAGCTTCACTCCCCGGCAACGGCGCCAGAAAATAGTCTTGATGACCCACAAGTATAGGGGGTGTATCACAGTATTTTCGATAAGTAAGAGTGTCGAACCCAACGAGGAGCAGAAGGTGCTGGCTAGTGGTATGGATCAGGAATTCTCTGCAAATACTTAGCAAACGGATTTTTAGGGGTTTTTGATAAAGCAAGTAAACAAAGTATGAGTAAATGAAAGACAGTAGGAATAAATGCAGCAAGTGGCCCAATCCTTTATGCAGCAAAGGACAAGCCGGATGTATTACTTAAGATGACCAAACGTTCTCGAGGACACATGGGAAGACTGTCAAGTGCTTTCGCTTCATATAGTTGATTAATCTTCTCCAGCTTGCTAAGTGTTGGGTGGGTGAACCTGTGCTAATGTACCGCCCCATCCAGGACTAATACATACTCGTGATTATACCCCTTGCAAATATCCATAAGTACAAGAAAGTAATTAAGATAGAAACCTAACCACAGCTTTAAACTCTAAGACCCTTACGTCCCTTGTGCAATGGTTTCCTAACGGGGGTTCAGGTTTCTGTCACTCCGGCAACGCCTACGATTAGTAGACAAATACACAATGCATTCCCCTAGGCCCATATAGGTGAAGTGTCATGTAGTCGACGTTCACATGACACCACTAGAAGAAGTACATCACAACTTACATAACAATCTATTGAATCTTTCTCAACACAACTCCGCTACTAACAACAAGACTTCTCCCATGTCCTCAAGAACAAAACGAACTACTCACGAGACATCATATGGATCATGATAAGAGATGGAATAATGATGTATAACAATCTGAACATAAACAATAATTCAATGGTTCACTCAATAGCATCAACTACAAAGAGTAATCAACACCGGGAAAGTTTCCCCTATGAACTATGCAAGATTCAACTCAATTGTTACAGCAATATGGAGATGGTGATGAGGGTGCTGATGGTGATGATGGTGGTGATGATGATGATGATCCCGATGTAGTCCATCTTGATGGTGGTGTTGATGGCGACGATCTCCCCTCTCCGGGAAGGAATTCCCCCAACAGAAATCTGTCTGCAAGAGAGATCTTTCTCTCTCGGTATTTTCCTCCCCGCAGAGGCGGCGGAATCTTTCTGTGGTCGCTCCCCGAGTCTTAGGGTTTCGGGAGGATGATATACGCCAGAGGGGAGAGGCTGGAGTGGGCCAGGGTGGCTACACCACCTGCTGGCGCGGCCTAGGGCTGCCCGCGCTAGGGGGTGGTGTGGGACCCCTGTGGCCCATCTCCACTCCGTCTTCTGGCATCCTTAGTCTGCTGGAAAAATAGGATTTTCTGTATATTTTCCCGGATTTTCTGATCTTCGCGAATTTTGCCTCCAAACAGCACCTTTTCTATCAGAATCCTGACTGTAGCGGTCCATGCTCCAAAATTCATCAACCATGCAAAAACAGATGAAATAACATAAGTATCACCTCTCAATACGAAATATATCAATGAATAATAGTGAATTAAGACATAGAATAGTGATGCAAAATGGACATATCAATAACCCGGTCTCCCAACAGCCACCTTGAGACTAGTAAAAGGAAAACCTAGCATGGCCATACCTTTGCCTTGCACATCCCGCTTGATCTTGGTGACAACGCTTCAAGATTCATTCAAGTCTTAATGCATCAATTGATCATTGTTGCTTCATGAAGACTCATAATTTGCTCCCCATAAACCAGCATGGGATAGCTTCATTAAGGCACATATTCACATGTCCATTATCACCATTATGGATAGCAAGCTTCAACCATATGATATTCTTAAGATGCTGATATTGAACTTGCACTTCTCAACCTTGATGACCATCACCACTTGATGTCATCCTCTCATGGGCTATATGGAATCTTGACTTTTGATGCATGCCCATGGAAAGATACTATCCCACATATAAAATGCAAAGGCTCATATATAATGGGTTAGATCATGAAGCATAATTTACAAGGCTTACCATACCACAAGATTCATGTGGTACATTCTTTATGCTTCATGTGTTGACCAACTTGAATTCACTCTTCACTCTTTATATTGGTGAACCATGTATCTTCCCATGCTCTATATCAATATGTCAAGGTACATAAAGAACTCTTCATTTGATTACATGCTCTAGATCTTAGTCAACTATAGCTCAACTCATGAGTCTATCATGACATTGACTTAGAGCCATTACTTGTATTCTTCTATTGAGATAAAAATCTTAAGATCTCGATCATTCCATATTCAATTCTAATCTTGATGCCAATACTCAATGTATATCTTTATCTTCATGGCATCGATACTCGAATCCAACACATGACTACAAGCATGACCTATGGAATATTCCTTCATATAAACTCAATGAAAACATTAGTCCATAGGGATTGTCACTAATTACCAAAACCACACATAGGTACAATGTAATAAAGTTATGAAATTACCTTCTATGTGTCACTCATGATGGTCCATGGAGGTGTGTTTGTAATGTTGAGGTCATCTCTAAGAGTTGTAAGAAACCACTCCCAGGAACTGGTGCACTCTACCTCACACACACCAAATGCAATTGGGTATATGCAATCATTTGGGTATATTCCAATTGTTGTGAGGAGCACACCTTTGTATCGTGTTTTAATGTGGCAAATATCTAAGCAACTGAAAGGCCTACATCCAGCAAGAAAACCCCTTTTGCAAGCATCATGACTCTAATAAAGAGTGGCCAAATGCTCCTTCAAGTCATTGGCTGAATTTGTAGCGAGGAAGAACTTAGAACCAGGGTTGCTTCTCTTGAGATCTTGCACATATTCATGTAGATGCTTAAACTAATTTTCCTCATCACCATGGATCTTTTGCAATTCTGCTGCCCTTGCCCTGCATAGATTCCACCTAGGTGGGCACAACTTGAATTCCCTGATAACCTTTGCCATAAAAAGATATTATAGTCGTTGTCATAAAAATCACTGCCATGACTATCACCACTATCACTTTGACATGTTTGCATATTTTGATCACTTTCCATCTCCGAAGCTTCCAGAATACATGAATGTGAATGGTCAACTTCTTTCTCATCTATTTGCTTCATGCTAGAAGAAATAGAAGACTCATGATGTGTGTAGGGAGCTGGAGTTGGATCAGATGGATTTGGAAGCCTCAAATGGCTTCTTGTATTAAACCCTTCAGAAAGTTTGTGTGATCAACAAACAACACTAATGTCTTAAATGTATTACTGGCATTGATCATTTGTCTAATGTCACATTGCTTCTCAATTAGCACCAACCCTTTATTTAGGTCCTTCTCTGGTAACAACCAATATACTGAGAGCCTTTCATCTACAGTGTGGACCAAAATTCTGATAATGTGGGTAATCCATCCAATAGACCATGTGTCACTAGTGCAATTATCAAAATGAGCAGTAGATGCACTTTCATATGTCAGACTGCCTCTTAAGACACAAAAGAAACCATTGTGTACTACTTCAACTTTAAACATACAATCATCTTCTATTGGAAACATAACTACACAAGAGAACGAAAATAGTAACAGAATTCAGTTAACTGAATATGCAATAAACTGAATCTTCAGTTAACTAAAACTGAACCTGACAGTGATCATCAACAAACATGACCAAATCAAAATTGTAGACTCACTTAAGCAATAATTCATGCAAAGAACGTTCATACACTATGCATTGCACTAAAAATACAAATCTTTTCATACTAGATTCATGTAAACCGAGGGCCGGTGAGATTTTCGTAATGGCGGAGAAGAGACTGTGGAACCGCTTGAAATCGGGCATAAATCGCTATGAAAACCATATAGTGCATTGCGCCCGTGCTCTTTAACCTAATTCCCATGAATTTCCTGATCTGGGGAACCAGTAAAATGGCGACGATCATGCGCCCACCTACAACTCGCAGTCGGGCACGAGAACAAGTAGAAAAAAGAGGCTGGAGGGAGAAATAGGTTGTACCGTAATGCAGCGGATCTTCACCATGATCACGGTAGTGCATGGCCGCCGGGATCGGGATGAAAATGGTGTGGTTACCAACCTCGTCGGCATTGACGCCGCGCAGCACAGCAAGGGGCGTAAATCGCGTGGTGTGTTCTTTCCAAAAAGGTAAGAAGGAAGGGGAGAAAAGGAGGAGGTGGGGGTGTCTTTTTGCAGTTTTTTCATCGCGAAGGACTAACACGTAATCACTGGTTCATTCATCAACGTGTGCGTGAGTAAATATACTTAAGACAACGCTGACGTGACTGCTTTGAACTAAAAACGTTCAAACTGTCTGGTTTGCAAGAAGTGGTACCCCCTCTGATCGAAATTAATGTTTTCAAATTTTTCTAAATTCGGATGTATCTAGCACTAAAACATGACTAGATACATTCGAATCTAGTCAAATCTGAGAACATTAATATGGATCAGAGGGGGTACCAAATCGTAATTTGAGCGCAAGATGTGAGACCAAAAGCATAATTATCTCTAAGAATCTTTACTAAAGATGTGGTGGTGTGTGGTGTCACACTTCGACAAAATTTCTAGGAAAATGCCACCGCAACAACAAAAGTCCCTATTTTTTAGGTCGATTTTTTACGGATTAGTTAATCTGGAACGCTACTTAAGGAGAACGGGCCTAGAGCGCTGGCTATAGGAGAAAATTCAGTTACTAGAAGATTTATTAACGGGAGAAATAATAGAAAGGGATAAGCACTTAATTAGGGACCAATTTGGAAACGAATGGCACCGTATGTGTCTCCTTAATTCTAGCGCTGAACTAAAAACCAGTATCAGCTCCTAACAATTAGCGCACCCCTAACAAACAGATCCTCTGGTTTCACGTTCACGGACGGATCGTGCCTACCGTTCTGTCCTCTAGATACCCAATAACCCATACCAAATACCAACAAAATCAGGTAAGGAACGACCTCCGCCTTCGATGCCTCACAATCTGATCTACAATATGTTCATCACCGCTTCGGTGATACCCTACTGCCAATCGTTGGCCGTACTAAGGAATCGCTATCATGACGGCGACCTCGGGTCACATCCTAACACCGTCTAGCGCCCACTTCCGCGGCCTCACGACGCGTCCGCCAACAGGCAATTGCTCTGAAGAAAACTTAGCACGATTGAATCAATCGATCAATTTCTTCATGGGAGAAAAGGTTCGCATGGGAGGGGAGACGCCTTGTTGAAGAGGACGATCATACCTTCATGAATTTCAAATTCTCCTGGCGCACAAGCACCGTCCATGCTAACATGCATGGATGATATTGGATTCAGCTTACGGGTCGTACAAATTCCATGCAGGTAACCTTCTTGATCTTTAATTTGCCTACAGAAGTGCCTTGCTTTAGATTGATTTACTTCTTCTCAAAAAATAAAAGATAGATTCATGTGGTGGGATAGAAATTGTCAAGGGACGTACTGGTCAAATTGTAAAGTCACTTAAATAGATTGCAATTGAATTTATTTGTACACATCACACGACTCCACCTAGTTCTCCTTTTTTGAAGAAATTTTTCCAAAAGCAGATTGGGTAACATATTTCAATGATGTATGTCTCCTCATGTTGGTACTTTAAGTGATATTGGCACCTAGAAGCGCCTTATTTTTGGTATATACAACCTTTGTTCCAGAATGTAAGACGTTTTTGAAGACTATTTTAGCCTACGAAAATGTCTTATATTTTAAAACGATGTAGTAATCTTTTTGTTGATAAAAATTGTCCTTTATGTGGTCAGCTATTTTTTTGTTGCCGGTGGTTCTTGCATTTCAGGAAGAGAAAGTGAAGCTACGTGAGTTCTGTAGTTTTTATTTTTTGTAGAATTGTGAATTGAGTAGTGATGACACCGCAATAATTTCTTATATGTAATGACAAGCAATGCACCTGTTGTTTCATAAGATTCGTGTTACATTATTTCTTTCATGGTGATGTCTAGTGCATACCATTTGGATCTTTGCTTAAATTACTTGATATTCTAACATGATGTGTTAATAATCTCAAACTACTATACCCGCTATTTTACTATTTTCAGTTCCTGAGATAATTGTTGAGCTTACAGGAGGGTCTGATTCAACTGACTAAAATTGTTTGGTTCATTCCGTATGCAACCGTAATCTTTGGAAAACTCATCTACTTGTTGCACTTCTATGGCCAACAAGTATGATATAGAAATTATTTCCCTGCCATGATTGGATTAGGAATTCCAACATAATATTTTTATAGCCTACATTTGACAGTGCAACCTTTGTGTTCATTCATTATTGTGCTAGGTCTTGCAGATTACAATTTTCTTGGTTCCTTCTAGCCACACTGATTACACTGATTTGGATAATCATCGAAGAATATGGATAACTTCTAGTTTTGGTTACGGTTGGACTATTTATAACCTGGTGTCAATGATTTGTTCTGTAAGTGAATTATATGTACGTGGTATTATACAATTTAAGACATTTAGGATTGGCAGCAAAGCTGGGATTTCCACTATATTGAAATTGTTTTTTTTTGTGGGTAACATTGATCTAAAGCTATTGAAATTCAAATTTTTGTTAACATTGATCTAAAGCTATTGAAATTCACTCGTAGAGGAATTTCTCTAAAGAAATTGAGTTCATTGTAATACATTTCATTTACTAATTAAGTTCCACTAAAATAGGGGGACTTGATGCGGCAACCGAAAGTTGCTTGATTGGTATATATATTGTTGTAAAAACAAAAAAAAGTAGCTTATATTGGGTTTTGAGCACAGTTCAACATTCGATTAGCTTAGTTTTTGTTGGGAAATTTCCATGATAGGTTTGAACGGGAGTCGTATATCATCCAAGTTTGTGTCAAAAATCATGGTAAAGGGTATACAATGATATCTTGACCCATATCAATCCTCAACGCCAGAGATCTTCATTTTTAGGTGAAGAAGCTCTGAGAAACTCTCCCCTCGCTGGACAACATAGCACAAAGGGAAGACTCGGAGAGATGCCCAGGCACTTGAGAGAAGCTGGGAACAATAAGCTCGGAGGGGGTGGCGGTAGAGAAAGAGAAACGGGAACACCTACCGAGTGAAACCATGCTTGAAACCACTAAGCAACGGTCCAGGAGGAGTGCGGGGGAAGTTTCTGTTAAGTGGTGGGGATTCTCCTACCTGTTTGGGATTCACGGTCGTGATGAGCTATCCCCAATGGGTCTGCCACGTGTCTCATGGTGGCCCAACAGCTCTTGGCGCCCTAGTCACTTCACACCTTAATGGGTGCTTGCGGCCTAGGCGCCCGGGGGCTACTGTCGGGCCAATGGTAACCAGGGTACCTTAGCCAATCAGCTGCTAGGCCTCCGCGACAAGACGTTCAACTAGTCTCAAAGAGGCTTCGTCACCAAGCGTCAAATAGAGATCTAGCGAGGTTCCTGAAGCAAGTTTCTCACTGAGAGAAACGCCACGGAGCCAGGAACATCTTGGCGAGCACCCTGCCTAGGGCGCACCCGCGCTCCCAGACATAGTACTGGAACCGCGCAAGAGCACTTGCGCCTCAAGAGAAGGACACAAGCCTTCAACTTCACCTCCAAACAAAGGGAAGCTTGCCCCTCCTTCAAGACAGGAGTGGTCGACAAGACCTCGACATAGGGGACCACCCTCCTCTCTCGGCAAGGGCACTAAGGGCATGACATAAGCAACATCTTTGACTCAACCACTCCCTCTCTTGTCGCCATGTGGATACCCTTCCTGCCAAATTGGAGGGAAGAGGACCGGGGCACCTATAAAACGAGGGGCAAGGCATCAAAGGAAGGGACTTCTTCCACCTTGGAAAACCCTAACCTTCTCCTCCTAGCAGTTCTTGTTATGATCACACAACCAGCGTCTTGTACTTGTAACCTCACCAAGCAATACAAGCAAAACATGAAGTAGGGTTTTACACCATACGGTGGCCTGAACCTAGGTAAACTCCTTGTGTCATCCTTGTTGTGATTCTATTTTTCATTGCCAATGTCCCAGAAGTAACTTGGAGATATCGCGTTTGGCCCCTTGCGTTCGATTCTACCTAAACTGCCTGCAAATTATCAAGATTTCATGTGTCATTTATACTGCAAATGCGACTTATTTATTTGTTAATACTTTTATTTGCCACTTGCATATATGTTGAATTACAAAAGAATTGAATGATGATAACTATCATTCTAAATAAAGTAACACTTCCAATATATAATTTTACAAGGTAGAAAGAGCAAAAATGATGAACACTTGTGAGGGTGTTCTCCATGCTCAAGAAGCTGATTAAGAAGGCGTACACGTGAACTCATGGATAGGCACTACCTGGAAGGACTACCAACTGAAGAGGATGAAGACCGGTTTTAGAAGGGTTGTAAACCTAATGAATGAACTGTAATTCCATCTTTTCTTGCTTTCTTGGGCTCTAAAAAATTTGTGTAGCGATTTCTGTCAACGAGCTAGGCTTGATTATCTTAAATTTTGATCTTAATTTTGTCACTGAGGCTCCTTTTCAAGTTATTTTTCTAAGGCTAATGAGTCTGACTTGATATGATATCGTTACATTTGACTTGTTATTAGTTATAGTATAATTCATAGTATTTCAGATTATTGGATTTAATAATTTTTATTTGTATCCTATGGAATTATATGCATAGAGTGAAGGGTTCCGTGACAGAAAACAAAACATTTCCTACGTTGAAACGCCCTAACTGTCCAAGATCTATAACAACCGAGGTTTTGGATACATACCCTTGTAGTCCGAAAGAGGTTAACGTTCCGAGGGAAACGTGGTTGATGTAGTCATGCTCGTAGCCGACCTTAAGGTCGTGAAGCTCCTCGTAGGTGACCCCTTGCTCCATCTTCATCCTGCAGCAGCTTTGGCTCACGACATACAAGATGCCACCCTTTGGAGGCACCATTGAGGTTTCATACACATACGGTTTACTATGATGACCGCCGGCTCCCTTGATCCCTGGTGGGGGTGAGGAAGTAGATCTCCTGCTTGAAATCCATGCAGTGCAAGGGCGTGCTGCAGGTGCGACGTCTCTTGCACATACGGTCCTTTCTTGTGACCATGCCTACTCATGGATACTACTAGAGAGAGGGGGAATTCTCTAAGAAAAATGTCTTAGAAAACATCTCAAATTGTGTGTTTAATCCCACCCATGGGTACCTCTTTATATAGGCGGAGGGGATGTGCCCTCTCCATTAGGGGCCCCATGTGGGACTAATGAATTAAAGGAAGTAGGGGAAAAGGGGGGTTCCAGCCGGCTGGGCCAAATTTGCCTAGCCCAGCTCCCATCCACAGCCAGCCGGGTGGGCTAGCCTGCTCACCGTGGCCCAGCAGTAGCTGGCCGGGGCAGCAAGCCGGATGGGCTAGCGATCCCCCACCCCGTGGCCCAGCATGCAACACCCACAGCGGCGACGGCAGCTAGTGGAAGGATGGGCCAGTGCTACCCCCCCTCCCGTGGCCCATCGAACAGGCGCACAGCACAACCCAGCAACCGAGGCGGGGTGAGGCCAGGTGGAGTAGCAACCCGCGGTGGGCTGACTTTGGTGCGGCGGCGGCCCGTCAGCCGTGGTGCGGCGCCCAACGCCTCGTTGCCCTAGGTGGAAAATAGCGCATGTCGCCTGCCTTTTCCTGAGCCGACTAACAGTGGCCCACAATGACTGGAATTGTTGTTTTTCTTTCTTTTTCTAGGGTGATTTCCTCCTAGGCCAATTCCCTCCAGGGTTTTGGCCAATGAGGAAGTTGCCCCATAAATTCTAATGTAAATATCTACTTAGTATATATTAATTCATAATTAATATATATTAAATGCATATTCACCCGAAACACCTTTCGGTCCCTTTTTCTTCCTCTGAACAACTTCAAATTCTTTTCTCTTCGAAACGATTCCGGCATTTTCATTCTCTCCTATGATTCCAACTTACAGATGATATCTAGCTCATCGTACCCTTAAGTATATTTCCCCATGGCTTGGGAATAGCACAAACATGATCTCATCACTGATCAATAGCGGGACCGGGATACCCATAATGACCCCTCTGCATTCCACGATAACATTGTCGTTTTAACCGTAAAACGTTGAGTCCAATTCACTTTGTTTCTTCGATATGACTTGTCCGAGATTCGGTCATTGGTATCACATACCTTGTTCAATCTTGTTACCGACAAGTTCTGTTTTACTTGTTCCCGTCATATTACATCCACGTGACCTAGTCACATGTTGCAACATTATGAATGTAATCTCACCAAGTCGGCCTTATGTATCTTCCTGTCACGCGGGTGAACAAATCCTGATCTTGATACATAGGTCCTCAACTGTTCCTCTGGAATACCTAACGTACACCTTTATAATCACCTTTTCTCCGAGTGACGTTTGATGCAGTTATGGCAGCCTCAGGAAATAGTGATTAATATGATCTCACAATCTAAGGAGAAGAAGACTATGTTTCTAACTATTGCAACAATGAACACTGTGACTTGATCGTGTCATAATCTTTGGTTAATGTCCATCATATCATTCATCAATAATATGACATCGTTGTCAACTAGCATAAAAGCTCCATGATCAGGAAACCTTGATCATCGGTTGCCCAACGAACCAGTATGAATAGAGACTACTAGGGACTTGGGTTATTTCATACCACACATGTATCAATGTTCCCCCTTGATACAGTTATAGCATAATATTAAACTATTATGAATTAATTGAGATATGATAATAAACTCCATGTATTATTTGCCTTTAGGGCATATATCCTTCAGTCTCCCACTTGCACTAGATTACACATAATCTAGCTCGCATTTTACTAATCATAAACCATGTATTTATTGATCATGCATGCTCATGGAAAACGTCATGTCCATGTTCTTTTTTACCAGATCATTATGTGTTTTGCAAATCGTTAATGTATTTCTAATTTTGACATTTACACTATTATCTCATAATGGGTTGAAGTATTCGTTTGGCGATAAAGTGAGACTTTGTTTCTAGTGTTTATAATGACGGTCGATCAGTCAATTTAACTTGCATAGTTGTAGCATCCCAATTGTCTAACAATTGTAATGCTACTAGCCTAGTCTATATAATGCTACTACCTACATAGAATTAGTTGCATCATCATTATATTATGCTCATGTCATCATGCCACATTGCATTTGAGCATCATATAAAACCCATTTTCATTTTGGTTCTTCTCTCATATGCATTATTTGTATTTGCCTCTTGATATATTGTAATTGCTTCTTGATAAATTGCTTCATGCCCAAGTTGAGTTGTGGGCATATCTCTTGCAACTCCATCACCTTTCTTGACACCACCTTATAAATCCACCATCCAAACTATATGTGGGCATTTGCATTTCTTTTGGATCTTGTCTAGCTCACATATATAAAGATGGATCCACTTCTATACCACATGCCCCATTTGTGTTTATTATTTTTTTCACAATATAAATGATGTGAGTCCACATGTGGGGATGCTTCTATATCTTCCTATGGTTTATTTTAAATGAGTGGACATGTCTAAATATAAATGGGACCAAATAATCATTTAGTGGCATACACACACTAGCATGGTCCATTCATATTCACCTATGCCTAGTTCATGCATTCCATATGATCATCAAGCTTGTATTATTTTGGCAAGGGTGTAGTTCAAATTTGAATGCATGCATCAAAACAAGACCATATAGATATCTAGATGTTTTCACAACTAGAAACCATGGTCATTATGGTCCATGCATGGCACATGCAAGCCCTCTTTGATGTTCTTTTGTTTTTCTTTGGAATATTTGAGGGAAGCTTGTTTGGTTCAAATTCAAACAAGAAGATTTAAATTCCAATGACTCCTTGGCCATATGGAATCCTAGATGTTTACACATCTAAAACACATGCAATAATGCATGCATGGCACATGCAATCATGCTACCATTTATTTCAATCTCCTTTTGCTTTTGAATTCTTGATGGTTTCTAAATGGCTTTGAGTAGTTGTTTTGAAACAAATAAAGAAACAAATATAAGACACCTTCCCTACTCTATCTCTAATTGTTAGCCACATCAATATCATGCCACTTGTGTTCTTTTTCTTGTTCCAAATCCTTGTGAGCTTGTTGGCTTATTTGTATTTGAGCAAGACCTATATCTATCTCCCCATCTATCTTACACACCAACCTAGATAGTTTTTCTTCCACTAAAACCCTATCCCTAAACTTCATAGCTAATCTCTCTCTATACTCCTACCATGGCCACCACATGTGCATGTGAGTGCATGTGTGTGTACCACCACCACATCACCCTTGTATTTCCCTTCCTTTTCTTTGCTTGAACATGACCAGCCACCACCATGTCCTCCCCCCCCCGGTCCCCCTCTCCTTCTACTTTGAGCAAAGAAACAAAGAGGAGAAAAAGCAAACCATCAACCAAGCCCTTTTCCCTCTCTTGTGAAAAGCACCAAGCTCCCATGTGCCTCCCCCTCTCTTCCCTATCACCCCAACAACCCCAGAAAAATCCCAGATCGAGATCTGAGACCCCCTGGAATCCCTCTCCCTCCTCCCTCCTTCCCCAAGCTTGGCCATGGCCACCTCCATGCCTCCTCAAACCCTAACCTCGTATACTTCCTGCCCTCATCGTTCTGGTGATCTTGAAGACGATCTAGGAGGTCCGGATGATTGGCCTGCTTCCTCTTCTTCCCTCTGAACCGCCAGAACCCACTGGAGCATGCCGGAGAAGGAGCAGCAGCGCCGCGTCCGAAGCAAGCAAGAGCAAGCACAACACGAGTTTCCCCGCAGATCGTGACCGCCCCGAGCCCATCCACCTACATCGACGCACTCTTGGTGAGCTCCTCGACCTCTCAGACATGGCCTTCTATCCACCCATGCGCTGTAGCTCTGCCTCCATCTTTCGAACACCTTGTGCGCGCGCCGCCGCCTCTCTCAGAACGCCGCAGAACCGCTTCACGAACACCCTATGTTCCCTTGGACCTAGTAGATGCTGTGGTGATTTAGTGCGAGAAACGCCTGAACATAAGTTGTAGAGCCCAGTACCCTCTTCAAAACGAGCTAGAGCACGTTCAAAACCATCCAGTACAGCCCTGGGAATCTTGTTCGCAAGATCGTTGTCCAAACAGATCTGTGTGTTCATGTTGGTTGTCTTCTTCACAAAACTGCTATCGGCACAGTGCACCCAGCACGAACCGCTTACACCACGGCGTAGATCTTTTTCTCCCCTTCATTCTGAGTACTCATATGATAGTTTTTGTTCAGTGAGCTAGTAGATATCAGCCCCGAAAGTTCGACCTGTCTCGTGGTTCGTCAGTGAGCGAGCGCAAGGTTTCGTTCGTCAGTCTCGTATCCGCAGCGAATAAGACTTGTTGTAAGATACCTGCCATCTAACACCAACCTGAATCAGCCCTGTTGGTCACCGGGGTGCTCCTTGTTGGGCCGAAACTTGAGGTCCCGTGATCGAGTCCCTGTCCTGCCCCTTTTCTTTTTTCTTTGTTTTCAGCTGATCCATAGGCCCACCTGTCATCCACTCAACCAGTTACCTCCGACCCAGTCAGTACCACGGCCCTTCCAGTCAGCATCAGCGGCTAGATTCATCCTAGTATAAAAAGTTTTGGGTTATTTTTTTTCGAAATATAGGAATTCTAGAAATGAATACAAGGGGTTTAAACCATTTCTTTCATATCTTTTGTTTGCCATATCCAAATAATACAAATAATATAAGTTTTTGAATCAGAAAAATGTGAGGAATTAAATCTGCCATCCAAATTAATGTTTGACTAATTTAAATTTTCGAAATTGTTTAAATGTAATAAAAATGCCTTTTCTTAATTAATTAATAACTTTAGTTCTATAACTGCAAATTTAACAAATAATATGTCTAAATCGATCAGCGCGACGAGCCCATTCTAACTATGCATTCCATGTTCTGAATTGCAGCATGCATCATATAAACATTAAGTGGACAGCAAGTGTTATGTGAGCAAAACATGGCTAAAACTTAATAAAATGCTTTATTCTTGTACCCACACATTATTGCCATGCTACATTATTGCCATGCTACATTATTGCCATGTAAATTGTGCATCATTCATCATGGCATGCTTGTTTTCTTGTCGCATTTTATTCATATGCTTGTGCACTTTATTTATGTTGGCCCTTGTTTGTTTGGTTCTTCTTCGAATAGACGCCGAGCAGGGGAAATATCAGGAATCCCAGGAGTACTACCCAGATCCGTCTCTCGCTTCAACTGAGCTGCCAGGAAAGCACTACCACATGCTTGTATACATATAGTACATATTGCCTCTATCTTATTCTTGCATCATTGAGTCGCGATTGCATTAAAAGGAATCCCAAGTACTGCATAGCCTTTAGTTTTAAACCCCACCGAAGCTTGTTCCTTCATCCCATGAGCCATTACTACAGGATTTGTTTGAGCCATGTGAGTCGTAGAACAGCATGTGTAGGGTATGTGAGTGTCTGATGGATAACGAGGTACCTAAACAACTTAACCTGGGTAGTAATGGGATAACTAATGAAAGAGGCACCGGTGGGCAATATCTGCAATTTGGTTTTTCATGCTCACTTGTGTCCCATAGGACCCCGAGTACTTGATTCCTGTTCCTTGACTATTCACACTATCCACATCCGGGAGGCCGTGGACCCCCCCTGAGCCAGAGCTTGATTCATTTCTATTTCTTGGGGCCACAAAGTAGTTTGGGGCTTTGTTACTATCCTGTACTTATGCCATGCTTTACTGTTTTATTTAAGATTGTGCGAGGAGCACCTGTACTGTTTAGGATTGTGGAGTGTTTTCGCGGTATCGACAAGCCCAGTCACACTTTTGGGTTCCTAGTCGTTTATAGCCATTGGCGCAAACCTTGGGTCCGTCTCGGAGCCGGCCAACTTCGTTGTGGGTAGCTTAATGGGGTGGCCCCCTGAAATATTTCTGAATCCTGTGATCGCTTTGTCGTGAATGCCTTGTTGGGTTTTGATTTGGTTTTTCTGAGGTTGATCGAGTGTGTGTTGCTATTTGTGCACCCCTGCAGGGTAAATCTTTCTGAAAGCCGTGTCCGCGGTTATGGACGACTTGGAGCACAGTTTCTCGATAATAGACAAGTATAACTAAAGTACCGCTTTTAATTTGACTAAGCACCTGACTAGTAAATAGTACAATACTCATGGAATGGTTAATAAAATCTGCCAACGGAAGGGTTGTTCGTCCGCTTTCTCATTGGTAAGCGAGAAGGAGGATGGATCCGTTATTTTATACTGTTATAACCGTTGTTCCTAATTAACGGACATCCGTCTATCTTTGTTTAGGCGGATGTTTAGCGAGTATCTGTAGACTTGTTAGTTATTATATTTTGCTGCAATTGCGTCACCCCAGGTTTTGTCCCCTTTAGAGGCATAAAGACTTGCTGAGTACCCCTAGGGTCTCACACGATAAATTGTTTGATTCAGATGAACAGGTGTATTCGCAAGATGGATACTGGGTGTAGGAGACAGATGATGTTGGCAACAACCACGCGGTGTAGAGATTCCAGGGATGGGGATCCGCGAGATCTGTGGGCGGGATGTGCTTACTTCTGTGGCATCTTATGCCGGTTTGCTTCTTGTCCGTACTCGGATCTTGTTTCCCGCTTCCACTTGATACTCTGATGTTTGATGTATGAGGAGTTATCCTAAACTATTATCTTTATCTAGGATATTTGGATCTTGCCATATGGCGTTGCAATATTTCTATTTCTTTTAGATGGTATGGCTCTGAGAACTGTTGTAAGGTAGCTTGTATACATACTCACTTGTGTATGTATTTGATCTCTTCGCATGTTGCCTACGCCGCTCGCTCTGGTCTCGATGTCTTGGAAGTGGTTAGGACGGCAGGCGGGTCCACACGTGGGTGGCCCCTAGGCCCCCGCTATACTATTTTAACTATTTTTGAATCATCCAGGCTTAAACTTAGAGCGTAGGGTCCAAGGTAGTTACAATAGTTGTCACGTAAACTTTGAAACACACTTAGCAGAAGTCGACCTTCTTTAGCCAAAAACTATACTTCTATACCTATGTAGATCCTAGTGCAACCATGTGCCTAACTTTGCTTCTTGTCATTTAAGGACAAACTTAATTATAGTTCAGTGATTAACTCAGGAATCACCTCAAGACATGTTCTTACAGTTTAAGAGCATGTTATTTTAATCAGAACCTTGGTTCACATTACGTCAAGTGTACAATATGGTTGTATGGAAGAACCTATGACTATGGCATAGGAGATGCAACACATCCCTTTCTTTATTTTTAACCATAGTTGTAATACCGAGACTAACTCAATGTTGCATACAAGTAAGAACTACTTTCTTACCTTGTTACATTTTGAACTACTGCAGAATCTTGTCTAGGATATTCTGAACATTTTCTGAATCAAGTCCAGGAAGCATTCGACAATGATGCTTACTAAACTTACCAATCTATCTCAATAGATTTCATGTTTAATTACTTGTTTAACTTCATCCATATTTACTAACTTAAATATTATTAATACCAATCACATTATTCGTATATGGCATCCACATATTTCAGAATGATGTCACACTCCCACATAAATTTTGCATCCATATATGAGATCCTGGGACTTCACTTAGCTCCCACTCAAAATATGTCTCTTACATATTAATATTTAGCCAAGCTTATTAGCTCCCACTCAAATGCAGGTCCTCTCAATAATCTTAAACATTCCAAAATTCTTTGATCATCATCAAATTCAAAATTCTAGCTACGAGATTCCAATATCTATATATTGTTGGTGAAAATCCAATAGACTTAAGCATCGCTACATTTGTAGTCCACTTCTTGAATTTGTCCAAACTTACTTTGTGACAAATCGATCTTTATGTCCTTCATTAAGTTTTATTTCCTTCTTATGACTTTGCGGGCATTTAGAAATGTCAAGTAAACATCTTTACTTAAGTAACATATTACTTCACAATCTTAAATGTACCTAAATATAGGGTTTTATGATTCCTAGTCATTTCTCGCACTTCAGGTCCATCACGCTTCTTCGTAGTACGTAGGTATGTCTTGTTCAAATAATATGACAAGTGAATCAACAATATAATTCCGCAACCTTCTAGAATATATCATTGAATCCTACTTTATTTAGTAAAAGTATTTGCTGAAACTTTAAGATCTTTATCATTAGTTTCTCCTCTATTTGTAAAGTTCGGTTTCACAGAACAAACTCTGTTGCGCTACTCAACAATCTGGAGGCAAGGTCAAATACCTTATTTTCATCTTTTACTCTCTTCCACCCATATCTTCATCAAGACACATAAAAACTTAGGACAACAATAGGTTTTCCCTTGTGAAAGATGTATTCAGAGTTTCCTAAGAATATTCTATAAAGACTTGTTTATTCGCCATGATTTTGAATTATCGAAATCTTTAGAAACTCGAACGTGACATAACTATTATGGTGTTGTCTCCACGAATCTTTAGATGTTCCTTTTTATTTCAAACGAGTGTTCACTCATTTCGATTTCTAACTCTAAACGATAACTATAACCTTGATAAAAGATAATATTAAACCATATGTATCTAATACAAAATTATTATGATATTTAGGCATTTCAATACACTTTGACCTTGTCCAATTAAAATAATTTGTGAAACATCTTTCACAAGTCTTTTTCTACCAAAAATTAACTTAAATACTTTAGTCATGTCGATCAAATCAAAGAGACTTTTGTATACCTATTAATTTAATATCCTCCTTTATTTTGAAATCATTTGATCAATTCAAAATAGTTTCAAACTTGTGTTTCATTAAGTAAATGCTCATATTCACTTAAATTCACAATAATGATTTCCACTATTTGTTGAAAATACCATACATCACTATGTATAAAATTTAACATTTCTTCACATATCACCGATTTACCAGAATGCAGAGTTTTAGTCATTTCACTAAACGAGGCATTTTTTTGCAAAGTCTTTAGATTAAACATCTAAGACCCCAATTTTCATTTAGAATGAAAAAATGCAATAACCATCATGACTTAAACAATAGTGTCATGTCATTATTAAACTTTGGATATGTTTTAGCATTCTAATCCTTTATAAATGCTTAAACTATTATCATTAACACAGTGATGAGAATAACTCATTTATAATCGTAATGCAACCATAAAGGTATTATTCATAAAAATAGTACAGTTGGCTTGTAACTTATTCATATGAATAATTGTTTCACCAAAAGAAAGACACACAAATAAGGATTATAAAATTAAATTGAAGTCCACTAATCCAAATGATAAACTTCTAGGAAAGGGGTGATGTTGGCCATTGATACGTCCATTTTGCATCACTATTCTATATCATAATTTACTGTTATTCATTGATATATTTCATATTAAGAGATGATAGTTATGTTATTTCATTTGTTTTGCATGGTTGATGACTTTTGGAGCATAGACCACTGCAGTCAGGATTCTGATGGAAAAGGTGCTGTTTGGAGGCAAAATTCGTGAAGATCGGAAAATCCAGGAAAATACATGGAAAATTCTATTTTTCCAGAAGATGAAGGATGCCAGAAGGGGGAGTGGAGATGGGCCATAGGCGGCCCACACCACCCCCTGGTGCGGGCCACCCTTGGTCGCGCTAGCAGGTGGTGTGGCCATCCTGGCCCACTCCTGGCTCTCCCCTTGGCATATATTATCCCCACGAAACCCTAATACCGGGGGACAACCACAAAAAGTTTTTACTGCCTCTGCGGGGTGGATAACTATAGAGAGAGAAAGATCTCTCCGGCAGACAGAATTTTGCCGGGGGAATTCCTTCCCGGAGAGGGGAGATCGTCGCCATCAACACCACCATCAAGCTGGACTTCATCGAGATCATCATCATCATCTCCATCACCATCTCCACAAGCACCATCATCACCACTCCATACCATTGTAACAATTGGGTTGAATCTTGCATAGTTCTTAGGGGAAACTTTCCTGGTGTTGATTACTTGTTGTAGTTGATGCTATTGAGTGGAATCGTTAAATTATTGTTATGTTCAGATTGTTACTTATCATTATATCATATCTGATCTTGATCCATATGATGTCTTGTGAGTAGTTCATTTAGTTCTTGAGGACATGGCAGAAGTCATGTTGTTAGTAGTGGAATTGTGTTGAGAAAGATTCAATAGTTTGTTATTTAAGTTGTGGTGTTATTCTTCTAGTGGTGTCATGTGAACGTCGACTACATGACACTTCACCTATATGGGCCTAGGGGAATGCATTGTGTATTTGGCTACTAATCATAGGGGTTGCCGGAGTCACAAAAACCTGAACCCCCGTTAGGAAACCTTTGAACAAGGGATGTCAGGATCTTAGAGTTTAAAGCCGTGGTTAGGTTTATATCTTAATTACTTTCTTGTACTTGGGGATGCTTGCAAGGGGTATAATCACAAGTATGTATTAATCCTAGGAAGGTCGGTACATTAGCACAGGTTCACCGACACAACACTTAGCAAACTAAAGAAGATTAATCAATTATATGAAGCGAAAGCACTTGACGATATTCATGTGTCTTCTCGAGAACGTTTGGTCATCTTAAGTAATACAACCGGCTTGTCCTTTGCTAAAGAAAGGATTGGGTTACTTGCTGCATTTATTATTGTATTTTATTTACTCGGACTTTATTTATCTGCATTATCAAAAACCCCTAAAAATCCATTTGCTAAGTATTTACAGAGAATTCCTGCTCCAAGCCACTCGTCAACACCTTCTGCTCCTTTTCGGGTTTGACACTCTTACTTATCGAAAATACTGCGATACAACCCCTATACTTGTGGGTCATCAAGACTATATTCTAGCACCGTTGCTGGGAAGTGAAGCGCTATTGGAGAGTGGAACTTGTTTGGGATATACTTTCCGGGTATCCTCACAGTTCATCACTGACCAGGGTGGCCATTTCGGGTTAGAGCTTTGCTTCACGGGCGGCCTAGTCAGGGAGAAAAGACAGACTCTAGTCCGGCTACGGGAAGGCCCAGAAGACTTACCGACATAGGCCCATAGTGTTACTTGTAGTTCAAGATGCACTCTGTAACCGAGTCTTAGTCGTAGCCGGATAGGTCTCTCTTGTAAACCCTAGGCCGGATATCTATATAAGCCGTCTGATACGTCCAAAATGTATGTACTTTCCCGAACACTTTTGCTATTGTTTCTCCTCTAAACTTGTGGGATTTGGATGCAACTAATGCGGACTGACGCTGTTTTCAGCAGAATTGCCTTGGTGTCTACTTTTTGTGCAGAAAACCAACTATCAGGAAAAATCCCGGAAAATATGCCAAAAATCCTATTTCACCCGAAGACTCCACGAGCCAGAATACGAGACGGAGAAGAGCCAGGGGGTGGCCATACCACCTGGTGGCACGGGCCAGGCCATGCCGCGCCAAGGGGTGGTGTGGGCCCCCTAGGCACCCCCTCGGCCTCTCCCTTTGCCTATAAGTAGCCTTCTGACCTAAAAACTTCGGGGGTTCGACGTTTTTCCACGAAAAGTTATGCTGCGCCGCCACCACCAGATTCCACGAAACAGCACCAGAAACTCCGTTCTGGCACCCTGTCGGGACGGGGAATTGGAGGAGATCATCGCCATCATCATCACCATCGCTTCTCCATCGACCATCCATGTTTCCCCCATCTATGAGTGAGTAATCCCTCGCTGTAGGCTATGGGGATGGTAGGGATTGGATGAGATCATTCATGTAATGGCATCAGCTTGTTAGGCCTGGTGCCTAATATCTTTTATTAATGCTTTATGACTTTGTTGCGACTTGTTGTGCTTAATGCTTGTCACTAGGGCCCGAGTGCCATGATTTAAGATCTGAACATGTTATTGATTCATTATGATAGTATTGTTTATGGTCTTATCTGCAAGTTGTATACACACGTTGTTGTCTGGAACCTATGGCCCCGAAGTGACAGAAATCGGGATAACCGGAAGGGAATGGCTTTGATGTGAGGATCACATGTGTTCACAGAGTGTTAATGCTTTGCTCCGGTGCTCTATTAAAAGGAGCACCTTAATTGCCAGTAGTTCCCTAGAGGCCCCGCTGCAAACGGGCTAGCAGGACAAAAGATGTTGTGCAAGTTCTCATTGCCAGCACGTATGACTATATATGGAACACATGCCTAGGATTGTCTAGTAGTTGGATGCTTTATCTTATTTATCTGCAATTGCCCTATGTTCTGATTGCTATGTGAATTATCTTGTCCATGCAACGCCCGTCCATCCATCCCTATGCCTAACGCACTCGAATCCCATTGTTTACTGCTTTTGTTACTATTGTCTTTGCTTTACTACTGCTGCTACTCTGCTATTCCTACTACAAAACTGTTGCTTCTGATAAACTGTTGTGAGCAAGATTGTTTCCAGCTGCAGCTGAATTGACAACTCAGTTGTTAAGGCTTATAAATATTCTTTGGCTCCCCTTGTGTCGAATCAATAAATTGGGTTTCACTTCCCTCAAAAATACTGCGATACACCCCCTATACTTGTGGGTCATCAAGACTATTTTCTGGCGCCGTTGCCAGGGAGCATAGCTTTATTTATCAAGTTCACTTGGATTCTCTATTGTTCGCTGCTATCCATCC
Source organism: Avena eriantha (assembly GCA_910589775.1). Taxonomy (NCBI): domain Eukaryota; kingdom Viridiplantae; phylum Streptophyta; class Magnoliopsida; order Poales; family Poaceae; genus Avena; species Avena eriantha. The sequence goes on along the minus strand of OU342742.1, from coordinate 525,873,045 downwards.
ATCATGGGTAAGTCTCGTGATGGCGAGGTTCCTATTTTACCATCCACTACAAGAAGAGGTACGGTTCTGAACACCTCTGCTGCTCTTGATTCACCGTCTGTTTTGAGTAAGTTCCTTACATCACCACATACACATGCTACACACACTGCTACTACTGCTGAATCTAAAACTTCTGATGCTTATCATGCTGCTTCTACTGTGCTCGATAAGAGTGGTTCATTAGGTCCTTTCCTAGATGCTACGATTGCTAGAACTATAGCTGGAAATACCGAAACTCCTAATGAAGACACTACCACACCTATTAGCTCACTTATACATTGCAAAAGTATCTATAATTTTTGATGTTCCATGCTTGGTTTTATCCACTTTCTTGTGTTTTGTTCCAACTTTGGAGTACTTTTCATATGATTTCTTGGACTAACCTATTAACAAGAGCCACAGATCCAGCTGCCTATTTTCTACTGTTTTTGGTTCCAGGATAGTCAGAAAATGAATATTCTCGGAATTGGACGGACAAAAGCCAAAGTGCCTATTTTTCCGGAAGAGATCAAGTGCCAGAATACGAGACAGAGAGGGGCCAGAGGGCGGCCACACCACCTGGCTGCGCGACCAGGCATGCCCGCGTCAGGGGGTGATGTGGCCAGCCCAGGCACCCCCTCGGCCTCCCCTTCCGACTATAAGATGCCCTCGGGACGAAAACCCTAGGTACTCGATCAAAAATCCATGAAAGAGTCTGTAGCCGCCGTCATCTCCATCCCTAGATCGGGAGGGATCTAAAGCTCTTCCCGGCACCTTGCCGGAGAGGGGAATTCACCCTGGAGGCTTTCTTCATCACCATGTAAGCCTCCGGTGTAATGCGTTAGTAGTTCATCCTTGGACTACGGATCCATGTAGTAGCTAGATGGCTGCTTTCTCCTCCTTTGTGCTTTCATGTTTAGATCTTGTGAGCTCCGTTCATGATCAACATCATCTATTTGTAATTCATACATGTTGTGTTTGCGGGGATCCGATGGATATTGAGATGCTATTTCAAATTGATTATTGATTCTATCATGTCTTTGTTATCTGAGATCTTGCATGCTTTCCGTTGTTAGAAGCTATCTTGGGAAAGTAGATGCTAGCAACTCCAAGAGTTAGTATTTATGCTCGATAGTGGGTTCATGCCACTGGTAATCTGGGGAAGTGACAGAAATCTCTAAGGTACTAGATGTGATGTTGCTACTAGGGAGAAAACAAGAATCCTTTGTTCGTAGAGCAATCGTATTGTTTACTTTACACGCAGGTCGTAAAGCAATAATCTGTTGCTTGCAACTTAATACTGGAGGGGGTTTGGATGATAACCTGAAGGTGGATTATTAGTCATAGATGTAGTTGGATGGTAGTCTATGTATTATGTTGTAATGCCCAATCAAGTCTTAGAGGAGTCAAGATGATTAGTATATGCATGTATTGCTTTCTCGGTGTTTGTCAATTGCCCCGCTGTAATTTGTTCACCCAGCATGTTATCTATCTAAGGAGATCCACCTCTAGTGAACTATGGATCCCGGTCCTTTACTTTACATACAATCTTCAATCTTTTACTGCTTTGTGTTTACTTTCTGCAAACTTTTACTTCTTTCCATTCGATACGTTTAATCCTATGTTTTCCGCAAAACACGGTGAGATTGACAACCTCATCGCAAGTTGGGGACAAAGTTCTATGGTTGTGTTGTGCAGGTCTCCACATTGCTACTAGCACCGGTAGTGCGCCCTGCCAAAGCTCAGCTAGTAACACCTTTGAGGTGTTTCCTTGCTCCTACTGGTTCGTTTAAACCTTGGTTTCATAACTGAGGGAAACTTGCTATTGTGCTCATCATACCTTCCTCTTGGGGTTCCCAACGAGCTCTACATCAACACTGCCATCAAGCATTTTTCTGTGCGCTGTGCATTGAGCCATCAAGCATTTTTCTGGCACCGTTGCTGGGGAGTCAAGGACATCTTCACAAGGGGAGTCCCTCATAACCAATCTCTTTACTTTGTTGTTTTTGTTTTGCTTAGTTTCTTTTTGCTTAGTTTGCTTGTTTTGTTCTTCAAAAAACAAAAAAAAATTAGTTCCTTTCTTAAGTTGCCTTTAGGACTAGCTCTGCTCCAATCACTATTTCATTATGGATAGCTCACTCAGTTTCCTATTTGGGAACAGTTTTATGACTGCTAAGGTAATATATGAACCACCGCCTGCTAGAACCTCCATGGAAGAAGAAATTGCTGAACCTGAAAGCTCATTAGATGAAAAAGAGGAGGAGAGTGATGAACAAAAGGAGGAAGAATGGATCTACCCATGCCTACCTTCTAATGAGAGTAACTCTTTATCCCTTACATTATTTGATTGTCCCCCATGCTTATCAAAGGAGGGTGAATGTTATGTTCCCGATGATTCTTTTGAAAATGTTTATAATAAAGCTCTAGTGCTTGTAGATCATGAAAATCATGCTTTATGTGATAGTTATATCGTTGAGTCTATTCATGAGGCTACTGAAAATTATTATGAGAGAGGAAAATATGGTTGTAGAAGTTTTTATGGTAATGAAACACCTCTCTATGTGCTAAAAGTTTTGAAGTTACTTTTGTTTTATATTCCTATACATGTCGCTTTGTTCTTTGTGCATTTATTTGCATACAAGATTCCTATACATAGGAAGTGGGTTAGACTTAAATGTGTTTTGAATTTGCTTCTTGATGCTCTCTTTTATTTCAATTCGTATTTCCTATGAGAGCATCTTCTCAAATTTTCATGCCTGACTTAAAGGCGTTAAAGAAAAGTACTTGTTGGGAGATAACCCAATAGTTTTAGATGAGTCTTGGAAGTTATTACCTCTTTAATAACCTCTCCTTAGCCTTTTATTTGTTTTTTGTGCCAAGAGTAACCTCTAATGATTGAGAAAGTTGCTGTCCCGAAACAGATTTTTGTGCTTCACCGTAAAATTTCCTGAGAGAGCTCTGTATGTAGGATTGAGCTGTAATGTTTTGTGCTTCTGCCCCAGGTTGTTATATAACTTTTGTTAGTTCAACACTTTTTGATTTGAGCAACAGAAGGTCTTCGAAAAAATTCGTCTTTACCTGTTGTCTGTTTTGACAGATTTCTGCCATTTTCTGCATTTGCTTCTTCTTAGTTCCTTCTTGAGTTCCTTTGGGGAATTGAGATTTTTGAGGGAAGTTCTACAGTATCTAGTGTTCTAATGGAAATTTATTTGGTGTTATAACTGAACCTTGAGACTTATTTATCTTAAGTGCACTAATGTTGCTAATGAGATTGTGTGAAGTTTTGTATGAAGGAAAATTTTCAGGTGTATGGAAGGAATGAGTAATTAGATGATGGATGGACTAAAGCTCAAGCTTGGGGATGACACGCGTGTCACCCCAAAAATATCCAAGAAGTACAAGCGTCAAAGCTTGGGGATGCCCAAGGCATCCCCTTCTTCATCAATAAAAATCCCAAGTTTCTTTCAAACGCTTCATTTTTCTTGTTTCATGCACAGTTCTGTTGTTCTTGGAGCGTCTTCTTTTTCGTTTTTGTTTTGGTTTTTAGTTTTCTTGGTTTTCTTAGTGTTCTGAATAAATTGGTTGGACCCCCTCTTTCATACTTTGGTTTGCAAATAGTTTGGTTTGGTTTGGAAAAGAGTAGGAAAGTTCATGCTTATGTGGTAAAAAGAGCTCGTTTTTGACTGTGGCCTATGCTTTGTCATGCCATGCTTGATATTGTTTTGGATTTATGCTTAGTATTCTTTGCTGTAGCATGACTTGTTATAAACAATTGAGATTTCTTAATGTGCCTTGGATGAATCATGCGTTGTTTTAGCATATTAAAGCATAGTATAGTGGCAATCTCCTTTGATGCTTTATTTGGGTTGACTTGGCACATGCTCACACCATGTTATGACTATCTAAAGTCACCATAGCCTTTATGATCCTTTAGTTTTCAACTTGTAGTATCACTTTATGCTTTGATCAATGATGTTTTGTCGCTCTGCATGATTATGGCCATTATTGCTCTCTTAGTTTGTCGCTCCCAGTCTTTTGCTAGCCTCCACAACAAAGTATGAGTTCCACTCATGCATCCAACTCCCTAAACCAAGTTATTCCAAAGAGTCCAGCATACCTACCTACTAGCTTATGCTATTCCAAGTATATTCATGCTTTTGTTTACCTTTCACTTGTTATGAGAAAACTAGTGATTAAAGCTCTCACGAACTTAATGGCACACTTTACTTTTTGCCCCTAATAAACTTGAACCATTGGGTCCTTCTTTGTTGCATATATGCTTGCGCTTTATAAGTTGAAATTGGCAGAACCATGTTTCATGGGGAACGCTTTCAACATTGCACTTGTACTTTGTACCCCGTTGATATCATGTTCTTTTGCTTACGGATCCTGGCGGTGTGAAATAAAAGTGGAACTTGTAAGATCATGGAGTTTGTATGTGTGTTAGAGAAACGCCTGGGCCGCTAGCCTAAGCCATGCCTAATCATGGTGGAAACTTGCAGCATCATCATAATGAGCACTCTATGAAGCATCCTCAATAAAAACCTATGCAAATAGCAAATAAAAAGATCGCTGAGATGCTCATTGTCTGCTTGCCTTGTCATTTTGGTTATGGGAAAGCTCATGTATCATGTGCAAGGGGTACCCCGTTGGCGGTTCTTAATGATAAACATATACTTATAATGACAAGAGCTTACTTGTGACTGAAGTTGAGTAGCATTAGGATCGGTCTTCGTAAGTAAGGGGCATGAGATTTCGGTTTATAACTTGTCAACCATATCCTCTTAGTTGTGTCACTTTAACCTTAATCACCTTCAAGATTCTTAGGGGCATTGAGATCTGAAAGCTATAAGTACCATAATTTTTGGAAGCTCTTTATGAGACTTGAATCCCTACTTCCTTTTACAAAAGGCCTTTCTTCCACCATTATATTGAGTCTCCACCTTCTAACTTTATGCACCTACTATGAGAGCATAGTGGCCATTCTTAGTTCTATGTGCATTGTCCCAAGACTAGTTGATTGATGCATAACTTGTTATTGCTTGTTTGAAACTATTGTATCTAGTCACTCTTATGAACTTTGAAGGTGTCCTATGCATTTATATTTGCTACTCTCTTGAGGGACAAGCTAAATACTTTTATGCTATGTTTTCTTTATGTGAAACAAACAAACGTCTTGCAAAGCATTGTTATTCATGAATCTTTTGTTTGTGCCTTTTCATGTTGTATCATAGTTTCTTTGCTAATTGCTACAACTTTGTCTTTCATGTTATGATTGAAGTACTATGATCCTAGCTTTGAGTTTTGCAAATACTTTGATCAAGTCTTTGATGGTGCATGTCACCTCAAAAATTATTCTTTCTTTTTATCACTTACCTACTCGAGGACGAGCAGGAGTTAAGCTTGGGGATGTTGATACATTGCAAATGTATCTATAATTTTTGATGTTCCATGCTTGGTTTTATCCACTTTCTTGTGTTTTGTTCCAACTTTGGAGTACTTTTCATATGATTTCTTGGACTAACCTATTAACAAGAGCCACAGTGCCAGCTGCCTGTTTTCTACTGTTTTTGGTTCCAGGAAAGTCAGAAAATGAATATTCTCGGAATTGGACGGGACAAAAGACAAAGTGCCTATTTTTCCGGAAGGGATCAAGTGCTAGAATACGAGACAGAGAGGGGCTAGAGGGCGGACACACCACCCCCTAGCACGGGCCAGGCCATTCTCGGAATTGGACGGGACAAAAGACAAAGTGCCTATTTTTCCGGAAGGGATCAAGTGCTAGAATACGAGACGGAGAGGGGCCAGAGGGCGGCCACACCACCTGGCACGCGGCCAGGCCTAGCCCATGCCAGGGGGTGGTGTGGCCAGCCCAGGCACCCCCTCGGCCTCCCCTTCCGACTATAAGATGCCCTCGAGACGAAAACCCTAGGTACCCGATCAAAAATCCACGAAAGAGCCTGTAGCTGCCGTCATCTCCATCCCTAGATCGGGAGGGATCTGAAGGTCTTCCCGACACCCTGCCAGAGAGGGGAATCCACCCTGGAGGCTTTCTTCATCACCATGCAAGCCTCCGGTGTGATACGTGAGTAGTTCATCCTTGGACTACGGATCCATGTAGTAGCTAGATGTCTGGTTTCTCCTCCTTTGTGCTTTCATGTTTAGATCTTGTGAGCTCCGTTCATGATCAAGATCATCTATTTGTAATTCATACATGTTGTGTTTGCGGGGATCCGATGGATATTTAGATGCTATTTCAGATTGATTATTGATTCTATCATGTCTTTGTTATTTGAGATCTTGCATGCTTTCCGTTGTTAGTAGCTATCTTGGCCAAGTAGATGCTAGCAACTCCAAGAGTTAGTATTTATGCTCGATAGTGGGTTCATGCCTCTGGTAATCTGGGGAAGTGATAGAAATCTCTTAGGTACTAGATGTGCTGTTGCTACTAGGGAGAAAACAACAATCCTTTGTTCATAGAGTAATCGTATTGTTTACTTTACACGCAGTTCGTAAAGCAATAATCTGTTGCTTGCAACTTAATACTGGAGGGGGTTCGGATGATAACCTGAAGGTGGATTATTAGTCATAGATGCAGTTGGATGGCGGTCTATGTATTATGTTGTAATGCCCAATCAAGTCTTATAGGAGTCAAGATGATTAGTATATGCATGTATTGCTTTCTCGGTGTTTGTCAATGGCCCCGCTGTAATTTGTTCACCCAGCATGTTATCTATCTAAGGAGAGCCACCTCTAGTGAACTATGGATCCCGGTCCTTTACTTTACATACAATCTACAACCTTTTACTGCTTTGTGTTTACTTTCTGCAAACTTTTACTTCTTTCCATTCGATACGTTTAATCCTTTGTTTTCCACAAAACATGGTGAGATTGACAACCTCATCGCAAGTTGGGGACAAAGTTCTGTGGTTGTGTTGTGCAGGTCTCCACATTGCTACTAGCACCGGTAGTGCGCCCTGCCAAAGCTCAGCTAGTAACACCTTTGAGGTGTTTCCTTTGTCCTACTGGTTCGATTAAACCTTGGTTTCATAACTGAGGGAAACTTGGTGTTGTGCTCATCATACCTTCCTCTTGGGGTTCCCAACGAGCTCTACATCAACACCGCCATCAAGCATTTTTCTGGGCGCCGTGCATTGAGCCATTACTCACCTGAGTCTAGTGAGAGTTATGATATTGAAGATGGTTATGTTGAGATGACCGATGAGTTTATTAAAGAATGTAAGAACACCCATGATAGGAGCGCTGCTAAGAGTCCCCTTGAGAGGCGTACTATTAGACCCAAATTATCTCCTAATGCTAAGTTTGCTCCTTCTCCCATAAACATTATAGATGAAGATTATGATTTCTCTCTCGATCTATCTTACATAGCTATTGTCGATAAAGAACCTTTTTATGGGACTAAGAATGAAAGTGCGGTAGCACATATGAATGAACTTTCTACCATGAGTGGCTTGTTTTCTGATGATATTAAGATGCGTACTTACTTTGTTGCTAAGATTTTTCCCTTTTCACTGAAAGGAGAAGCTAAAACTTGGTTTAGTAATTTACCTCCTGGATCTATTGATAGCCCTGAGTGCTTGATTAGTACTTTCCTGCAGAAATATTTTCCTCCCAGTGCTAGACATGCTATTTTGCAGGAACTTTTTGATTTTAAACAGGGAGAAAAAGAGGTATTGCCCAAATCTTGGGCAAGGTTTTGTGCTTTGATTCATGCACAGGCTGGAAGTCCTTTACCTAAGAATGAGCTTCTTGATATATTTTATAATGGACTAACCAAGGAATCTAGGACATACCTAGATAGTTGTGCGGATTGTGTTTTCAGGAATAGGACTCCAAAGGAAGCTGAGGAATTAATGGCTAAAATAAGCAAGAATTATGAAGATTGGACTCCTCCTAAACAAGTTATACCTGAAGTAATTGTACCTGAACCATATATTCATGTGCCTATTCCAACATCAAAGAAGAGGGGAGTTATTGAATTAAATGATGAAGTGATGAAGGAAGCTAAGAAATGTCTTAAGGAGAAGGGAATTAAAGTTGCAGATGTCAAGAATTTACCTCCTATAGAAGAATTATGTAATCCTATTCCCTACTCATCCACTATTGAGGTACACTCTCTCCAACACTTTGATGAAGGTGATATCCCTTACTCGAAACCTCCTGATCAATGCTTAGAAGAATTTGATATCTTTATTATTAAGCAAGATAACTTTAATAAAAGGGTGCAAAATCATCTAATGGAAAACACTAGAGCTATTGTTGAGTTGAAAGATATTTTAGAAAGAACCTCTAATGATGTTAAAATGATTGTTAAACACTTTCAAATGGTTCAAACTCAAATAGATCAACTTGTTAAAGTGCAAAACGACTTGCTAGTTAATGCTGCTAAAGAAAAACATGCTTATGAAATTAGAACTAGAAGTGGAGATGCTACCCAGGATCCTCTATATCCTAAGGGGCATCCCAAAAGAATTGAGAAGGATTCTCAACAAGCTGAAAATGGTGGTTCTACTCGTAAGAAAAGGAAAAAGAAACATAAAACTGTTGTAGAACCCTCTGAACTTGCTATGGATCCTAATAGTATATCTACCTCTAATGCTAAAACTGAAAGTGGCAATGAAGAAAATGTTGTTCCTAATGAAGAAAAAGTTGAAGAAGAACCTGAAAACAACACTAAGAATACTAAATACACCAAAGAAGATTTTATTGCTAAGAAACATGGTGGTGAAAGAGAACCTTGGGTCCAAAAACCTATGCCTTTCCCTGATAAGAAACACAAGTCAAAGGAAGATGAACACTATAATAAGTTTTGTGAGTGGATGAAGCCTTTATTCTTGCAAATTCCTTTGACTGATGCTATTAAATTGCCTCCTTACTGAAAGTATGTGAAGGACATTGTCTCGAATAAAAGGAAAATTCCTAATGAAGAAATTTCTACTTTGCTTGCTAATTATTCCTTCAATGGTAAGGTTCCTAAGAAACTTGGAGACCCAGGGATTCCAACTATCCCTTGCTCTATTAAGAATAGTTATGTTAGAACTGCTTTGTGTGATTTGGGAGCTGGAGTTAGTGTTATGCCTTTCTCTCTCTATAAGAGACTTCAACTTGAAAAATTAATACCAACTGATATATATTTGCTAATGGCTGATAAATCTACCACTATTCATGTGGGTATATGTGAGGATGTACATGTTCAGGTAGCTCACAATTGCTTGATACTAACTGATTTTGTTGTTCTTGAAATGCCTGAAGATGATAATATGTCTATTATTCCTGGGAGACCTTTTCTTAATACTACAGGAGTTGTTATTAATTGTAATCAAAGAAAGGTGACCTTCAATGTTAATGAAAAGGAACATACTGTCTATTTCCCCAAGAAGATTGAAAGGACTTATGGTTTGAATTCAATTGTACATTTTGAAGGTATTCAAGTTGGAGAAATATATTGTCCCATACCAAGAGAAAAATTTGAAACTATTATGATTGGGACCATTGCTATCAAGGTTAAGGTAACATAATCATTACTGGAGTACAAAGTTTTGTCTCATATGCAATTGTTTTGGTAGCAAGACTTGATCAACCTTGCTAACAAAAGGATTCCATTAAACAAAACAATGTTTTCATTATGATTATCTCCGTTTATTTCTATCCTTTGCATTTTAGTTTTTGCTTTCCTTTAGTTTTCTTTGTGTTGTTCGTTGCTTGCATGCTAGAACTTCTGTAGTTCTAGCCTTGTTTTGTCCTTGCAACATGTTTCCAAAAAAGAAAAAAAATCTGTCTATCAGAAAAATCATTCTTCTATTTCTGAAAAATGCCCAAAAATAAAGTGTCTTGAAAAATTCCAGAAAATTCATATTAAATTTTTACGTGAAAAAAGGGGCAGAGGGGTACCTGGTAGGTACCAGGGGGGCCCACCAAGCAGGCACACCACATGGTGGCACGGCCAGCCTTGGGTGGCGCCATGCCCTGGTGTGGGCCACCCCTGGCCCCCCACTAACTCTCTCACCTGCCACTTTCTTCTCTCTCCCGAGTAAGCTCTAGTTCATAGCTCAAAATCGCGTTCTTGCTGTGCTTGCTCTTGATTTTTTCGATCTCCTTGCTCAGCCCATCTTTCTTGCTGAAAATTGGAGCATTTGTTCCCTGGTATGTGACTCCTCCCCTTGTCCAAGTAGATTTATGTTTAGTGGTTTATATGTTGAGTATTTTGCTGCTGTAGGTGACTGGTTATGAGAGCTTGTAAGCTTGTTTGATGCTTAGAGATATAGTTTTTATGCATGTTTAGGCCTCTTGCAAGTCCCTATGAGTAGAATCCTTCATTATATTTACTTTGCAATCACTTGTTTAATAGGTGTTTAAATTTCAGAATACCAAGCATGAACAACCATACTTTTGGAGAGATATTTGAGAGTGATGCACCTCGGAGGTCGAGGCCCTCAAGAACAGCCTCTCAAGCTAGGCCATCATACAATGAAGATCTCATTGCAACTCGTATTGGTAGTGAAAGGGATGATGGGGATGCTCACCCATCCTCTTTTCCTTGTTTTACTTTCTTGCAAGCTGCATGTATTCTTGATGATTTCTTGCTACTGATTGAGAGGGTTGGTTTGACCTCATATATGCAAGATGAGAGTGCACAATACGCTATGCGCACCAAAACTTTTGTTGAGAGCTTCACGTTTACTAACACACCCTATCAATCTACTATCTCTTTTAAAATCTATGATCTGCCCTTCACCATGCCTTTGGAGAGATTTTGCAGTATTGTAGGTGTGCGTATGACAGGGACCGTGAAGAAAATTCAAGGGCGACCCGCTGATTTGTTGGAGCTTTACCGAGGGGTGACCAATGATGATGACCGCGTGGCGTAGTGCTGAAAGATAAGAAATATCCAACTCCCTGCTCTTAGATACTTTGCATATTATCTTGCTACTAGTGTACTGGGTAGGGAGAACACAAGTAATATCTCCAACTATCATTTAGCATTCCGTGCTGCTGCGCTTAACAATGATACTCGGTACAATCTTTGCTCTCTTATTGCTCGCCGCCTAGCTACTAGGGGGCCTATCTATGGGGGCATCATTGCCTCGCGTATAGTCAATGCATTAGGTCTTTCAGTGGATCCCTATGATGCTATGCTGGCATCACAGAGGCTTGACCTTGTTGCCATGAAAACTCATCACTTTGTCACTTCTACCTCTGATTTGAAAAATCTAGTATATAGGATGCTTTTCACTAACGGGGATGAATGGGAGATCCTTTTGCCACAACCTGCTTTGTTTAGTGTTCACAGGAGACCGTGGTCACGCTCCAAGGAGGAGGTGCACGAGCAGCTTCGCTTGCTGGGTTTCCACGAGCAGCACCAGGAGGATGTGCCCTCCTATGATTACTCCGCGCATTACGGAGGGACGTACTCAAGCTCGCACCAGGATGAGGGGACCTCTTCGTCATACCAGGGTGACACTTCATCCTGGCCAGCTTGGGATTGATACCCCACTTAGGCCAAAAGCCTAAGCTTGGGGGAGGTACGCCGACACCGCACTCATCTCCATATCATGTTGCATCGGTACTTTGTATATTCATGTTTTCGTTCTCTTTTTAGTTTTCGTTCTTCTTTGCTTTTGCTTTCTAAAAACACAAAAAGACCAAAAATATTTTTGTTGTTTCTCTTTGGTTTGCTTCTTCCTTTTTGCCTTGGTTTGTTTTTTCCCTTTTTTCTTTGTTTGAACTATTCGAAAAACCCAAAAAGATTTTGCTTTGTTTGTTTTTCCCTTTTGGTTCTTGTTTAAAAATCGAAAACACCAAAAATATTTGTCGTTCTTCTTTGGTTTTTGCGAGTTTGCTACAGGGTTCGGCAGTCCTTAGTGGATATTGGTTTCATATTATTATTCAAGTTACACAAGTGGAGAGCAATAATGAGGATCAATGACAACTTGAGGCGTGGTAAGAGGCTAGTAACGAACTCTATGTGTTTTCATTTTGTACATATACTCATCATTGTGACCTTGCTTAGCCCGTTCAAGTAGGGTGTATGTTATCTTTGGATGCTTAGTAGTTCTTACTTTCTTATGATTAGCTCCAGCTCGCTAATAGTTTGTAGCATGTCTCATGAATGTTTGCTTGCATTACTCTATTCATAAATTGGTATGACACCATGGTATCCTCCTCTAAATGTTTCATTTGATTGACTTGGCACATGCTCACGCATGCACATGACTGTAAAAATCAGTTAAGCCTCGATGAATTATTTTGCCTTGAGGATCTTGAATCACTTCCATGCCATGAGTAGTCTTGTTTGTTGCAAGCATGCAAATGACAGCTATTGCTCTCTCGTTTGTCGCTCCCTTACTATTGCTAGCCTTCACTTCCACTGAGTGTTTCACTCAAGTTCCCAACTCCCTAAACCAAATATTTCCAAACTGTCCACCATACCTACCCATTAGCATCATTTGCTACCTCCGTGCATATTCAATATGCCTTGTTTTCTTCCTAATAAAATGTTTGCTAGTTATGAGAAAGTTAGTTAGTAAAGCTCTCACGAACTTGATGGCACACTTTATTTTCTTGCACTAAATAAACCTGAACCATTGTGTCCTTCTTTGTTGCGCATATGCTTGCGCTTTATGAGTTGAAGTTAGCAGAACCATGTATCATGGGGACCGCTTTCAACACTTCATAGGTACTTTGTACCTAGTTGATATCATGTTCTTTTGCTTATGGATCTCGGCGGTGTGAAATAAAAGTGGAACTTGTAAGATCATGGAGTTTGTATGTATGTTAGAGAAACGCCTTGGCCGCTAGCCTAAGCCATGCCTAATCATGGTGGAAACTTGCAGCACAACCATAATGAGCATTCTATGAAGCATCCTCAATAAAAATCTATGCACATAGTAAATAAAAAGATCGCCGAGATGCTCATTGTCTGCTTGCCTTGTTATTTTGATTATGGGATAGCTCCCGTGTCATGTGCAAGGGGTACCCCGTTGGCGGTTCTCTAAGATACGTATATACTTACAATGACAAGAGCTTACTTGTGACTAAAGTTGAGTAGCATGAGGATCGGTCTTTGTAAGTAAGGGGCATGAGGCTTCGATTTATAACTTGTCAAGCATATCCTCTTAGTTGTGTCACTTTCACCTTAACCACATTAAAGATGCTTATGATAGGGGCAATGAGAGCTCAAAGCTAATGAGTACCATACTTTAAGCATTTGGAAGCTTTTCAAAATTATTCAAAACCTTTTTCTTCTACTTGTTGAGTCTCCACATATTCTTTGAGCACCTTCTTGAGAGCATAGTTGTCATTCTTTATGTTTGTTCCATTACTTGATTATTTGTGTTATGACTTTGACGCTTGTATTCTTGATATCTTTACTTCTAGTCATCACTTGAACTTCAGAGGTGCCTTGGCATTCATAATCAAAGGCAAATGAGATACCACTCTATAATACCTTTTTATGAGCATTGTAATGTTGCTTATGTTCGTGCTTCATGCTACTTATTATTCTTGAGTTGGAATCTCTTCATAGATTGCAAAGACTATTAAGTAGACTTGGTTGCATACTCTTTATTATGAATTGTCCAAGTAGTTGATCACATTGCTGAGAATATTTACATCATATGAAGCAAATGTGTTCGTGAAAGCTCTTTTATCGCACTCAGTTTTCAACTAAATTGCTTGAGGACAAGCAATAAGCTAAGCTTGGGGGAGTTGATACGTCCAAAACATATCTACTTTCCTGAACACTTTTGCTACTGTTTCTCCTCTAAACTTGTGTGATTTGGATGCAACTAATGCGGACTGACGATGTTTTCAGCATAATTGCCTTGGTGTCTACTTTTTGTGCAGAAAACCAACTATCAGGAAAAATCCTGGAAAATATGCCAAAAATCCTATTTCACCCGAAGACTCCATGAGCCAGAATACGAGACGGAGAAGAGCCAGGGGGTGGCCACACTACCTGGTGGCACGCGCCAGGCCAGGCCGCGCCGGGGGGTGGTGTGGGCCCCCCAGGCACCCCCTCGGCCTCTCTCTTCACTTATAAGGAGCCTTCTGACCTAAAAACTTTGGGGGGGTCGACGTTTTTCCAGAAGGAATTCCGCTCTGCCGCCACCACCAGATTCCACGAAACAGCACCAGAAACTCCGTTCTGGCACCCTGCCGGGATGGGGGATTGGAGGATATCATCGCCATCATCATCACCATCGCTTCTCCATCGACCATCCATGTTTCCCCCATGTATGAGTGAGTAATCCCCCGCTGTAGGCTATGGGGATGGTAGGGATTGGATGAGATCGTTCATGTAATGGCATCAGATTGTTAGGGCATGGTGCCTAGTATCTTTTATTAGTGCTTTATGACTTTGTTGCGACTTGTTGTGCTTAATGCTTGTCACTAGGGCCCGAGTGCCATGATTTCAGATCTGAACATGTTATTGATTCATTATGATAGTATTTTTTATGGTCTTATCTGCAAGTTGTATACACACGTTGTTGTCCAGAACCTATGGCCCCAAAGTGACAGAAATCGGGATAACCGGAAGGGAATGGCTTTGATGTGAGGATCACATGTGTTCACGGAGTGTTAATGCTTTGCTCCGGTGCTCTATTAAAAGGAGCACCTTAATTTTCAGTAGTTCCCTAGAGGCCCCGCTGCAAACGGGCTGGCAGGACAAAAGATGTTGTGCAAGTTCTCATTGCGAGCACGTATGACTATATATGGAACACATGCCTAGGATTGTCTAGTACTTGGATGCTTTATCTTATTTATCTGTAATTGCCCTATGTTCTGATTGCTATGTGAATTGTCTTGTCCATCCAATGCCCGTCCATCCATCCCTATGCCTACCGCACTCGAATCCCATTGTTTACTGCTTTTGTTACTACTGTCTTTGCTTTACTACTGCTACTACTCTGCTATTCCTACTACAAAATTGTTGCTACCGATAAACTGATGTGAGCAAGATTTTTTCCAGGTGCAGCTGAATTGACAACTCAGTTGTTAAGGCTTATAAATATTCTTTGGCTTCCCTTGTGTCGAATCAATAAATTGGGTTTCACTTCCCTCGAAAATACTGCGATACAGCCCCTATACTTGTGGGTCATCACCGTCCTAGGGAGAGCCTTTAGGGAAACACACGCAATAATCTACAATCTCAACTCGCACAGGCGAACACTTGTAACCCATATTCCGGCTCTGCCGTATTACTGGATTGCTAGCAGGAGTAGGGTCCGTCCAAAGCCGGCGGATTCGAACCTGGGTAAACTTTTGTGCTCACCGTCCCGGAATACCGTACGACTCACACCCCTCTCTTTCGCACGCCTCGAGGACCCCCTCATGGTGTACTTGTCATCAATACGACGACAGTTGGTGCCCATCGTGGGGGAAGTGAGCTTCGGATCTATGTTCCGAGCGGAATCAGCGAAACTATCGCCGTTGGACGCATCCTCTACGCCAGCGACGTCTCTCTCATCGTCCTCGACGAGACTTGGATTCTGGCTAGGGAAGCCATGACCACCTACACCATCATGTCTTTTGGCGAGATCGATGTTTACATCGGCTTTGCTAAACCTGTCCCACCCACCCCAGCAGTGATGATAGAGGCAGAAGAAATTTCTGGGTCCTCTTTGTCCGTGGAGGCAGCAGAGTTCCGGATCTCAGAAAACCCTAAACCCACCCAGCCCGCACCAGTTGCAGAGATAGTGGAGAAATCCGAGCCTGAAGCAAACCTGGCAGACCAAGTTGAATATGGAGCGGGTCTCCCTGGAGAGACCAAATCCCAGATCGACCCACCTGTTGAGGTTGAAATCTAGGAGGAGCATAGCAACAACGATGGTTCTGGCTCTGACGATGCCGGAACAGACAGGCCTTTCCTGAGGTACACGCTGTGACGCATGATGATGCAAGATGCAAAAATAGACGATATTCTCGAGACCATCAGGTGTTTCGAGGAGGCCGGTCGCGAAAGCCGCAATTATCTCAGGAGGCACGCATCACATTTTGTCGGGTATGTGGGATCCGGATTCGGCTCCACCGATGCTGGAGCCAACACCGACTCTGTTTTGGAGGCTATCGGAACAAGCGTCGGATGATTCCATGACATCGGCAGATTTCCGGAAGTTCTCCGGGGAATATGATGAGGAGCTTAACTCCACGGCTGCAGCAGAAGGAGAAGACATGGACGAAGGATCCGGAGAAAACTCTCCCAAAGCGCAGGACAACATGGATCTCGGAGACGATCCCGAGAACCAAATGGCCAAGAGTACCGATCAGAGCTTGACTCCCGGAAATGGGCCCAAAGCCATCTTTGCTGCCGGCGCTGCCAAGAAGGCAAAGAAGAAGAACAAGACCCCGGCAAAAGATCCTCCGGGAGAGGAGGTGATTGCCGAGGAATATGAAGAAGACTCGGATGGAGCACTTATCCCAGACGAGCCCAAAAAAGAAGAGTCGGTGGATGGACACGTGATCATTGAAGGTGCGCGTAAACTCATCGATGCTGCATTAACCACACCTATTCCTACAGCTGCAGAACTTACTGCTGAAGAGCTGGACGAGAGGGCCCAGGCCCTAGAAGCGCATCGCCAAGTACTGCTCGATGAAGCAAAAAACATTGAGGAGGAAAAGAAACGCATGGAAACTGCAGGGAAATACAATTCCAAGCAATATCAGAAGACCAGGAAACGTCATACACAGGATAACCAATTCCTGCAGATTTACAAAGTCCTTTTCGGAGGAGAACATGGGATGCCTCGACGCAATAGTAACGGGGATTGGGTGTATCCAACACCAGTACAGAACACCGTTGTGTCCCGAGAAATCCTATCGGCTAATCCAGGCCCGGAGCAGATCCGGTTGGGCTTTACTCAACAAGGGACTGGAGTAGCAAACGGTCGCCCTGTCTGGAAGTTAAAAACTGGTCTCCGATTCCGACCAATGTCGCACAGATCCGGCATGGGATGACGTAAGACCCCAACGTGTTCCAGAACAACATCATCGTTCCGACCGTCGGGAAGACAACTACTCAAGAACCGGATATTCAGGACATCACCACAAAGTTGCACGTGACTGGCGTAACATTAACCCCGTCGCGGAGCAAGAGGCAATTGCTGCACTAAATCCGAGGAACCCGCCCTGGCAAGAGTCGAAATACCGTAGGGACGAAGGTAAAGAGAAACGTCGGGAGGAGGACCGACAAAGAATGCCACCTCCTAGAAATACAAGCCGTCTAGATGACGGACGAAGGAACGACGGACACCATGCTGAGTCAAGCCGGCAGGGGGCTCGTCACAATGAAGACCCTCCCCGGAACCGGAATAATGACGCTCTGGACGGAGGCCGGCAATCAGCCGGAAATAACCCAGCTGCTCCACCTTCCCCACCAAGCAGCCATCATAACGGCTCCCAAGGAGGCCAAGGAGGGCGTCGTGGTGGAGGAGGTGGTAGTAGAAGCCGAAGTACGGCTCCAAGGCACCACAGCCATAACCGTCACTCGGGACGATCCTTATCCCCAAATGATGCAAGGCACAGGATCAACTCCAACATAGAAGCGTGGCGCTATGAAAATGATGATATATACGTGGGCCCAAAGTGCTTCAGACCACGCATAAGAGCTACAAAATTCCTGGAAGGATTTGCTATCTCAAGACATATCCAAGCCTACGACGGCATAGCTCGGCCAGACACTTGGCTACAGGATTTCTTCCAAGCTTGTTGCATCGCCAAAGGAGGAAACAGCCTGGTCGCAACCCGATATCTCCCACTCATGTTGCGGAAGATGGCATGATCATGGCTCAATGAACTTCCGGAGAACACCATCCACAACTGGTATGACATGCAAAGTGCATTCTTTCGGAATTTCGAAGGCACATACCAGAGGCCCTATACGGTCGGAGACCTACAGCATTGCACCCAAAAAGCCGAAGAAACTTACCGGGACTATCTCAAATGATGGATCGACACCAATAACTCATGTGAAGGAGTAAATGACCAAACTGCGATTGAAGCTTTCATTGCAGGTCTCCCAATTGGTTTACTACGTCATCGCTTGAAGTGCGACAAAGTCACTGATTTGGGAGAGATGATAGAAACAACGAGCAAGTATGCAGATGCTGACGACGTCGCAGAGGGATTAGTTAATGCCTTAGCTGTGCCACAGTCAGCAAAACAACCAAAGCAACAAGCTCAGAAGTGCAAAAATACCTCGGAAGAAAAACCCAACGCGGAAACGGCAGTGGTCACTACTACTTTCGGGTCTATAGGGCGAGGAGGACATGGCGGTGGCCGTAGACGCGGTCGTGGGACTTCAAAAGTTCAAGGTAGAGGAGACCAGCAACCGGGCAAAACCTACTCTTGGGCCAACATTGCCAATAACCCATGTGTGCATCACCTAGATGCCAATGGGGGCTCGTCCCACACAAACACCGAGTGTCATTTCAATGACGACATTAAGAGAGATGATACCGCTGGCTATAAAGCTAAGTGGAAGAAGGGAAAGAAGAATCCCGAAAAGGATAAAGAGACCAAGGAAGATTCCGACATGGAGGAGGCCGATGCTTCAAATCCCAAGCCGGAAGGGAAGAAAAAATTTCCGACCAAGAAAGACACTTACGTCACCTTCCTCGGATCTCAACCAGCAAAGGTCAAGAAGGCAGTTCTACATGAGCTCAATGCAATAGTTCCGGCTGTCCCTCAATTCTTGGACTGGTCAGAAGTGGCAATCACCTTTGACCGAGCTGATCATCCACCTAAGTTACACAGGCGAGGAAAATACGCCTTAATCGTCAACCCACTTATTGACGGTTATGGTTTCTCCAAGACTCTCATGGACAGCGGCAGCAGCATTAACATTTTGTATGTCGAAACGTTACGCCGAATGAAGATCTCGGAGACCCAGCTGAACCACAGCTCTGTGATTTTTCACGGGGTTGTCCCAGGAAGACAAGCAAATTCCCTAGGAGAGATCACTTTGTATGTTACCTTTGGGACTCCAAAGAACTATCGGACAGAGGCACTTTCCTTCGAAGTGGTCCCATTCAAGAGCGCATACCATGCTATATTAGGACGTCTGGCTTACTGAGCTTTTATGGCTCGTCCGTGTTACATTTACAATATGATGAAAATTCTAGGTCCCAACAGCGTGATCACCATTAGGGGAGACCCGAAGAAAGCGCGAGCGTGTGAGGATGGAAATGCCGCCTTTGTTGAAGCCGTGCTGCACGCCCAGGAGTACCAAGAGATCAAGAAGAGCATAGATCTGTTCGAGATGCCCGCAACGAAGAAGGAGGTGACAAAGCCGAATCCAGAGTTCAAGGCATCAGAAGAGACGAAGAAGACGCTGTTGAAGGATGATGATCCCTCCAAGGTGACCCAGATAGGCGTAGGCCTAGATAGCGCATAGGAAAGCACGCTCGTCCAGTTCCTCAAAGCAAATCAAGATATCTTCGCATGGCAGCCATCTGACATGACCGGAGTACCTAGGGAACTTGCCGAGCACTCTCTAAATGTAAACCCGAACGCTAAACTTGTCAAACAGTCCTTACGACGTTTCGGCGATTAAAAGCGTAAGGCAATAGCTAAGGAACTAGCACGGCTCGAGTTAGCCGGATTCATAGAAGAGGTCATCCACACTAAGTGGTCGACCAATCCTGTAATGGTCCCTAAAAAGGACACCACTGATTTAAGGATGTCTGTTGATTATACTGCCTTGAACAAGGCTTGCCCCAAAGATCCATTCGCTCTTCCTAGGATTGATCAAGTTATTGATTCTACGGCAGGCTCGGAGCTCCTCTGTTTTCTCGACGCATATTCCGGTTATCACCAAATCCGGATGAAGGAATCTGACAAAGTCAAAACTTCATTCATAACCCCCTTCGGAACCTTCTGTTTTGTTACGATGCCTTTTGGACTGAAGAACCCAGGAGCTACTACCAACGCACAATGCAGCGTTGCCTGCACGATCAAATCAGACGCAATGTATATGCATATGTGGATGATATTGCGGTGATGGCCAAAAAGAAGGAAACATTAATTTTCGACTTGGAGGAAACATTCGCCAATCTACGAAAATACAACATTATGCTTAATCTGAAGAAATGTTTCTTTGGAATCCTAGCCGGAAAATTGTTAGGTTTCATCGTGTCTCAAAGAGGCATAGAGGTGAACCAAGACAAAATGAAGGCTATACTCAACATTTCTAGGCCAACTCGCATGAAGGACGTACAAAGACTAATTGGTTGCATTGCCGCAGTCAGACGGTTTGTAAGCCGACTCGGTGAGAGAGCTGCACCATTATACAAACTCCTGAAAAAGACTAAGGATTTTGTGTGGACCGACGAAGCTGAAGCTGCGCTACAAGACCTAAAGACAGTACTCTCATCTGCTCCAATCCTTGCAGCCCCGGAACCACTAGAACCGATGTTGCTCTATATTGCTGCGACAAACAGAGTCGTTAGTGTTGTCATGGTGGTGGAGAGACCGGAGGAAAATTAGGAACACTTGGTGCAGCGTCCGACTTATTTTCTCAGTGAGGTCCTAACAGAATCAAAGTAGCGGTATCCGCACTATCAAAAGCTGGCTTATGGTGTTTTCTTAGCATCCCGTAAGCTACGACATTATTTTCAGGAGCATCCAATTACCGTGGTGAGCACAGCTCCCATGAGAGATATAATCAACAATAGTGACGCCATAGGACACGTCGCCAAATGGGGCATAGAGCTTTCAGCTTTCGATATTGAGTATAAATCTCGGAGAGCAATCAAATCCCAAATCCTTGCATACTTTGTTGCTGATTGGGCAGAGATAAAGGAGAATATGACCCTCCCTGAGTCGGAATATTGGACTCTATATTTTTATGGGTCTAAGGCTCACGGGGGCTCGGGGGATGGCGTTGTGCTCAAATCACCCCAAGGAGACAAACTTCTATATGTGTTGCAGATCCACTTCATAGCGACAAATAATATTGCCGAGTATGAAGCACTGCTGCATGGAATCCGGATTGCTAAGGATATCGGCATCCGACGTTTGATGTGTTACGGAGATTCAGATCTTGTTGCTCAGCAATTATCGGATATTTGTAATGCAAATAAACACATGGCAGCATATAAAGCTGTCGTGGATGATTTATCTAAATCGTTCAAAGGGTTTGAGGTTCAACACATCCCTCGAGCAGAAAATGAGGAAGCAGATGCACTATCTCGAATAGGCTCTACACGAAAAGAGGTCCCGGATGGCATTTTTTTAGAACACCTCAAAGTTCCCTCAATAAAGGGAGTGGACGAGGAATATCCGACCAAATCCGACTTACATTTGATAGCAGTCCTAGCTGTAATTCCCAGCTAGACTCAACCCTACCTTGATTATCTGGTAGATGGCGAATTACTCGAAGACGAAGTTCTGAGCCGGCAGATCATCCGACGAGCAAAAGCCTATACTATGGAGGTTTTGGATACATACCCTTGTAGTCCGAAAGGGGTTAAAGTTTCGAGGGGAACATGGTTGATGTAGTCGTGCTCGTAGCTGACCTCAAGGTCGTGAAGCTCCTCGCAGGTCACCCCTTGCTCCATCTTCATTGTGCAGTAGCTCCGTCTTATGACATCCAAAATGCCACTCTTTGGAGGCACCCTCTAGGTTTCGTACACATACGGAGTATGATGACGACCTCCGGCTCCCTTGATCCATGTCGAGAGTGTGGAAGTAGATCTCTGGCTTGGAATCCCTGCATTGCAACGGCGTGTTGCAGGTGCGACGTCTCTTGCATGCATTATCCTTTCTTGGGACCGTGCCTACGCATGGAGACAACTAGAGAGAGAGAGGGGAGGAATTCTCTAATGAAAATGCCTTAGAAAACATTTCAAATTGTGTGTTTAATCTCACCCATGGGCACCCCTTTATATAGGCGGAGGGGTGCGTGCCCTCTCCATTAAGTGCCCCATGTGGGACTAATGAATTAAATAAAATAGGGAAAAGGGGGGTTCCAGTCGTCTAGGACAAATATGCCCAGCCTAGCTCCCATCCATAGCCAGCCAAGTGGGCCAGCCTGCTCACCGCGGCCTAGCAGTAGCTGGCCGGGTTAAAAAGTCGGGTGGGCTGGCGAGCCCCCACCCCATGGCCCGGCATGCAATGCCCGCAGGGGCGGCTGCAGCTAGTGCACGGGTGGGCCGGCGCTGCCCCCTGCGTCCCATCGCTCACGCGCACGGAGCGGCCCAGCAACCGTGGAGGGGCGAGGCCAGGTGGAGGAGCAGCCCGGGGTGGGCCAGCTTTGGCGCGGTGGTGGCCCGACAGCCACGGTGCGGCGCCAAATGCCTCGTTGCCCTAGGCGGCAAATAGCGCATGTCGCCCGCCTTTTCCTGGGCCAACTGTCAGTGGCCCACAATGGTTGGAATTGTTGTTTTCCTTTTTTTTCTAGTGTGATTTCCTCTAAGGCCAATTCCCTCCGGGCTTTTGGCCAATGAGGAAGTTGCCCGATAAATTATAATTTAAATATTTATTTAGTATATATTAATTCACAATTAATATATAATAAATACATATTCACCCGAAACACCTTTCGGTCCCTTTTTATTCCTCCAAACAACTTCGGATTCTTTTCTGGTCGGAACGATTATGGCTTTTTCTTTGTCTACTATGATTCCAACTTACAGATGATCTCTAATGCATCGTAGTATTAAGTGTATTTCCCCACGGCTCGGGAATAACACAGACACTGTCTGTAACATCCCAATTTCAGCAACCCTGATTAGTTGTCCAGAATGCAAAATTTAGGGGGAAACAAAAACTTTTTCTTGTATAATGCTGAAGTGTTTGCTTGTTGTTTGGATATTCTTATGCATATGAATGTGTATTAGATGATATACTTCTCACCTTAACACCAATTGACAAAAGCTATTTCCCAAAACTGTCTTGGCTTAATTTCCATATTCTCAAATGTTCTGGCATTTCAAAATATGAGCCAAGAAGCCTTCGCAAACCAATTATTTTAGTAGCTTCTATTGATCAAACTATGGAGAGTTATATAACATAATCTCCTTATATTTTAAAGACGGAACCTTCTACTATTCTTACCTCTAGATTTAACAAAACCTCTTTGTAAGCTTTTGAATTCTACTCTTGGTAGAGATACCAAGGATCTTACCTTGTTCAAACTCCAACCTATTTCAAAATACCCATTCTTACCTCCAGCTAAGCTTGGTGGTAACCCTAGTAGTAGTTGATTTCTTTGTATGATGAGTTGCCATGATCTGCTGTTTGAATTGTCTGCTTAGGAGATAGTATGAGCTACTCTAGGAGCTCATCACTGATGGCTCAATACACGGCGCCCATAAAAGTGCTTGGTGCGTGGTGTTGATGTAGAGCTTGTTGGGAACCCCAAGAGGAAGGTATGATGAGCACAGCAACAAGTTTCCCTCAGTTATGAAACCAAGGTTTAATCGAACCAGTCGGAGCAAGGAAACACCTCAAAGGTGTTACTAGCTGAGCTTTGGCAGGGCGCACTACCGGTACTAGTAGCAACGTGGAGACCTGCACAACACAACCACAGAACTTTGTCCCCAAACTTGCGATGAGGTTGTCAATCTCACCGTGTTTTGTGGAAAACAAAGGATTAAACGTATCGAATGGAAAGAAGTAAAAGTTTGCAGAAAGTAAACACAAAGCAGACACAGTTTATAGATTGTATGTAAAGAAAAAGGACCGGGATCCATACTTCACTAGAGGTGGCTCTCCTTAGATAGAAAACATGCTGGGTGAACAAATTACAGCGGGGCAATTGACAAACACCGAGAAAGCAATACATGCATATACTAATCATCTTGACTCCTTTGAGACTTGATTGGGCATTACAACATAATACATAGACCGCCATCCAACTGCATCTATGACTAATAATCCACCTTCCGGTTATCATCCGAACCCCCTCCAGTATTAAGTTGCAAGCAACAGATTATTGCTTTACGAACTGCGTGTAAAGTAAACAATACGATTGCTCTGAACAAAAGATTGTTGTTTTCTCCCTAGTAGCAATAACACATCTAGTACCTTAGAGATTTCTGTCACTTCCCCAGATTACCAGAGGCATGAACCCACTATCGAGCATAAATACTAACTCTTGGAGTTGCTAGCATCTACTTGGCCAAGATAGCTACTAACAACGGAAAGCATGCAAGATCTCAAATAACAAAGACATGATAGAATCAATAATCAATCTGAAATAGCATCTCAATATCCATCGGATCCCCGCAAACACAACATGTATGAATTACAAATAGATGATCTTGATCATGAACGGAGCTCACAAGATCTAAACATGAAAGCACAAAGGAGGAGAAACCAGCCATCTAGCTACTACATGGATCTATAGTCCAAGGATGAACTACTCACGCATCACACTGGAGGCTTGCATGGTGATGAAGAAGGCCTCAAGGGTGAATTCCCCTCTCCGGCAGGGTGCCGGGAAGAGCTTCAGATCCCCCTCGATCTAGGGACAGAGACGACGGCGGCTACAGACTCTTTCGTGGATTTTTGATCGGGTACCTAGGGTTTTCGTCCCGATGGCAACTTATAGGCGGAAGGAGAGGCCGATGGGGTGATGGGGGCGGCCAGACCACCCCCTGGCGCGGGCCAGGCCTGGCCGCGCGGCCAGGTGGTCTGGCCGGGCCCCAGCCCTTCTCCGTCTCGTATTCTGGCACTTGATCCCTTCCGGAAAAATAGGCACTTTGGCTTTTGTCCCGTCCAATTCCGAGAGTATTCATTTTCTGACTTTTCTGGAACCAAAAACAACAGAAAACAGGCAGCTGGCACTGTGGCTCTTGTTAATAGGTTAGTCCAAGAAATCATAATAAAAGTACTCCAAAGTTGGAACAAAACACAAGAAAGTGGATAAAACCAAGCATGGAACATAAAAAATTATAGATACATTTCCAATGTATCAACATCCCCAAGCTTAACTCCTGCTCATCCTCGAGTAGGTAAGTGATAAAAAGAAATAATTTTTTAGGTGACATGCACCATCAAGGACTTGATCAAAGTATTTGCAAAACTCAAAGCTGGGATCATAGTACTTCAATCATAACATGAAAGACAAAGTTCTAGCAATAAGGAAAGAAACTAAGATGCAACATGAAAAGGCACAAACAAAAGATTCATGAATAACATGCTTTGCAAGACATTTGTTTGTTTCACATAAAGAAAACATGGCATAATAGTATTCAGCTTGTCCCTCAATAGAGTAGCAAATATAAATGCATAGGAAACCTTCAAAGTTCATAAGAGTGACTAGATACAATAGTTTCAAACAAGCAATAACAAGTTATGCATCAATCAACTAGTCTTGGGACAATGCACAAAGAACTAAGAATGGCCACTATGCTCTCAAAGTAGGTGCATAAAGATCGAAGGTGGAGACTCAATATAATGGTGGAAGAAAGGCCTTTGTAAAAGGAAGTAGGGATTCAAGTCTCATAAAGAGCTTCCAAAAATTACGGTACTTATAGCTTTCAGCTCTCATTGCCCCTATCATAAGCATCTTGAAGGTGATTAAGGTTAAAGTGACACAACTAAGAGGATATGCTTGCCAAGTTATAAACCGAAATCTCATGCCCCTTACTTACGAAGACCGATCCTCATGCTACTCAACTTCAGTCACGAGTAAGCTCTTGTCATTGTAAGTATATGTGTATCATTAAGAACCGCCAACGGGGTACCCCTTGCACATGATACTTGAGCTTTCCCATAATCAAAATGACAAGGCAAGCATACAATGAGCATCTCAGCGATCTTTTTATTTGCTATTTGTATAGGTTTTTATTGAGGATGCTTCATTGAGTGCTCATTATGGTGATGCTGCAAGTTTCCACCATGATTAGACATGGCTTAGGCTAGCGGCCCAGGCATTTCTCTAACACACATACAAACTCCATGATCTTACAAGTTCCACTTTTATTTCACACCGCCGGGATCCGTAAGCAAAAGAACATAATATCAACGGGGTACAAAGTACAAGTGCAATGTTGAAAGCGTTACCCATGAAACATGGTTCTGCTAATTTCAACTTATAAAGCACAAGCATATATGCAACAAAGAAGGGCCCAATGGTTCAAGTTTATTAGAGGCAATAAAGTAAAGTGTGCCATCAAGTTCGCGAGAGCTTTAATCACTAGTTTTCTCATAACAAGTGGAAGGTAAACAAAAGCATGAATATACTTGGAATAGCATAAGCTAGTAGGTAGGTATGGTGGACTCTTTGGAATAACTTGGTTTAGGGAGTTGGATGCATGAGTGGAACTCATACTTGGTTGTGGAGTTTAGCAAAAGACTGGGAGCGACAAACTAAGAGAGCAATAATGGCCATAATCATGCAGAGCGACAAACCATCATTGATCAAAGCATAAAGTGATACTACAAGTTGAAAACTAAAGGATCATAAAGGCTATGGTGACTTGAGATAGTCATAACATGGTGTGAGCATGCGCCAAGTCAACCCAAATAAAGCATCAAAGGAGAATACCACTATACTATGCTTTAATATGCTAAAACAACGCATGATTCATCCAAGGCACATTAAGAAATCTCAGTTGTTTATAACAAGTCATGCTACAGCAAAGAATACTAAGCATAAAGCCAAAACAATACCGAGCATGGCAAGACAAAGCATAGGCCACAGTAAAAAACGAGCTCTTTTTACCACATAAGCATGAACTTTCCTACTCTTTTCCAAAACCAAACCAAACTATTTGCAAACCAAAGTGTGAAAGAGGGGGTCCAACCAACTTATTCATAAAACTAAGCAAACCAATCAAAGTAAAAACCAAAACGAAAACAAAAAGAAGACGCTCCAAGAGAAACACAACTGTGCACGAAACAATAAAAATGAAGCGTTTGGAAGAAACCTGGAATTTTTATTGATGAAGAAGGAGATGCCTTGGGCATCCCGAAGCTTTGACGCTTCTACTTCTTGGATATTTCCTGGGGTGACATGCGTGGCATCCCCAAGCTTGAGCTTTAGTCCATCTTTCATCTCATTACTCATTCCTTCCATACACCTGAAATTTTTCCTTCATACAAAACTTCACACAATCTCATTAGCAACATTAGTGCATTTTAACATAAATAAGTCTCAAGGTTCAGTTCTAACACCAAATAAACTTCCATTAGAACACTAGATACTGTAGCAATTCCCTCAAAAAGGTCAATTCCCCAAAGGAACTCAAGAAGGAACTAACAAGAAGCAAATGCAGAAAATGGCAGAAATCTGTCAAAACAGACCAGCAGGTATAAACAATTTTTTTTGAAGACCTTCTGTTGCTCAAATCAAAACGTGTTGAACTAACGGAAGTTAGATAACAACCAGGGGCAGAAGCACAAACAATTACAGCTCAATCCGACGTACAGAGCTCTCTCAGGAATTTTTACGGTGAAGCACAGAAATCTGTTTCGGGACAGCAACTTTCCCATTCATTACTTCACTCTCATTAGAGGTAACTCTTGGCACAAAAAGAAAATAAAAAGATAAGGAGAGGTTATTACAGAGGTAATAACTTCCAAGACTCAACTAAAACTCTTGGGTTATCTCCCAACAAGTACTTTTCTTTAACGCCTTTAAGTTAGGCATAAGAACCAAAGAAAGAATCAAGTGTTCTCAAATGAAGAAGCATTAAGATCAATACCAAAAATATTTTCAACGAGGCAAGGTATATAATCCAAATAAGTTCGAGAGGATCCTCTCTCAATGCTCTTGGGTTCACTATTCTCATCAAAAGGGTTTGCAGTAGCAATCCAATCAAGATTCTTTTCTATGGCATCATGTATTGCTACTAGTTTGAAGGGTATTGGTATCTTGGTTCCTCCCCATTAGGTTCGGTTTTGTTCATCTTTTCTCATGTACCAACAACATCTACACATGAGCCTAGCATATTGAAACGTTCAAAAACTTTTCTAGCTTCCTTGGCAACATCATAGAACTCCTTAAACAAAGTTTCTAGAATAAAATCCCTCTTTTCAGAATCCTCAGTTTCTTTAAGCTTAAGAAACATTACTTACATTAAGGGGTTGAGGTTAACAAACCTAGGTTGTAACGTGTGAATTAAAGAAGCTGCAGCAATCTCATAGTTTGGAGCAAGTTCTACAAGGGATCTATCCTCAGTATCTTCATGTTTGCTAACATGATTAAAGAATTCTTCAATATTGTCTTTCCCAATTATAGAACCACTACCAATTGGAAGGTATTTCATGGTGAATGTAGGGATCAACATGGTGAGATAAGGGAGAGTGAAAACTAAAGGAGACTTAATTGTTTTGTGTTTTCAAATAAGAAAGCAAAACAAGTAAAACTAATTTTTTTTGTGTTTGTTAAAGAACAAAACAAGCAAACAAAGCAAAAAGAAACTAAGCAAAACAAAAACAACAAAGTAAAGAGATTGGTTATGAGGGACTCCCCTTGTGAAGATGTCCTTGACACCCCGGCAACCGCGCTAGAAAAATCGCTTGATGGCTCAATACACGGCGCCCAGAAAAGTGCTTGGTGCGTGGTGTTGATGTAGAGCTCGTTGGGAACCCCAAGAGGAAGGTATGATGAGCACAGCAGCAAGTTTCCCTCAGTTATGAAACCAAGGTTTAATCGAACTAGTAGGAGCAAGGAAACACCTCAAAGGTGTTACTAGCTGAGCTTTGGCAGGGCGCACTACCGGTGCTAGTAGCAACGTGGAGACCTGCACAACACAACCACAGAACTTTGTCCCCAACTTGCGATGAGGTTGTCAATCTCACCGTGTTTTGCGGAAAACAAAGGATTAAACGTATCGAATGGAAAGAAGTAAAAGTTTGCAGAAAGTAAACACAAAGCAGAAAAAGTTTATAGATTGTATGTAAAGAAAAAGGACCAAGATCCATAGTTCACTAGAGGTGGCTCTCCTTAGATAGAAAACATGCTGGGTGAACAAATTACAGTGGGGCAATTGACAAACACCGAGAAAGCAATACATGCATATACTAATCATCTTGACTCCTTTGAGACTTGATTGGGCATTACAACATAATACATAGACCGCCATCCAACTGCATCTATGACTAATAATCCACCTTCAGGTTATCATCCGAACCCCCTCCAGTATTAAGTTGCAAGCAACAGATTATTGCTTTACAAACTGCGTGTAAAGTAAACAATACGATTGCTCTATGAACAAAAGATTGTTGTTTTCTCCCTAGTAGCAATAGCACATCTAGTACCTTAGAGATTTATGTCACTTCCCCAGATTACCAGAGGCATGAACCCACTATCGAGCATAAATACTAACTCTTGGAGTTGCTAGCATCTACTTGGCCAAGATAGCTACTAACAACGAAAAGCATGCAAGATCTCAAATAACAAAGACATGATAGAATCAATAATCAATCTGAAATAGCATCTCAATATCCATCGGATCCCCGCAAACACAACATGTATGAACTACAAATAGATGATCTTGATCATGAACGGAGCTCACAAGATCTAAACATGAAAGCATAAAGGAGGAGAAACCAGCCATCTAGCTACTACATGGATCCGTAGTCCAGGGATGAACTACTCATGCATCACACCAGAGGCTTGCATGGTGATGAAGAAGGCCTCCAGGGTGAATTCCCCTCTCCGGCAGGGTGCTGGGAAGAGCTTCAGATCCCCCCTGATCTAGGGACAGAGACGACAGCGGCTACAGACTCTTTCGTGGATTTTTGATCGAGTACCTAGGGTTTTCATCCCGAGGGCAACTTATAGGCGGAAGGAGAGGCCGGTGGGTGATGGGGGCGGCCAGACCACCCCCTGGCGCGGGCCAGGCCTGGCCGCGCGGCTAGGTGGTGTGGCCAGGCCCCAGCCCTTCTCCGTCTCGTATTCTGGCACTTGATCCCTTCCGAAAAAATAGGCACTTTGGCTTTTGTCCAGTCCAATTCTGAGAATAGTCATTTTATGGAACCAAAAACAACAAAAAACAGGCAGCTGGCACTGTGGCTCTTGTTAATAGGTTAGTTCAAGAAATCATAATAAAAGTACTCCAAAGTTGGAACAAAACACAAGAAAGTGGATAAAACCAAGCATGGAACATCAAAAATTATAGATACATTTGCAATGTATCAATCACTTGGATTAAGATGTCTCCAAATCATCCGACCCTAAGCAAGAATACAATCTGGATCTGGTCCCTAGCTACTAGGTGATCATCTAAAACCCTTAACTAGATCAATTCTGAAGTGACCCATTATAGAAGCTTCCAAGTCAATGAAGACCCTTATCAAGCATGGACCCTCTCTACTAAATATACACTTCAACATCCTCCCCTTTATAATGTTTGGGTACCTTGCAACCCATCAAAAACATCCCATCTCATGTTCTAGTCAAAAACCCTAAATCTGCCAAATTTGGCTAAGTTTGGAAATCTGTTTCCAACATCACCTATTTGAATGTCTCCCTTTCTCAACCCTTGTGCATTTTTGGTAATGCACTTGAACCATATTGTTAACCATCCTAAGTACTACCAATTCACACTCTTTCCCTTGGTTAGATCATCTTCCAACCCACTTGTTCTTGATGGATTTGCAGGCAAGAAAATAACTTTTCCTGCAAATCTAGTCAACATGCCTACTTTGGTATAAGCTCACACCACCATCCAACCTGCTATGGACCAAATATTTGCATGGTTGTGTTCTACTAATATAAGTCTATCAAGATCTACTTCACTTGTTCCAGTTGGATCTTTGTGCTGCTCAAACCCACAGGGTTTTAAAGGCTAGTTGATAATCTGCTTTGGCAGGCTTATTTTATTCAAAGTTTGAAAGCCTGTCTTGGTGAGCTCAAGCAAGATCAATCTCAAACCCCTACACCATTTCAATATACATCACTTGGTCTATCCATACATATACCCCATTCCCCAAGGGGAGCTCTGAGCTCCCAGATGCAACCTAGTTTTGATGGTATGAAATTAACCTCACCCTAGATCCTTAATGTAGGGTATTCCACCAAAATCAACTTGGATTCTCCAATCCCAAGGTTGCAAATGCTTGCTACACCTTTTATATATCATCTACCTTGATCATCAAGATTTATAAAATATTATCCATAATTATTATGGCTCCAAATCTAATTAATGTCTTTAATAGTCAAAATCTCCAAAACTCCTCTCATAAAGGCAAGTTTGGTTTTTACCAAAGAACTTCCCTAACTTTGGGCACACTTGAGTCCTAAATATCATATCACATCTTCCCACCTCAAAAATAAATATTTTTGAGATGTTTTATTATTTCTTTTTGCCCATTTTCTTAAATGGCTGAATTGGAATAATAATTGTTTTAAATACCTTTATGACTCAATAAATCTTGGGAAAATTCCCCTAAGTGTGTATTCCCATTTGGGACCATCTCACATCAAAAACTCCACTTGTCCAATGTAAATTTATCAAATGATCTTTAATAAACCACTTCTGCACTTTTTGAATAAATGGATTTGAGAGGACTTCTAATCTTCTAAAAAATCCCAATAAATTCCTACAGCTATGCCTTAACCCCATGTACCTATCAGTATCATTTCCCCAGCATGCCCAATGCAAAATCTTGAACATCCCTCACCAGCCCCATTGTGATCAAATTTACAAACTAAGTAAATCTTTTAAACACCACCCCACCAAACCTCCCTTAAAGTGGTCAACCAAGCTTGCATAGCAAATCTCACCCTCTCTTGTCGAGCTGCACTGTAGCTAAGCTACTGTAGCAGACCACTCTATTTGTCCCTAGTGTTTGGATGGAGAGGAGACAAAGGCAAGGCCACTTCCTTGGCTAGCACACTTCCTACCATTGCTGCCCTCCTTCTATCTACCCTCCTGCCACCCCACAGAGCTCCAACATGACCCCAGCACCCCCTCTCCTTTCCCTCCATACACCATGTCCATCATGAGCCGATCTACCTTGTTTTAAAGAGGCCAGAGGCCCTCACCCCCGCCCCGGCTCCTTCATTTCCTCCCCCTGGCTCCCAGACCACTCTCCCTTATCCCCTCAACTCTCTCTCAAAGCCCCAGATCTGGCCACCTCACTCTCCATCGCCATGGAGAGAAAGGAGATCTCCTCTCAGCCTCCTCCGAGAAGCTGAGCATGAGGTCGACCAGGACCACCCCAAACCCTGTGACTTCCTCTATTCAACTCCCCTGCCACTACTCTATCCCCTGATGACTCCCCCTTTATCGCAGGAACTCTGGAGTGCCACCGTCGTCTGCATGCCGAACGGAGCACCGCCGGCGGGCCAGAAGCTCCCCAAGCCCCCACTCCACCTACATGCATCACCCTCGCACTCCCCAAGTCCACAGCATTCGAACGAGCCCCGCAGATTCGACATGCATCCACCCCCAGGAGCACTCCGACGAGGTTACACGGTGGCCGACGCGGGCGTCGGCGCGTGAGCCTCCTCCCATTGTAGAAACAACCTTTGCCGCCCATCGCCGGACTCGCCGTCGAGCGCTGCTTCCTCCCCGCCATCTCCCCGCTATCGGCGATGCTCCGGTGGGCCTCCCTCGCGCCTCCCCGACGCTGGGCTAGGGTTCCCGCCACCGCGCCTATCGCGAGAAAGGAGAAAGGAGCGCGGCCGTCGATCCGCCTTTGATCGGACGGCCAGCAGCTCCCCATACCGTTTCGCAGCCCCTCTCCCACCGACGGGCGGGCCCCGCCCCGGGTTTGAACTTTCCTGGCTCCCGCCCACTAATCCGGCGCCTGTGGGCCGGCTGCTGCTGCGGCCCACATATCCTCTAGAACCAGCCCAGTGAGCCCCGAACCTCTTCTCTTTTTCATTATTTCGGCATTTACAAATCTGCTTATTACCCTGTTTGGTTTCAATCGAAATAAAAATGGAAAATACCGCATTTCGCCCAGATTAAAATTTTGACAGGTTCCTATATGTTTTTCCCAACCTGCAGAACCAAAGTCCTAGCCTAATATTATTTTCAATTTGTGTGGAAATTAAAATGCTAGCACCTACCCATTTCACTAAATAAAACCCTCTGTGAGCTTCACATACCCAATTGGAGTAAATCCAACTGCAATTGTTTGGTATCCGAAATACATGTTAGCAAGGCTTAGTCCCATGTCAAGTGGCGCCTTGGAGTTGCTGTAGCAAAAATAACAAAAACAGTCAGAATCTGACTTTAGAAAATTCCCTACACCAAACCATAGGTCCAATTGAACCAATTAAAAATACCAGTGATGTGGCACACCAATACCTAACTAAATCCAGGAGCTCATGATTTATTGAGCCGTGAATGTTTTTCTGTGAATTAAACTGTTCTATGTATGGTTTATTCACCTCTAAATCCACTACAGTAGCTATACAGCTCCAAAAAGGGTGACTCCAATTTCTACAGAAAGGTATTCCAAATACCTACCCTGTGCCCTTGGAATCAAATTAATAGCTTCTGTATATTTAATCTGGTGAAGAAGACAAGTTATCTACAGAACTTCCTTTTAGAATTTCCAGAGGGCATTCTGGTAATTATTTTGGAGTGATTCCAACTCTCAGTGAACAAGTACATCAAGGCCTACCTAACCATCCAAGTAAATAATTTTTGGAGCTCCAGAACTCTTCTGGTGAATTATTTCCTAAAACTAGAGTATTATTCACTATAAAAACACTATAAATCCTCTGTAATTGATAAAATAGTGAAACTACTTTTGTTGGTTTCATTTTATCCAATCTTATCTGTTGGTAGCATGTTTATACAATAGTACCATACAGAATATTGTCTTGGTCCAAAACCCATCTCTTAGGTATTTCCTAGATTATAAATCCTAAGGGGGTTCCCTTTCATATTTCAAGACAACTAGTAAATCCATTCTTCCTAAGATCTAATGATCTGTGTACTCGTATTGTTCACTGTTTGCTGTATGTATTCGTGCTTGATTGCCTGGTGTTGATTGTGGCTTGGTTTTCTTGCATGTGTTGTCGGGACGACGATAGTTGCGATGAAATCGGAGAGCAGAAGAAGTGGTATTTATTATTGGTATTCTTGGGTATCTACAGAAGAAGTCCAGGGACAATTATGCCATATTGCTGATCATCAGGAAAGCCACCTTCTTGCTCATAAGCCTCGTCCTACTGTTTTACTTATGCATGCTTTACTTATTGTTTTAATGAAAACTGCATTGTTTTACTATATGTTGATATATATATACGGTAGTGGTTTGGCTCCTCCGAACCATTATACCTTTGTACTAGTAAGTACAAATCCCTTGGTGTTACCTACTTGCCCTAGTAGGATAGATGGTGTTTATCACCATAACCCCGTTGGAGACTCCGATTTAGCCGAAGCAAAAACTAGAGGATGGGAAGACCCCGCAAAAAGGTTTTTACCAAATGTTTTACGATAAAACCTTGGTGAGGTGGGACCTCCCAAGAGATGTTGAGAAAGAAAAGGTTTTATTTTACAAAATGCTGAAGGAAAACCGGAGGAAAAAGGTTTACGAAAATGCACCTGGTTCTCTGCAGTTTTGCTAGAACAATTAACCCTGTGCAACCACGTTACTCTGGTATGGGACAGGGCTGGATTTGAAGTTTGTCTACTCTGGTATGAGCTGTCTCGCAACAACTACAGGGGATTGGGGATCCCTGGAGGGTGGGCCTTCTCCAATAAAGGTGGGACCTGGAGAAGGAACGAAGGGTCGGCAGGCCTCCACGCGTTACTATGGGCCCCTCATTGAAAGCGCACACTCTCGAGGAGTGGAAAAAGTGCTCCGGTTGGTCCTCGCCCGACGTCCCGGTTTTGAGGGGATTAACACCCGTAGGGTAGGCACTTATATTGGAGTGGGCATCCGGAGAGTCTTGATCGGTTACTCGACCCACGATCGGTGAAGATCAGGGTAGTGTACCCGAATAGTGTGGGTAAAGTGCGCAACCTCTGCAGAGTGTAAATCTATTCGAATAGCCATGTCCGTGGTCATGGACGGTTGGGAAGGTTGTTGTAGAGCGGTGCTGGTTTTGTTTTCAAAAAGGTTTTCGGAAGAGCAAAGGCTTTGAAAATGTTACCATGGGATGGTCGGGAAGGATACCTGCTTTGACCATGGGATGGTCAGAGAGGTATGGAAGGAGTTTGGTCGTGGGATGACCTGAAAACGGGAACAAATGGGTGACCCAGTCCTAAAGTTTTCCAAAACTTTTCAAAAAGGTTTCCAAAATGATTTATGAAAGTTTTCAACAAAGATATGTAGATGCTATATCTACAAGAGAAACTATTTAGAAAAGAATCCCTCTTGGAGCCCTCCTATTACCACAGCCATATTGCATACCCCCATATTATTACTACTCTCTTAAGGTGGTTTGTGAGTACATTCAAAGTACTCACCGGCATTGTCCCTGGCTATTAACTTGGCCAGATCTCAAGAAGAAGACGAGGATGGTGACTATGCGAGCTAGGACGTTCTCCTAGTCAGTTGCCTGTAGGTTAAGGCATGGCTCGGGCTCTATGCTTGATGAAGATCCGCTGATGTTTATTGATGTAGCCATAACGGCATTTATGTAAGTCCTGTATTTCGGTATATTCTCGGATGATGTAATGATACTTGTCGGTTATGTGCCACGACTAACTGATCATGCGATCGTGGTTGTATGCATAATAGGGATTCTCGGAGGATAAATCCGGGGGCCCCACACTGTCGTTTTAACTGTAAAACGTCGAGTCCAATTCTCTTTGTTTCTTTGATATGACTTGTCCGAGATCCGGTCTTTTGTATCACATACCTTGTTCAATCTCGTTACCGATAAGTCCTATTTTACTTGTTCCCACGATATTACATCCCCATAACCTAGCTACATGTTGCAACATTATGGATGTAATCTCATCAAGTCGGCCTTATGTATCTTCTCGTCACGCGGGTGAACAAATCCCGCTCTTGATACATAGGTCCTCAACTCTTCCTCTGGAATACCTAACGTATACATTTATAATCCCTTTTCACCGATGACGTTTGATGCAGTTAAGGCAGCCTCAGGAGATAGTGATTAATATGATCTCACGGTCTAAGGAGAAGGAGACTAAGTTTCTAACTATTGCAACAATGAACATTGTGACTTGATCGTGTCGCAATCTTTGGGAAAGGTCCATCACATCATTCACCAATGATATGACCTCGTTGTCAACTGGCATAAAAGCTCCATGACCAGGAAACCTTGATCATCGGTTGTCCAACGAACTAATATGAATAGAGGCTACTAGGGACTTGGTTTGTTTCATTCCACACCTATATCAATATTTCCACTTGATACAGTTATAGCACAATATAAAACTATTACGAACTAACTGAGATATGATAATAAAGTCTATTTATTATTTGCCTCTAGGGCATATCTCCCTCATAGAGTGCCACGAGCGTTGTGGTAAACACACGGCAGATGTTAGAGAGGATCATGATTGTGGTGAAAAAGAGAGGCTACCCAATGCTATATATATAACTTTACTATTGAAGTTGAATGCATGGTATCACAGATCCACTTAATAACGTAAACTCCAGTGGATTGTTTGGCAACTGATCCTTTCAAGTTGTCTTCTATCCAGCCACGAACATCTTAGCCTCCCCAGCATATAGGATTCCATGGGGCTAGGTTTCCACTAACAACCAAAAAATTGAGCATTTTCTGTTTCGTGTCACCGCCTACAATGTCCCTGGAGAAAATCGCTCCTCTCTTTTCTTGTTACCCACAATTAAAGTAGCATCTTTTTTCAAGAAAAAGCTATTGGATTCATTGCTTTGAGGCGGGGATCAAGTGTTCATCCATGGAGAAGTGAGCTTCTTTCAGATCACTTCGTCAAAAAAAGTCTTCGATTGATCGTATGTTTATGGACGACATTTAAAATGCATGGTTAACGGCTCTTAGGGTGCTTAAAGAACTTAAATTATTTTCTATGTTTATAGTTTTCCATGGTGATTGCCCTTCACTTGTTCAAAATCTCCAAGCATTTGACAAACTATGTCTTGCACCAGCTACCTTTACAAAAGTGGACAAAGAGTGAGGTCTCATTCAAGCAGCTGTGGCATTCAACCACCAGATCACTTAGTGTGCTTATTTTATTTATACCATTTCCGTTCCTAAATTAGTTGACTCGACTTTATCTACATACACGCGTATCTAGAACCTGAAACACGTCTAAATATAAGGGTATCTAGACAAAGTTGAGTCAACTAATTTGGGATGGAAGAAGTATTACATATTATTATTATTATTTATTAAGGATATGATTACCAGTACAACTGTTACAGTAGTTTCATGATGATGGTTTTTTATCGTAACAATGAGCAATGTTTTTTACTAGATGTAAGGTTTTCACGAGTTTAATCCCAAGGTGTATATTCTATTTTGTCAGCTTTATCATATTTCATTTTTAGAGAAGACAAGAACCATGATGAATATATATGTGAATTGGAGAAAAGGGCAATATTTGACACATTGTTAAGCCCCGGTAATTTTGAGACACAATGTTAGGCGAGAGTAAAATTGAGAAGAGCAATGACAGGTCCAAAGGTCAAGTGAAGGGGAAACTAGAGATTTTTTTTTTTGGAACTTATATATGTTTCAAAAACCGTAGTGAAGCGTGGGTATTCAGCTAGTAACTGACGAACGGCGTCGTGCAAATCAATTTCTTCGTCACAATTGAAGGGATGCAGCTAGCTAGCTTAAGCGTACATCTGCAGTCAACGTCGTCAGATCTTAACCCCGAAGCTAACGATATAGTACTGCGCGCGCTTGGATCCGCGCAGCTCACGCGTTTGGCACGCATAGATACCAAGGCAGCTTCCTGGCAATCTGCGACTGCGACGGCCGACTGGAAACGCAGACCTGGTGGCGTTCCAATCCTTCGCCCCGCGGGAGAAGACTTCGACACCCCGAGTTCGTGCGGTGCGGCTATGGTTGTCAGGAGGCCGGTGATCACACGCGCTACTAGCTTCTTGGGGGAAGGCGATGGATTGACTTTTCGTGTCTGCTAATGAATGGTGTGGATCGGTGGATCCCCGTAGGTTGCTGCCGTTCAATTAATTTACCTTTAGAGCACAAAGGACTTGTCTCAGCTTTAGAAAGACCGAGTCCAGATCTAGCCACTTCCCTTTTCTTGGTACATCTAGAGTGATTGTTCTGTCCGGCCTAGACCGACTTGCAGTTTACTAGTAGAGCTCTGATCGCAAATTCGCAATGGCCAATGGCGACTCGCCTTTCCTGCCTGGAATTCAGATCACATCGGGCAAACTCTCCCGATCCCTTTTCTCGCCCCACATGCATGTCCCTTCTTTTCCGCAAAGTGTTAAGATAAAAAAGCAGCTGTACTTTTTTATATCGCTATCGACCTAGTGCCACACATATCCAACTATTGTGTGCAATTTTGGAGTTGCCAACTGGGTCCTAGTATCTCCTATCCCATCTCGTCGTTCCCTTGTTCACGCGTCGCTGTGATTGTTCGATCGGCTAATTTTGGGACTACGGCCTTTTAACCCAGTACACCAAACTTCTACGGCTCCATTATTTGTTGGGTACGAGATGCAATGCATGGTAGCATGACCCCTATCCCCCTCTGATCACCCAATCAGCATGCGCCTTTATAGATCTAAAAAAGAAAAAGAAGAGCATGCGCCTTTAGATGATGGCGTAGATTCTGTACTTCTGCACGTCCAGCAAATAGTACAGTAGTAGTATAAACCAAACAGACTCCCGAAAATGACGTACTCTACATAATAAGCGTTCCTGTATAATTATGTGCAAGTGGATCGGCTTCGACGACACTGAATGAACACGATGAAACTAGCCATACCACTCCCGATGAGCGGCATCGTTCTACTCGCATCTCCAGTTGATCCCCTAAAATACCGACCCACAAAACTCGCATCCGGAAAACCGAAAAGCAGTTTTTTCGGAGAAAGACGACCACGCATACCAAACCGTTGTACCGAAGATCCAAATATGGTCTGAATGTTAACCCGAACCGTAAAAAATAGATTTACAAGGTTTTTAAGATAACATGACAAATTCAAATTAAACAACAAGTTTGCTTCGAAAACAACATGCAGAGAAAGCTCGTTTCCAAACATAAACAATAGTTTCAGCGAAATCACACCAAAGGAAAACTATGAACATGGATACTTCCTCTGCTTGCCGAAGCAGTACCAACAACTGCAACTCTTCTTTCTTGCATGATCTCTTCCCTCCTCATCTCCCACCACTCTAGTTTGAGATGATCCATTGTGGTTGAATCCATCATAATGACTGCTTTCTCCTCGGCCATGATGCTTGCCCTTGTCTTCGTCTCCTCGAGACGGATCCTACGTTTCTCGAATTCCGCCTTGCACCTCTCATCCTCTCTTATTTGTAGCCATGTCAACCTCTTATCTTCTTGCTTCTTCTTGGCCCATTGCATTCTCGCTTGCAATTGTTGGGATGCCAATGATTGCTTGAACTTCATCATCTCATCTATCTTCTCCTTCAATCTCTCTTGCTCCACCTTACTCTTCAACTCCGCGTTCACCTTATTTGTTCCATCCGGTCTTCCTCTCTTGGTGGTTGTTGGCTCATCATCTTCGTCATTGTCATCATCTAGACTAATTGTGCCTCCTTTTTTTGGTGGAGGTGCCTCTTGATCCCGTGACGCTCATTTAGGACTATGCTCAAGCAACTTTCAACAATGGAATGGAGTGGAGGACATTTTCTTGGATGCTAGTTAACAATAATGAAGACAAATGTGACCAACAAAATAATAATCAAGCTAGACATGTAGCAAACTAGCAAAACCATGGCACTAACTAAAGAAATGGCAAACTCACATAGTCATCAATATTGACACCACTTGGAGGTGCATTCATCACTTGCTCAATACAAGTAGACCATCGGCTGCAAGCCGCCTTGATCATATCACCGCCATGGAGAAATCTCATTGTTCTTCTTGACTTTGGGGAAATGATTCGATGGTATTTATCTTCCGTTCTTTGTCGATATTTCTTTTCGGTTTAATCATCCCCGGTCACTGAATCAATTGACGCCATCTCTTATGCCTTCACTAGTGCAATGTCTTCAGCATCAATGTAGTTGGTGGTCCTCACTGATTTGCCTTTGCCAGCCGCTCCAGCTTCAAAAGTTTCCTCATCCACATCGTCCAACTCATCTTCGTCTTCGGCTTCTTGTTCACCGTGGAGTGGTTGGTCCGTATGTTCACCGAGTTTTCCTCCAATATACCGCAGACCGAAGTAGGCACTGAGTGCAGACTGAAGTTATAAACCGATAAAAGGGCAAATTCTAACAACACTTCTTCAAAATAGGGAAAAAAAATATAGCAAATCGTGCCTTTGATTAGAGGTCTGAGCATACTGTGTCGTGGGTGTTGTCGAGCCCGTTGCAAGAGTAGGCTCTTTCGTCTGTTTTCTGCCGCGGTACGCTAGCTTCTTCTTTCGAGAGGCTTTTTGGTCAAGCATGTGGCGGAGGGGGAAGTCCAGATCCTTTCGCCACAGTGAGACTAGAGTTGCATGCATTCACGAGGCGACTGCCCTCTCGCTTGCGCTTCGGCGCAACAGTAGGCATCGCGACGTCCTCGGCGACGGACGCGTCGGTCACATGCGGGACAAATTGGGGCATCGCGGCCGTGGGAATGACCACAAGAGACGTGTCAGGGTCCATCGCTGCGAGGGAAAGACGAGGCAACAACAGCCAGCGAGGGGAACAGGAGATCAACGGTGGTGAGCAAGCTGGAACTAGGGCAGCTGAAATGTCCCTCCCACCAACATCTCCGCAATGATGCTCCCTACAACATCTACGCGATGATGCGGGAAACTGGAAATCCATCGTGCAGTACCCGAATACGCCGGTTTGGGAGGAGGGTATACGGTCTCCGAAAAAATTGCTATGTGAGCCATATTTCTGAAACCACAAAATGACAACTATTTTGCGTGTCGGGATATTTTTGGGATGTGCCAAAGATGCCCTAAAGACAAGTTGAGGAATACACCAACCATCTGCCAATGTTAGAGCAGCTATAACAGAACCCTTAAATCCGCGAACTATAGAACTCCTTAACAGATGACTGAACTCGCTTTTTTCTATTCGAAATTCATTGACGCGGACCGGTACCTATAAAGTCGAACTGTATTACGTGATACCCATCACTTTCTCTTTATCCCCTATTCTTCATCCTCCCCCTTGCTGCCCGTCGCCCGCCCACCCGCCGCTCGCCGCGCGCTGCCGCCGCCGCCGCTCGCCCGCGCCGGCCGTGTGCAGCTGCAGCTGCTAGCACTCACGCGCGCTGCTGCTGCGGCTAGCTAGCGCGCGCTGTGCTGCTACGGTTGGAGCTAGCTAGCTCGCCCGCATGTGCTGTTGTTGTGTCTAGTTAGCTCGTGTGCGCTACCGCTGGCCCATGCACTGCTGCTGCAAGCTCGCTCGATGCCCTGCCGCTTGTTCGTGTTGAGCTAGTCGCGTTTGCACGGCCTGGCCGTGGGGTGGCCGCGCCACAGGAGCCCGACGTGATGGCTAATTTTGCCAGAGCAGGGGGTATTTTGGGGTTGGAGGGACGGTGTATGGACGGCAGGCGGCGGACGTGAGCGGTGGAGACAATACAGTTTTGGCCTAACCGCCCGTCGGAGCGCTACTTATACAAGTTGCGGCATCGCGTTCTCGGGCCCCTATAAAAAGATATACAGGTCAGGTTTTTTAAAGTATCCACTAACTCAACCATTTGCTCGCAAACCTATAAACTCGTCGGAATTTTACAGTTCCTACTAAACTCGCCGGAATTTTATAATTCCGGATAGTTTACGGGCTCTGTTAGAGCAACTCTAATAATAAATGTGAACACAGCAAAACTGTAAAATAACCGCTCGTTTGTCGTTTTCGCGAAAGCTAGTCGTTCTAGTGATACCCGTATAAGAGCAACTCTAAGAGCATCTCTAACAATCCCCGTAAACACCTCGAGACTATAAAATAACTGTTTCTTTTCCGTCTCCCCAAAAAGCAGCCGCTCTAGTGATATCCGTAAAAGGTGTCGAAATTGTAAACATGTTTATAGTCGGTGGAAAAACCTCACCTCGACCTCCACATTCGAGGGCTACCCCATCGAATTGAGTGTAAACTGTACAAGGTAGTTGAGTTGGTGCCACGGAGATTTCAGACGACTCCGGTGCCGCTCTGCTGCTGAACTTGCCAGAATCAACCACGCACGCCGGAAAAGGCCACCGCTAGTCGGCATTGGACCATGCGGCATCGTCGGTGAAGGGAATATGCCTGCGAGGCAATAATAAAGTGATTATTATTTTATTTCTTGTTTATGATAAATATTTATTTTGCATGCTATAATTGTATTAATTGGAAACGTTAATGCATGTGTGTTTAATAAACAAATAAAGGGTTTCTAGTTATGCCTATCTTATAAACTAGCTCATTGATTAACAAGATGATCAAGGTTTCCTGATCATGGACATTGGATGTTGTTAATAACGAGGTCACAACATCGGTTGAATGGTGTGATGAACATTGATGGTTGTGAAATACCACCTCTTTTAGCCATATAAAATGAGCCATTTATCTCCAATATCATGTTTTTTCTAGCTATAGCTATACCTTATATGCATGACTTCTAGTTCTCATTTACTTTCATATGAGCTTTGCATATTTAGTAGTTTACATATAATTTTATCAATTTCCTTGTCTATGACATGCGTGTAGGTGTTGATGATGATTATGGATAAAACAAAGGCAAAAAGAACAGAGAGAGCATAGTATGGAGGAGCTGCAGGAACCAGACTTAGCCATTTGGGTATTGGAAAAAGTGAATTTTTCCAACTTCTCAAAATAAATATCCAAGACCACTGGACTGTAGCCCTCGTCAATACGAATCCAACGAGCCCAAGAACACCCAAATCGGAGTTTGCATGAAGAAACAACTTTACTTGATTTGAAGGTAGCATAAAGAGTATAAAACTTGACCTATATAGATAACTTTAGATGTCATTCTATGGCATGAGATTGACTCTATTTTTCCACCTTAGTGAACACTCTTAACTTAGTAGTTCAGAGTAGATAAAAACTTGAGTCACTTTAGATGAGAATACTTGGTGAAAATGAATTATGAAAACCTTGGAATGATGAGTCATTCTATTGAGATGTTTTGACATGTGTTGAGAAACACAAATGGTTTAGGATGGTGAAAATGTTGAGGCATGAGCCTTAACCCTTTTACAAAACTGATGGTTGGATTTGGATGCGATACCATTCCAAATTTACCGTACAACCACAATACCTGAATTGGGTAAGGCTTAGCTGGAAGTTTATA
Organism: Avena eriantha; assembly: GCA_910589775.1. Classification (NCBI taxonomy): domain Eukaryota; kingdom Viridiplantae; phylum Streptophyta; class Magnoliopsida; order Poales; family Poaceae; genus Avena; species Avena eriantha. The sequence goes on along the minus strand of OU342742.1, from coordinate 525,829,726 downwards.
TACATTAGTATTAGTTCCCTCGCGGGAGAGGTTTGAGCTGAGGCTACCTCTCAATGTTGTCCACCTATGCAGTGCCCAAGATGACATATGGTCATGATTGGGAGGCCATGCTCATAGGAGAGGTTCTTATACTAGGGTGTGTAAAGGAAAGGTTATGTTTGATTATCTGCATACTAAGTATGATGATTCAGGGTTATCCCTGACAGATGTATCGAATCTTGTGGTGAAAGTGTACCACCTCTGCAGAGTGTCAAACTATTCGAATAGCCGCGTCCGCGGTTATGGACAGTTGGAATGGCCATACTGTTTCATTGTCAGATGTTTTCAAAATAACTTATAAAATGATGAATCTTGACTTGACCATAAAAGGGTTGTGACTATGACACTAGTTTCCCAACTTAAGTGATTCTAGCACTTTATTTTATCTTTCTTTGCTTCTGAACTCAGCTTAGGTTTCAAACTTAACCTTTTAGCTAAACTTAGAGTTAGCACTTTACTTTAGAACTATACTACTTGTTAGTGGTAGTTTGCGAGTACTTAAAGAGTACTCATGGCTTTTATCTCTGGCTATTCTCATGGCCAGACTATGAAGGAGACTACAAATATGATGGCCAGCAGGACGGCTATGATAACTAGGACTATCTGCCTTCGTCAGCATTGCCTGTGCCCCTGAAGATGGACCCCACCGCTACGCTTATCTTTTATTCCGCTGCTTGTTGTATTAAGACTGGGTCATGAGATCCTTATTTGTGTAAGACCTTATGTATGGTTTGTAATGGATGATGTACTGTGATATCCAATCTGTTATGTCTCGTAAAAATGGTAATCCTGGGATTGCGAGGTATGGCATAACAGGCATTTGGGATTAAAAATCCGGGTGTTGACAGAACTCTAGGAAGCAGAGGAGAAGCATCAATGGCGACGAAGGCAAAGGCAGAGAAAAGAGTAGATGGTAAAAATTACCATTGCAGCACTGCTACTTAACCCCCTGGAAGATGTAAACCAACGGCCAGCAAAAACCCTATCAGACATGTGGCGTCCATCGTGATCGACACGTGGAAGTCCCGAAGCACGAACCGTCCCCCAATACCCCCATTACGTGCGGAAATCGAGGAGGCATAGTTAAAACAAAGATTACGCATGCCCGATCAAGTCAGAGTCAGAAAATGGGACCCACCGCTCGTCACGTCCCGTCATACGCGCTCACGCAGGCACTGAGGTCATCACATCGTCAGCACTGATGTCATCCAAAATTGAGCAGCAGAAGACTTCGACTACTTTAGTCCTTGCTCGAGTCTTCGACTCTCCCAAGCACTCTACTCCCATAGGGAGCGCTGGTCGCGCACCCTACGATTTTTCTTTTTCTCTTCTGCAGGAACATGAACATTTAAAGCATACCCAATCACTCGAATCTGCGATTCGATTATGGACATGGGTTACTCCCATAGGGAGCGCTGGAAACAAATTTAACTGAAACAAGCAAACAAAAGACGACAGCGGTCGCAAAAGTTCTTTAGTCCCTGCCTGAGTCTTCGACTCAACAAGGCACTCGGGGGCTACTCCCATAGGGAGCGCTAGTCGCGCACCCTATGATTATTTGTACATCGTACTGTATGTCGATAACATCCACACTCAAAGCTTATGGCGAAACCGCCTCATATATTTTTCCCTACAAAGAGACTGTGTCTCCTGGGTCACCTGAATCATCTCCGCGATGACAAAATTCGGATGCTGCGCTTGCAGCATGAAGATAAGGCCTGAATAAGGCCTAGTAACGCATTTGCTGCGCACTACCAGAAATATATCCGTGCCTACAGGTACGATGAACATGCCTCGATGGACGCGTCGAGTGCTCACGCCCATATACTAGAATTCGACTCCTGTAAGACCTCCGTGGCTTGAGTCGAATTACACCAACACTTTTCCGAATTCGAGTCCGGGGACTTGAGTTTGAGTAGATTGCATTGTTTTACCCTAAGGTAGTTAACTAATACCGATACATCGGTTAAATCAGGAACGCACATCAACAATCCCTATGACACAAACAAAGCAGTCAAAAAAATACCAACTCATGCACTCGAAAGGCTTCATAAAGTCCCTAGTCGAATCTGCAATTCCACTGGACACTCGGGGGCTACTGACATGGGTATACCCTACAGGTACTCGAGTTTGGTATATAGGGCCTGAATACAGTGGAAGCCCACGGCATCGTCAAGGCCCAAATGGAGAACTCGAGTAACCTACGGACTCTCGATTGCTTGCAGAACAAGAAGAAGCTAAAGATAGAAAGTTTAAAGGGAAAACCCTAACCTGTAACCGACTCGACCTGCTACCTGAGACCTAGCCTATCTATATAAAGGCTAGGAGGGGGCAGCGAGGAAGACACACGCAACCCTAGTTTCCACAACCCTCGCCAGATTACATATGCGCACCATTGTAATCGTCGATTCCTCTGATAATTCCACGAGCAGACAAGCAGGAGTAGGGACCTCCAGGAGGCCTGAACCTGGGTAAATCTTTGAGTCCCATGTGTGCTTGTTTGCTAGCCGATTGATGCTTCCAGCGCTCCCTCCTTCTCCAAAACCCAAGTCCATAACAATGGGCATTGATGAGTTAAACCCTCGTCAATCCCTGTAAATGCAAACTATAAAAGACGAATACAGGCCACAGTAAACCGTGTTAGGACGCAAAATTGGCCCGCGTATATTGACACTTGTAAAACAAAACTATATACATGGGGCCCACCATCAGCTCATGTTTTTATTACTCAGCGAGTCGTCCTCTTCCTCGCTAGCAACGCGCTTAACCCACCACCGCCGCCGCCGCGCGACCTCCCTACCCACCGCAGTGAGTGCCCCTGCCCGTCGTCGCCGCGCGACCTCCCGACTGTTGGGTTTGCAGCATAGAAAACAAAAAATTCCTACGATGTGAACATCGAAGCACCAAGATATATCTACCTCGATACAATCAATGGGTGAATATACATCCATAGAGAACATACCCTTGAAGATTGAGTGGTTTACTTTCTACATGGATATCTCTTAAACGAAATAACAACTCTTTGCAACCAGTAAAAAGCACAAATTGTAATGTGTCCTCCCCAGCAAGGCATTTAAACTCATATCTATTATAGTCTGCTAGTTCGGTATCAAAATTGTACTTACATTGATAATTGAGGTGATCTGGAGATCCGCAACAATCACAACATAATTGATAAGAGGCAGATAGTGTGGATGAATACTTGTCCACCCAAGTCAACCATTCTTTTAATATGCCTTGCCTCTTATGAATATCTCCCAAAGTCCTTCCCTTTGACTCCTCCATTATACATTTCATCTGTTGGAAGGTAGTTATCTCGGAAGACATGATTAGTAACAAATATTTTTATGGGTTTTTGGTTTGTAAACAAAAGAAAAAATACAAATGCAGTAAATAAAGAAAGCTTAAAACAAAATCTAGAAAAACTAAAATAAATAAACAAAAGCTAAAAGACCTACAACGCTTAGCTCCCTGGCAATGGCACCATAAATTAGCTTGATGACTGCAAGTGCATAGATCATTTGTAGCTAGTTTTGAAATAAAGATATCGATCTCACAGGGAGTAGGAGTCTGAAGTCTAATAACTCTTTGAACTAAATACTGGAATAGTAATGCCAAATAACGTTCTAAGTAACAAGATAAAATGCGAGTTTTGTGTAAAAGATATTTTTCGGTTTTCAAATAAGAGAACAGTAAGTAAACTAAAGTTGTAAGTAAACAAGAGCATGCAAGTATGATTATGAAAGTCTGCAAGATGATGGAAAGAGTTCTCAGGGAGTAGTGGATCCACCGCTAGTAATTAGAAAGAGTAATCAAAATTATTATAAAGAATAAGACCATTTATGATATGTGTGGGAGGAGCTCCATATAAGGACGAATAGGCAGCAACCAGTGCACGCATCATCCATCATAACCACAGCAGACAGCAATCGACATCAATCGAATTATTGCGCTATTAAGGGACTTTACCCCGTAGGATGTATCCCATGGCATGGACAATGTTCCGTGAGTTCTCCTCGGCTCCCAAGTTGATATGTAAGGAATGGCAACAACCTTATAGTCACCGTAAGTGCTATCATCCCTCCATCTACCAACAAGTAGTTCCCTCCATCTAGTCCTTAGTGAGGCAAATATTGAGTGGCACGCTTCACCCAACATCAAGATGAAGGAAATCTAACACAAACACATAATGAACAATATCACATAATAATATTTATCTCAATTCAATCTCATACTAGGGTTTCTCCATCTCCCCAAGAACAAATAAAACTACTCACACATGAAGGCAATCAATATCATGGATAGAATATGGATGAAGTATGATGATACAATTGAAGACAAGTGTGAATCCAAGATTCAATCTAGAATTACAACAAGTAACCAAAGGGGATCGGTGATGGAGACATTGTGGATGAAGATGGCAATGTAGATCGATGTGAAGGCCTTCAACATCCTAGTCCCTTCTCCCCTTGTGTGATGGTGATGGTGTAGATCTGATTGGAGGGGCTATGGCAGTGGCACGGTGGCAGGGCTCCGCCATGGTGGAGGATATGGCTTGGTGGCTCTCTCTTGGGTCCTCCCTCCTTTATATAGGCCTTGGGGGTGCCCTAGGGTTCCCCCAATACTGTCATATGACTTAGGGAAAGTTCTAGAGCTTCTTAGGGGCGAAATCCCGTCATTTGCAACCTTTTTCGTAACTATACGGCGAGAACTATACGGCCGGAAAAATGCTTCCTGCTGTATAGTTGCTCGTCAAACCTTCAGGTTCCACAGTGTTCTGGGACGACTTTGGTAAAATAAAGGAAGTAAAGCTTTGAAAATAACACTTGGGGTAAGTAATGGTTAAGGTGGCATAGCCAAAGCATGCCTAAAGCATCTACTTAGGTTATCTAGCTTGCAAGGGTTAGCTTGCATTGTTAATGGTGGATTGCCTTGTGCAGTGCAGTGGTTGAAGTTTTCTTCCTCCTCTTGATAGAACTCCTCCTCCTCGGAAGCTTGGTCGGTACTATCGTCTATAAATACATACGGAATACACAATCACCAAACAATATTTACTAGTTTAATTAGCACTCTAAGGCACACATTTGATGATCTATTATCATCACAAGCATCACAAGATTTTATTAACTAGTTTCATTTCTTTTATTTAAGAAAAGTAATTTCTACTCATTGAAAAATAACTAAGATTCAGTATTCACCACTCAAAATATGGGATCATGTGTACACATGTCATCACCACATATTCTAACATGTGGGAATGTGATTTAAGGGTTGGATCATATTTACTTCAGTTTAAGTTTATTATTTAATGATTTAAAGTGACTAGAAATGCCTATATAGCATTAGTTTGGTACTAGTCCAAAGTCACTGTATGTAAACCTTAATATTATTACATATTCAGATAGGTATGGTGAAATGTAATTTTTGAGAGTTGGAATCAACTCAAAAGCTATCATGGTTGATTTTATAAAAATGTTGCAAGGTGCAAATGCTTTTGTTTTGTTATTTTTACTAGGAGAGATCTCTAACTCTAATTGAATTAAATCCAACGGGCTTGGGTAGATCTTTTCAGTAGCTTTCTAACACAATTGAAATCACTCCATTTGGATTTGTAAATCTCTCTGAATTGATTTTTAAACTAAGGAATAGAACTAAGTTCAAACCTAAATGGAAAAAGCTAAGTTTGAATTAAATGGGTCGCGCGGGAAAGTAAACGGGCCGGCCCAGTGGTGTTCCGCGGCACAGAGGACAGCTGACAGGGGGGGTCCACCAGTCAGCGACTCTTTACACGCGAAGCGGTACGGGGAGATGTGGGCCGTTAGATTAGAAGTAGGATCTACGGCTGGGGCTCGTCGTCGACGACGGACAGGTCGCCGACGAGGTCTAACCCTAGCGGCTCGGTGGGGGTGCTCAGGGGGCATACTAGGGCTCCAGTGATGATGGTGAGGCGGGCCAACAAACGTGATGTCGACGGCGGGCTCAGGGGTGGTCGCGACAGCTCCTGGGGTGGACGAAATCGACGGCGCCTTCTCTTCCTCTGCAACGGGCTCCTCCGGCGAAATTCCGGCGAACCAGTGCTCGAGCTGCTCTAGCTAGAGGTGGGGAAGGACCAGTGAGGAGAGGGGAGTGGAATAGTGTGAGTGGTTTGTGCTGGGGTGGCCTCTATTTATAGCTCGACGAGGCGACCAAAAGGGATGGGCGGGCGACTCCGGCGAGGGTTGCACAGCGTGCTAGCGGCATGGCTTGAGGTAGGGGCGGTGGCCTGCCTCCTGGCGGTGCTCTAATGCTTAAATGCGTGGCTAGGGGCAGTGGCAAACGGTCGGGCGGTGCTCACGCTCTGAGTGGCAGAGGCGGCGTTCGACACGGCGTGTGGTGGTTGCGGGTCAAACGGCGGCAAACGGGCATGTCCGGGCGGTTCCTGGGGTGGTGGCGAAGCAGTGAGCACGAGATGCGGTCCAAGCATGGCGTGTGCATGCTTCTCGGGCGCTCTGGCGTGTGCTCGGCATGGTGTAGACGCTCTGGGCGCGGTGCTCTGCGGGTGGTCCACGCCTCGGCTCTGCTCGGGGAGGGGACAGAGGGTGGCGGTGTGGTCTGGTCTAGCTCCTAGACACGGCGAGAGAGAGAGGGGTGATGACCCACAAGTATAGAGGGTGTATCGCAGTATTTTCGATAAGTAAGAGTGTCGAACCCAATGAGGAGCAGAAGGTGCTGGCTAGTGGTATGGATCAGGAATTCTCTGCAAATACTTAGTAAATGGATTTTTATGGGTTTTCGATAAAGCAAGTAAACAAAGTACGAGTAAATAAAAGACAGTAGGAATAAATGCAGCAAGTGGCCCAATCCTTTATGCAGCAAAGGACAAGCCGGTTGTATTACTTAAGATGACCAAACGTTCTCGAGGACACATGGGAAGACTGTCAAGTGCTTTCGCTTCATATAGTTGATTAATCTTCTTTAGCTTGCTAAGTGTTGTGTGGGTGAACCTGTGCTAATGTACCGCCCCATCCAAGACTAATACATACTTGTGATTATACCCCTTGCAAACATCCCTAAGTACAAGAAAGTAATTAAGGTAGAAACCTAACCACAGCTTTAAACTCTAAGACCCTTACATCCCTTGTGCAATGGTTTCCTAACGGGGGTTCAGGTTTCTGTCACTCCGGCAACCCCTACGATTAGTAGCCAAATACAAAATGCATTCCCCTAGGCCCATATAGGTGAAGTTTCATGTAGTCGATGTTCACATGACACCACTAGAAGAAGTACACCACAACTTAAATAACAATCTATTGAATCTTTCTCAACACAACTCCACTACTAACAACAAGACTTCTCCCATGTTCTCAAGAACAAAACGAACTACTCACAAGACATCATATGGATCATGATCAGAGATGGAATAATGATGTATAACAATCTGAACATAAACAATAATTCAATGGTTCACTCAATAGCATCAACTACAAAGAGTAATCAACACCGGGAAAGTTTCCCCTATGAACTATGCAAGATTCAATGCAATTGTTACAGCAATATGGAGATGGTGATGAGGGTGCTGATGGTGATGATGGTGGTGATGATGATGATGATCCCGATGAAGTCCAGCTTGATGGTGGTGTTGATGGCGACGATCTCCCTTCTCCGGGAAGGAATTCCCCCGGCAGAAATCTATCTGCCGGAGAGATCTTTCTCTCTCGGTGTTTTCCGCCCCGTAGAGGCGGCAGAATCTTTCTGTGTTCGCCCCCCGAGGCTTAGGGTTTCGGGAGGATGATATACGCTAGAGGAGAGAGGCTGGAGTGGGCTAGGGTGGCCACACCACCTCCTGGCGCGGCCTAGGGCTGCCCGCACCATGGGGTGGTGTGGGCCCCCTGTGGCCCATCTCCACTCCGTCTTCTGGCTTCCTTAATCTTCTGGAAAAATAGGATTTTCCGTATATTTTCCTGGATTTTCTGATCTTCGCGAATTTTGCCTCCACACAGCACATTTTCCATCAGAATCCTGACTGCAGCGGTCCATGCACCAAAAGTTATCAACCATGCAAAAACAGATGAAATAACATAAGTATCACCTCTCAATACAAAATATATCAATGAATAACAACGAATTATGACATAGAATAGTGATGCAAAATGGACGTATCTAGGGGCGGTCTGCTGCTGCGTTGCAAGTTTGGCCGGCGAGCATGTCCTCGGGGTGGCGTGGTACTGCTGCTAGGGACAAAGGGGTGGGGTGATTAAGCTTAGACTCCGCTTGTCCCCAAGCGAAACTGAGCTCAATAAACATGGCCTCAGGTTTATGGAGTGAAGAGGCGATAAAAGAATACAGACAAGAAGCATCACATTCATCAAATACATAGATCATAATAGAAGACAACTCACTATTATATAACTCAACTTGTAATGAGTAAAGGAAACACAATAAAGATACATAAAGTGAATCATAATTGGTAATGGCAAACTTAGCTCTTGGTCGAAGAATAGTTGATAAATTGCTGGAGTTCACAAATAACTGGTTTTTCAATGATAGCTTTCAAAGTAGTAAACAACAAGATAGGAGTAATGTGCAAAACAAGTAACATAAGAAACATGATTGAATAAATCATCATATGAACGAATGAAACACAACAACTCAAAATACTTGCTAAGATAGAAGGGAGTAGATTTACTGACTCAACTACAAAGTAAAAGAAAGGCCCTTCAAAGAGGGAAGCAGGGATTGCAAGTCTCATAAAGAGCTCCCAAAAATTATGATACTTACTAGCTTTCAGCTCTCATTGCCCCTATCATAGGCATCTTTAGGTGATTAAGGTTAAAGTGACACAACTAAGAGGATATGATTGACAAGTTATAAGTTGAAATCTCATGCCCCTTACTTATGAGTACCGATCCTCATGCTACTCAACTTCAGTCACGAGCAAGCTCTTGTCATTGTAAATACATGCGTATCATTGAGAACCGCCAACGGGGTACCCCTTGCACATGACACAGGAGCTATCCCATAATCAAAATGACAAGGCAAGCAGACAGTGAGCATCTCAGCGATCTTTTTATTTGCTATTTGCATAGGTTTTTATATGCTTCATAGAATGCTCACTATAGTTATGCTGCAAGTTTCCACCATGATTAGGCATGGCTTAGGCTAGCGGCCCATGCGTTTCTCTAACACACATATAAACTCCATGATCTTACAAGTTCCACTTTTATTTTACACCGTCGGGATCCATAAGCAAAAGAACATGATATCAACTAGGTACAAAGTACCAATGAAGTGTTGAAAGCGGTCCCCATGATACATGGTTCTACTAACTTCAACTCATAAAGCGCAAGCATATACACAACAAAGAAGGACCCAATGGTTCAAGTTTATTAAATGCAAGAAAGTAAAGTGTTCCATCAAGTTCGTGAGAGCTTTAATCACTATTTTTCGCATAACAAGTTTAATTTGGGAGGTAGATAAAACAAGAATTTACTTGGAATAGCAATAATGCTACTAGGTAGGTATGGTGGACACAAATGGCAAAGGTTTTGGTTTAAAGGAGGTGGATGCACGAGAAGAATACCCTCTCAGTACAGGTTTTTGGCTAGCAAGGCTGGGTAGCAAGTATAAGAGTTGAAGGAAACAAACAAACATAAAAGTGATAAAGACAAACATGCAATCTTCCTTGGAAGCACAAAAGATCTTAACTAGAGAATACTAAACTTATTAGCAAATCAAGAAAGAAAGATGATGAAATTATTTTTCTTTAAAGGTACTTTTATCTTTTCTTTCAACTCTCAAAAATAGTGTTGCTACTGACGGAGCCAGGTTTGCCAAAACCAACTAAATTAATTCAATGATCCCAAAGTGATACCAATACTAACAACAAGATCAATCATATAACTACGAATTGAAAACTAATATAAGCTATGCAAAAGAGTGAATGATAGAACTTCTCATTAATATTCCATAATGGAAACTCACACCAAGGGATACATATCTAACGAGAGAGGGGACACTTCCATAATGCAAACCATACTACATAATAACTCCTCTATTCATGATATGACTCTACTAATAAGGTAAAAAGATAGAAGATAGTGATAAGATACCGTGGCACTCCCCCAAGCTTGGAACAAACCAAGGGGATGCCAAACCTAATGACGAATTACTCCTTTGGTGGTGGTGGTATCCTCTCATATTCGTCCGTCTTCCAAGGTAAAGGCTTCCCATCAACAAAGGACATCGTAGTTTCCAACATCCAGAACTATTACCTATTTGAAAACAGACTTTGCAGGTCTCTGAGTTTGGTATCTAGTAGATTCTTCCGGAGTCATCTCTTGAATATCATCGATATCTTCATCTTCATACACTTATTAGTTGAGTTATAAAACCCTTCTCTTCCTTATTACACCATTATCTCCACTACCTGGAAATTCCTTTCACACAAAACTTCACACAGTTCTCATTAGCAACATTAGTATATACGAAGTGATAAAACCTTTTGAGTCCAACTTCAACTGAAAACCATCAAAACAAAAGCTACTGAAGCAACTCCTTCCGAAAACCCAAAAATAATTCAAAAAGGAAATCGAATAAAGAAGCAAATGCAAGATTGGCAAAATCTGTCAAAACAGACCAGCAGGTAAAGATCAATTTTTTAGAAAATCTTCTGTTGCTCAAATCAAAAAGTGCAAAACTAACGAAGTTAAATAACAACCCAGGGCAAAAGCACAAAAAATTACAGCTCAATTCGACATACAGAGATCTCTCACGAATCTTTATGGTGAAGCACAAAAATCTGTTTCGGGACAGCAACTTCCCCAAATATTACTTCTCTCTCATTAGAGGTTGATCTTGACACAAAAACCAAACAAAACGGATAAGGAGCGGTTATTACTGAAGTAATAACTTCCAAGACTCAAAGAAACAAAAACAAACTAAAAGCAAAAACAAATTGGGTTGTCTCACATAAAGCTCTTTCTTTATAGCCATTAAGATGGGCATGATAATTTTGAAGAAGCTCTCATAGGGATATGGATTGAAGTGAAAGAGAGCATTAAGAATTAAAAACACACACATTTAAGTCTAACCCACTTACTATGCAAGGGGATTTTGTAAACAAACAAGTTGTTAAAACCAGAGGCTTCTTGCATAAGAAGGCAAAACAAGTGCAACATAATAACTTTCAGCATAAAACAAGGACACTTGATATTATTGAGATACATAAGAACACTTTTCCCTCTCTCATAGTAGCTTTCAGTATCATGCATAAACTTAACAATATAGCTATCACAAGGACCATCATAGCAATGATCACTTATTCTAACAGAAAACACGGGAATACTAGCTCTCATAACACTACTTTGTGAAACGATATTAGAGGTATCCTTACAAAGGATAGGGTGTCCTTCTTTTTCATATTTAGTAACAAAGTCTTTCACATTTGCTATTATAGGTTCATCAACCATTTGTTTATTAGGTTCAACAGCTTTATTCATACTTTCATTAACCATACTAGCTATCATAGAATGTTCTTTCATCTTAACTGGGAAAGGAATTTTCTCAATATAAGGTTTAGGTAAAACATGATTAGCAGTATAAACTTTAGTATTTCTTGCAGGAAAACTCTTAGCAACATCTTTATAAGGTTCATGATACTTATTCCACTTCTTTTTAGGCACTTCAATGTAGGAAGCAAAAGCCTTAAATTAAGAAGCAATAGCTTGAGAGTCTGGACCATAAGCATTTCTAATATTTTGAAAGTCATCAGTTCCCATAAAACATTCAATGCATTTATAATCATAATTTATACCTGACTTTCTACCTTTGTCATTCTCCCAAGCTTCAACATTGTCTTGAATACGGTCCAGAAGATCCCATTTAGCTTCTTCTTCCATGCGAGTGAATGATCCAGCACAAGAAGCGTCCAATAAATCCTTGTCATGTAGAGGGAGCCTTGCATAAAAGTTTTTGATAATGATATTGTTGGGGAGCTCATGAATGGGACATTTGAGCATTAGTAACTTCAATCTCCCCCAAGCTTGAGCTGTACTATCTCCATCAAGATGTCAAAAGTTGTATATTTGATTCCGGCCTTTATGAATCTCACTAGGAGGATAAAACTTTGAATAAAAGAGAGGCACTATTTCCTCCCATTCCAGAGCTTGACCATTCTTCAGCAGCTTATACCATTCCTCAGCTCTTCCTTTTAGTGATAATGAGAATAACTTCTTCTTAACTTGATCTGTAGTAATACCTACACACTTGAACAACCCGCATAATTCGTGTATAATGAGTAAATGATCACCGGGATGGATAGTTCCATCCCCAACATAGTAGTTATCCATAACACGATCAATAATTCTTGTAGGTATTTTGAAAACATCATTCTCAGCAGGTGGTGGCTTATCTACTACCTTAGCAGTGGTAGTAGCATTACCAAATAAGAAACTCAGCGAATTATCCATAACAAAAATAAAGCAACTAACAGAAGTAAACAAATACTCACAGTAGAAGTTTCCTTTACCAGTTCCACTCTCCAATAGCGCTTCACTCCCCGGCAACGGCGCCAGAAAATAGTCTTGATGACCCACAAGTATAGAGGGTGTATCGCAGTATTTTCGATAAGTAAGAGTGTCGAACCCAACGAGGAGAAGAAGGTGCTGGCTAGTGGTATGGATCAAGAATTCTCAAAGTACGAGTAAATAAAAGATAGTAGGAATAAATGCAACAAGTGGCCCAATCCTTTATGCAGCAAAGGACAAGCCGGTTGTATTACTTAAGATGACCAAACGTTCTCGAGGACACATGGGAAGACTGTCAAGTGCTTTCGCTTCATGTAGTTGATTAATCTTCTTTAGCTTGCTAAGTGTTGTGTGGGTGAACTTGTGCTAATGTACCGCCCATCCAGGACTAATACATACTTGTGATTATACCCCTTGCAAACATCCGTAAGTACAAGAAAGTACTTAAGGTAGAAACCTAACCACAGCTTTAAACTCTAAGACCCTTACGTCCCTTGTGCAATGGTTTCCTAACGGGGGTTCAGGTTTCTGTCACTCCGGCAACCCCTACGATTAGTAGCCAAATACAAAATGCATTCCCCTAGGCCCATATAGGTGAAGTGTCATGTAGTCGATGTTCACATGACACCACTAGAAGAAGTACACCACAACTTAAATAACAATCTATTGAATCTTTCTCAACACAACTCCACTACTAACAACAAGACTTCTCCCATGTTCTCAAGAACAAAACGAACTACTCACAAGACATCATATGGATCATGATCAGAGATGGAATAATGATGTATAACAATCTGAACATAAACAATAATTCAATGGTTCACTCAATAGCATCAACTACAAAGAGTAATCAACACCGGGAAAGTTTCCCCTATGAACTATGCAAGATTCAATGCAATTGTTACAGCAATATGGAGATGGTGATGAGGGTGCTGATGGTGATGATGGTGGTGATGATGATGATGATCCCGATGAAGTCCAGCTTGATGGTGGTGTTGATGGCGACGATCTCCCTTCTCCGGGAAGGAATTCCCCCGGCAGAAATCTATCTGCCGGAGAGATCTTTCTCTCTCGGTGTTTTCCGCCCCGTAGAGGCGGCAGAATCTTTCTGTGTTCGCCCCCCGAGGCTTAGGGTTTCGGGAGGATGATATACGCTAGAGGAGAGAGGCTGGAGTGGGCTAGGGTGGCCACACCACCTCCTGGCGCGGCCTAGGGCTGCCCGCACCATGGGGTGGTGTGGGCCCCCTGTGGCCCATCTCCACTCCGTCTTCTGGCTTCCTTAATCTTCTGGAAAAATAGGATTTTCCGTATATTTTCCTGGATTTTCTGATCTTCGCGAATTTTGCCTCCACACAGCACATTTTCCATCAGAATCCTGACTGCAGCGGTCCATGCACCAAAAGTTATCAACCATGCAAAAACAGATGAAATAACATAAGTATCACCTCTCAATACAAAATATATCAATGAATAACAACGAATTATGACATAGAATAGTGATGCAAAATGGACGTATCTAGGGGCGGTCTGCTGCTGCGTTGCAAGTTTGGCCGGCGAGCATGTCCTCGGGGTGGCGTGGTACTGCTGCTAGGGACAAAGGGGTGGGGTGATTAAGCTTTGGTTAGACCTAGAAGGGACAGAGGGCGCAAATTGAGGTCAAATGGGTGGCAAAACCCTGTAGAAACAGTGAGCTAGGATTAGAGTGTAATTCATGCCTGCCAGGTGTTCGACACAATGGCCGCATGAACTCAAGTTTGGAATTTTTGAATGAATTTTGGTGAGTTTTCTATACACATACGTAAGCTTCTATGGTTGCTTGGGTTTTGAAATTGGAGCTCATTTGAGTGGTGTTTGAAATAGGGTGATCTTGAGACATACACTAGATTCAATTTTCAAATGCCATTTAAATTTAGTGTTTGAAAGTTTTTGGCAGATCACAAAGTGGGCCTTGGTACATCATTATATGTACTAGCAAGGGGTGCAAAGATCCACAGTTTTATCTGTTAAGTATTGAGTCCTAGGAATAGCCAAAGTAGGCATGCTAATTAAAATGGCACAAATGACCATTCTCTTCTTTTATTCATTTTGATTTGTTTTTCTTTGGGATTTGTTTGGGAATGATCTAGATGATGTTTATTTCACCTAAGAATCATTTTACAAGCAATGGATCACTTAAACAAGGCAATTCAAATCAACTCCTATTTTAAATGCACACACATATGAATGCTTTAATAATTTTAATTGGAAAAGTTTTTTGTTGACCCTAATTTTAATGATTTGGATCTTAATAACCTTGGATTAGAGTTTTGGGATGTTACAAACCTTCCCCCCTTAAACAAAATCTCGTCCCGAGATTTACAAAAGAAAACTAGGAACTAATGAGATCTGGGAACTCCATCCTAATGTAATCTTCTCGCTCCCAGGTGGCTTCTTCCTCGGTATTGTTGCTCCACTGAATCTTGAGAAACTTGATACTCCTGGTTCTGGTGGTTCTGTAAGCTTCCTCCAAGATACAGATGGGTACTTCATGATATGTCAGGTCATTGTTGATCTCCACAGCTCGGTGATCTATGTTTTTGAAAACTTCAGTCTTCTCCGGCACTTCCAGGCATTTGCGAAGTAACGAGATATGGAACACGTTGTGGATGGCTGACATCTCTTCAGGCAGTTCCAATTGATACGATACTTCTCCTCGACGATTCAGAATCTTGAATGGTCCGATATATCTGGGGGCTAACTTTCCTTTTAGACTAAAGCGTTGTGTTCCCTTCAATGGTGAAACCTTGAGATACACAAAATCTCCGACATTGAAAGTCAGGTCTCTCCTCCTTTTGTCAGCATAACTCTTTTGTCTGGACTGGGCGGTCTTGAGGTGCTCACGGACTTTGTGAAACTTCTCTTCGGCTTCTCGGAGAATGTCGGGTCCAAAAATCCGACTCTCTCGTACTTGCGACCAATTCAAGGGGGTACGGCACTTCCTTCCATATAGGAACTCAAATGGTGCCATTTGAAAACTAGCTTGATAACTGTTGTTATATGAGAATTCTGCGAAAGGCAGGCAGTCTTCCCATTTTGATCCATACTCTAACACACAAGCTCTCAACATATCTTCTAGGATCTGGTTGACTCTCTCAGTGTGTCCATCAGTTTGCAGGTGCTAAGTGGTGCTGAAATTCAATTTGGTTCCCAATCCTTCCTGAACTTTGTGCCAAAATCTCAAGGTAAACTAGGTTCCTCGATCGGATACTATGGTCTTGGGGGTTCCATGCAGACTAATGATCCTAGCAATATATAGTTCTGCTAGCTTCGAACTCTGGTAGGTTGCCTTGACTGGGATAAAGTGGGCTACCTTGGACAGTCTATCAACTATGACCCAGATTGAGTCATTTCCCCTACTGGAAGTAGGCAAACCGGTGATAAAGTCCATTCTGACGGAATCCCATTTCCTTTCCGGAATCTGCAATGGTTGCAACAGTCATGTGGGTCTCTGATGCTCTGCTTTGAATCTTTGACAGATGTCAGACTTGGCGATGTAGCTTCCGATTTCTCACCTCATCTTGTGCCACCAAAATTGCTCTTTCAAATCTTCATACATCTTTGTTCCTCTGGATGGATAGAATAAAGAGTATCATGAGCTTCCTGCATGATAACCTGCTTTAGCTCCGACTCTACTAGCACACAGATACGTCCTTTGTACCACAGAACTCCTTCTTCGTCTTTAGTAAATCTAGGAACCTTTCCTATACCAATACGACGTTTGATTATGTTGATACTTTCATTCTCCTTCTAGGCTTCCTTGATTTGGCTAATCAAAGTGGGTTGAAGTTCAATGCTATCTAAGTATCCTTTGCTACCTAATTCAGTTCTGAACTGCTCCAACTCCTCATACAAACTTGGTTGCTTCTCCTTGATCATGGTGTTTAGCCTGCAAGGCAATCTGCTAAGAGCATCCGCTACCACATTAGCTTTGCCGGGTGATAGTGAATGTCAAGATCATAATCCTTGATTAACTCTATCCATCTACTTTGCCTCATATTCAGCTCTTTCTGAATGAAAATATACTTCAAGCTCTTGTGATCTGAGTAAATCTCACAGCGATTACCCATCAGATAATGACGCCATGTCTTCAATGCCAAAACTACAGCTGCTAGCTCAAGATCATGGGTCGGATAGTTCTGCTCATGCTGCTTCAGTTGCCGAGACAAATAGGCGATGACTTTGCCTTCTTGCATTAATACACATCCGAGACCAATCTTGGATGCATCACAATACACATCAAACGGCTTCTTGATGTCTGGCATGATCAATATAGGGGCTGATATCAATCTCTTCTTAAGTTCTTGAAAACTGGCTTCACATTTGTCGGTCCATTCAAACTTCTTGTCCTTCTTTAAAATTTGGGCCATGGGTCTGGCGATGCACGAGAATCCTTCTACGAACTTGCGGTAGTATCCCGCTAATCCGAGAAATGCACGGACTTGGGTCTGAGTGGTTGGGGCTTCCCATTCTTCGACATCTTTGATCTTGGTGGGATCAACAGAGACTCCTCTGGCAGACACAATATGTCCTAGGCATCCTACTTCTTTCAGCCAAAACTCACACTTGCTGAACTTGGCATATAACCGATGTTCTCTCAGGGTTTCTAGGATGATTCTCAGATGTTGCTCATGCTCTTCTTCTGACTTGGAGTAGATAAGGATGTCGTCGATAAACACAACTACAAACTTATCTAGGAAATTCATAAAGATCTTATTCATGAGATTCATGAAATAAGCAGGGGCATTGGTTAATCCAAAAGACATAACCATATATTCGTATAAACCATAACGAGTAGTAAAGGCGGTCTTTGGAATATCCGTTGCACGAATCTTAAGTTGGTGATAACCAGTCCTAAGATCAATCTTTGAGAATACCTGAGCTCCAATCAACTGATCAAATAGATCCTCTATCTTTGGCAAGGGGTACTTGTTCTTGATGGTGACATCATTCAGTTTCCTATAATTTGTGCATAGACAGGCACAGCATTGCTGCCAGTTCTGGGTGCAGTGTTGTTGTTGTTGTTGTTGTTCTTGGGAGGTGCACGGTTGAAGTTGTTGGCATTGTCGGAGTTGTGATTGTTTCCTTCGGACTTCACATTGCCTCCGCTACGGTTGGGGTAGCTTGGGCGAGACATTGGGGGTCGATTGTTCCTTGGTGCATATCCTGGTGAGGGGTTGGGACGGTACTTCTGGTGACTGCTGGATCCAGATTGCTGCATCATACGACGTTTGCGGTTGTCGTTTGCCTGATTTAACCTTCCCATCCATCTGAATGGCAGAGTCGACTAGCTCTTTGAGATCCTCGAAGTGGATGTTGACGAGGACAGTCTGCATCTCATCATGCAGTCCGTTCAAGAATCTCTCCTTCTTCTTGACTTCTGTGTTGATCTCATCGGGGGCGTACCTTGCAAGCGACAGGAATCTGTCACGGTATTCCACCACAGTCATTCTGCCTTGCTTCAAGTCGCAGAACTCATCCCTTAGTCGGGTGACTAGGCCTTGCGACACGTGGGTGCGGCTGAATTTGGTTTCGAAGGCTTCCCATGTCGTCACTAGACCATGGTTCATATTACGGATACTAGTCCACCAAGCTCTTCCATCTCCCACCAGATAATGGGTGGCGAAGAGAACTTTCTCGTTATCATCAACTCCTACAACTTCTTAGTTGTTTTCCATTTTCTGCAACCAGTCATCAGCATCTAGTGGGTTTTCAGCCTGGTTAAAGATTGGGGGATTGGTATTCTGAAAGTTTTTGAGTTTGGATCCATGGTGATCCTGGTTTCCATGCCCTTGGTTGTTTTGGGGCATCTAAGCTATCTGCTGCAATGTTGCTAAGTTGGCTTGGCGCTCTGCCCTGCTTGCTTCACGGTCTGCAACTAACATCTGCATAATCTGCAGCATTGGGTCTTGCGACGAGTTGCTCCCTCCTTGGTTTCCACGAGTCATCTGAAGATCGAGGTAGATAAAGGGGTAAGAGGGAAAGTTCTCAGGTTCACGGTTGTGGTTTCAAAGATAAAACTTTGAGTTTGACTGAGGTTTTGCAACTAACTCCATTTCATTCACTCAAACAAGCACACGATACAAACACACACCACAACAATAAAGGAAAACAGATGGTTTGAAGAACCATTCTGCAAGCTACGATACAGTGAGACCGATACATCTCATGCTACGACAGTGCTCTAGTGCATCTACTCATTGTCGATGAAGTCGAAGTCCTCATCGTCACTGTAGAAGTCCATGGCATCCTCCTCCAGAAAGTCGTCATCATTACTGAGGTAAGAATCCATGTTTCCCTAGATGTCTTCACCCTCCTCTTCTTCCTCCTTGGCTGCAAGCTGAGCTTCCTGCTCCTTGACGGTCTTCTCGAGGTCGGCCACCTTCTTGCGAAGACGGGCGATGGTGCGATCCTTCTTTTCACGCTGGAGGCAAAGAGACTAACGATCCTTGACTAGCAGTGAGAAAGTCTGGGTCTTCTGGGCTGCAATGGCACGGTTGTGGTTGGCAAACTCCCTAGCATTGTCCAATTCCTTTTGGCGATCATACAATAGGAAGTCAAGGTTCTCCACTTGGCGCTTCAGCTCTGGATGACTTGGCATCTCCATCGGCATTCCCATAAAGTCACGTCTTGCATAGTGAGTAAAACGGGTTCCTTGGATCTGGTTGACTCTAAGGGCACATAGACGTGCGAGAGCTTCATGCATTGCCCTGGCTAATCCATCTAGCCAGTTGTTCTCCCTCATGGAGAACTGGATTCTCCCGGACGTTGGTGCTTCTATGCTTCCTCTAAGGTCAGCAGTGACTAGCCACTGTAAATCTCCTCCTGGGGGTCTTGGAAGTTGAGCTCCAACAAACTCCGGATGTGGGCATCCCAGTAACTCCAACAGTGAATCCAGATCCCTCTCGAAGACCAGCTGACCTCCGTTTCCCAACTGGTAGAACTTGCTGAACTGAGTCTCCATCTACAAAAATTAAGGATGAGGAAATTAGTGAAGTGATCAAGTGTGTCAAATTTTTAAGTAGTAATGTAAGAATTTTGAGGAACATGAATTTTTGAGAAAGAATGAATTCCCAAGGATAAGAGAGGAAATAGTTTTTTCATAAATACTAACTTTGGTTTTGAAACTAAGTTTTTGTTTGGACGTCCATTCTAACTAGGGTCTCCTATGGTCAGGATGGCTCTGATACCAACTTGTCAACACCAGGATTTTTAATCCCAGATGCTTGTTATGCCATACCTCGCAATCCCAGGATTACCATTTTTGCGAGATATAACAGATTCGATATCATAGTATATCATCCATTACAAACCATACATAAGGTCTTACACAAATAAGGATCTCATGACCTAGTCTTAATACAACAAGCAGCGGAATAAAAGATAAGCGTAGCGGTGGGGTCCATCTTCAGGGGCACAAGCAATGCTGACGAAGGCAGATAGTCCTAGTTATCATAATCGTCCTGCTGGCCATCATCTTGGTAGTTTCCTTCATAGTATGGCCATGAGAATAGCCAGGGACAAAAGCCATGAGTACTCTTTAAGTACTCGCAAACTACCACTAACAAGTAGTATAGTTCTAAAGTAAAGTGCTAACTCTAAGTTTATCTATAAGGTTAAGTTTGAAACCTAAGCTGAGTTCAGAAGCAAAGAAAGATAAAATAAAGTGCTAGAATCACTTAAGTTGGGAAACTAGTGTCATAGTCACAACCCTTTTGTGGTCAAGTCAAGATTCATCATTTCATAAGTTATTTTGAAAACATCTGACAACGAAACAGTATGGCCATTCCAACTGTCCATAACCGTGGACACGGCTATTCGAATAGTTTGACACTCTGCAGAGGTGGTACACTTTCACCACAAGATTCGATACATCTATCAGGGATAACCCTGAATCATCATACTTAGTATGCAGATAATCAAACATAACCTTTCCTTTACACACCCTAGTATAAGCACCTCTCCTATGAGCATGGCCTCCCAACCATGACCATCTGTCATCTTGGGCACTGCATAGGTGGACAACATTGAGAGGTAGCCTCATCTCAAACCTCTCCCGCGAGGGAACTAATACTAATGCATATAAACTTCCGGCTAAGCCTTACCCAATTTAGGTATTGTGGTTGTACGGTAAATTTGGAATGGTATCGCATCTGAATCCAACCATCAGTTTTGTAAAAGGGTTAAGGCTCCTACCTCAACATTTTCACCATCCTAAACCATTTGTGTTTCTCAACACATGTCAAAACATCTCAAGAGAATGACTCATCATTCCAAGGTTTTCATAATTCATTTTCACCAAGTATTCCCATCTAAAGTGACTCAAGTTTTTATCTACTCTAAACTACTAAGTTAAGAGTGTTCACTAAGGTGGAAAAATGGAGTCAATCTCATGCCATAGAATGACATCTAAAGTTATCTATATAGGTCAAGTTTTATACTCTTTATGCTACCTTCAAAACAAGTAAAGGACTTTGGTAAAATAAAGGAAGTAAAGCTTTGAAAATAACACTTGGGGTAAGTAATGGTTAAGGTGGCATAGCCAAAGCATGCCTAAAGCATCTACTTAGATTATCTAGCTTGCAAGGGTTCGCTTGCATTGTTAATGGTGGCTTGCCTTCTGCAGTGTAGTGGTTGAAGTTTTCTTCCTCCTTTTGATAGAACTCCTCCTCGGAAGCTTGGTCGGTACTATCGTCTATAAATACATACGGAGTACACAATCACCAAACAGTACTTACAAGTTTAATTAGCACTCTAAGGCATACATTTGATGATCTATTATCATCACAAGCATCACAAGATTTTATTAACTAGTTTCATTTCTTTTATTTAAGAAAAGTAATTTCTACTCCTTGAAAAATAACTAAGATTTAATATTCACCACTCAAAATATGGGATCATGTGGACACATGTCATCACCACATATTCTAACATGTGGGAATGTGATTTAAGGGTTGTATCATATTTACTTAAGTTTAAGTTTATTATTTAATGATTTAAAGTGACTAGAAATGCCTATATAGAATTAGTTTGGTACTAGTCCAAAGTCACTGCATGTAAACTTTAATATTATTACATATTCAGATAGGTATGGTGAAATGTGATTTTTGAGAGTTGGAATCAACTCAAAATCTATCATGGTTGATTTTATAAAAATGTTGCAAGGTGCAAATGCTTCTGTTTTGTTATTTTTACTAGGAGAGATATCTAACTCTAATTGAATTAAATCCAACGGTCTTGGGTAGATCTTTTCAGTAGCTTTCTAACACAATTGGAATCACTCCATTTGGATTTGTAAATCTCTCTGAATTGATTTTTACACTAAGGAACAGAACTAAGTTCAAACCTAAATGGAAAAGGCTAACTTTGAATTAAATGGGTCGCGCGGGAAAGTAAACGGGCCGGCCCAGTGGCTTTCTGCGGCACAGAGGATAGCTGTCAGGGGGTCCACCGGTCAGCGGCTCTGTACACGTGAAGCGGTACGGGACGATGTGGGCCGTTAGATTAGAACTAGGATCTACGGCTGGGGCTCGTCTTCGAAGACGGACAGGTCGTCGGCGAGGTCTAACCCTAGTGGCTCGGTGGGAGTGCTCAGGGGGCATACCAGGGCTCCAGCGACAACGGTGAGGCGGGCCAACGAACGTGCTGTCGATGGCAGGCTCAGGGGTGGTCACGGCAGCTCCTGGGTGGACGAAATCGACGGCGCCTTCTCCTCCTCTGCATCGGGCTCCTCCGGCGAAATTCCGGCGAACCAGTGCTCGAGCTGCTCCGGCTAGAGGTGGGGAAGGACCAGTGAGGAGAGGGGAGTGGAATGGTGTGATTGGTTTGTGCTGGGGTGGCCTCTATTTATAGCTCGACGAGGCGACCGAAAGGGATGGGCGAGCGACTCCGACGAGGGCTGCACAGCGTGCTAGCGGCATTGCTTGAGGTAGAGGCGGTGGCCTGCCTCCTGGTGGTGCTCTACAGCTTAAATGCGTGGCTAGGGCGGTGGCAAACGGTCGGGCGGTGCTCACGCTCTGAGCGGCAGAGGCGGCGTTCGACACGGCATGCGGTCGCTGCGGGTCAAACGGCGGCGAACGGGCATGTCCGGGCGGTTCCTAGGATGGTGGTGAAGCGATGAGCACGGGCTGCGGTCGAGGCGCGGCGTGTGCGCGCTTGTCAGGCACGGGGCTCTGGCGCGTGCTCGGCATGGTGCAGACGCTCTGGGCGCGGTGCTCTGCGGGTGGTCCACGGCTCGGCTCTGCTCGGGGAGGGGACAGAGGGCGGCGGTGTGGTCTGGTCTAGCTCCTAGACATGGCGAGAGAGAGAGGGGCGGTCTGCTGCTGCATTGGCAAGTTTGGCTGGTGAGCCTGTCCTCGGGGTGGCGTGGTACTGCTGCTAGGGATAAAGGGGTGGGGTGATTAGGCTTTGGTTAGAGCTTGAAGGGACAGAGGGCGCAAATTGAGGTCAAATGGGTGGCAAAACCCTGTAGAAACAGTGAGCTAGGATTAGAGTGTGATTCATGCCTGCCAGGTGTTCGACACAATGGCCGCATGAACTCAAGTTTGGAATTTTTGAATGAATTTTGGTGAGTTTACTATACACATACTTAAGCTTCTGTGGTTTCTTGGGTTTTGAAATTGGAGCTCATTTCAGTGGTTTTTGAAAAAGGGTGATCTTGATACATACATTAGATTCAATTTTCAAATGCCATTTAAATTTAGTGTTTTAAGTTTTTGGCAGATCACAAAGTGGGCCTTGGTACATCATTATATGTACTTGCAAGGGGTGCAAAGATCCACATTTGTCTCTGTTAAGAATTGAGTCCTAGGAATAGCCAAAGTAGGCATGCTGATTAAAATGGCACAAATGACCATTCTCTTCTTTTATTCATTTTGATTTGTTTTTCTTTGGGATTTGTTTGGGAATGATCTAGATGATGTTTATTTCACCTAAGAATCATTTTACAAGCAATGGATCACTTAAACAAGGCAATTCAAATCAACTCCTATTTTAAATGCACACACATATGAATGCTTTAATAATTTTAATTGGAAAAGTTTTTTGTTAACCCTAATTTTGATGATTTGGATCTTAATAACCTTGGATTAGAGTTTTGGGATGTTACAAGTTCATCTTTCTCGTGGCACTGGACCAGCTCCGTGTATTCCCTAGTTACTTCCTCTGGTCGCATCGCCACCATAGGATGGGGAAGAAGAAGGGAGGTGCCGTGGCTGAATCCGCCGCCGCCACTGTTGCTGCCAAGAAGAAGGGCAGCTCTGCCGCTGCGGGCACCAGCGCCGCCATCACCGGGAAGGGCGCGGGCACTCGCGTCACTAATGGCGCGTGGCGCGCGTCCACTATCAAGTCTTCTGATCTCCGTCTTCTGCGCCAAGATGGAGTTCTGTCTTCCACGGTTGCTGACTCGCGAGTCCCCGGCGGTGAGGTAACCCCTTGTCCTCCTGCCGGTTTCCGGGTGATGTTCCTAGCGTTCATCATCTACGGTCTCTCGGTGCCCCTGCATCCTTTCTTCAAGGGCCTTCTTTGTTTCTATGGGCTCCAGCTGCACCAGTTGTCCCCCAACTCCATCCTCTATGTAGCTTGCTACATTACTCTTTGTGAGTGCTCGCTCAGAATCGAGCCACACTTCGGTCTCTTCAAACGTCTCTTCAAGCTGAAGCGCCAGTCGGCGTCTGGCTCTGTAGTCTATGATGTAGGCGGCTACGGTATCCACGTCGACTCCTCCGTCACGTACTTCGACATCAAACTCATGGCGTCCGTCCAACGGTAGAGGGACAAGTGGTTCTACGTCCGTGACAAGAAGGCCGACGGAGACCACTACGGACTCACGCCCTTCGATCCCGCAACGCCGTGCAAGAGGAGGTGCTCCTGGAAGAAAGTAGTGATGCCCAGCGAGTCCGCGGAGACAGATGTGATGTACGAGCGCGTCTGCGACCTCAAGAGTCGCATGGGTAAAGAAGAGGGAGGTTGCACCCTCATTCGCACGTGGCTGCGCCATCGCATCCAGCCCCTGCAGGCCAGAGTCCACCCTATGTTCCAGTGGGCTAGCGCAGACGATATCACTCGTGTATCTACCGATGGCATTTCCGCGAGTGAGGTAGATAAAAGGGTGCGACTGGTCACCAAGTACACCGCCAAGTATGTGCTCCCTAGTGAACCAGTCATACCTCCATTCGATGTTGCTAATCCTCCTCCTGAGGTACGGTTGTGCTACGAAGTAGGTTTGTTTGTCAAATGCTTTTCTTTTCTTGACTTGTGCTAACTTGTTTCTTGTATGCAGGATTGGAGGGTGTCACCCTGTATGCCCCCTCTTCCTGAGGGGGTTATCCCACGTGAAGCTTTGGAAGAGGACGAGTCGGAATCGACCGTCCCATCTGAGGGGGAGGAGGAAGCCCCCGAGTCGAGTGGTCCGGACACTCGCAAGCGTTCGCGCGGCGAGGATTCGGATGCCTCATCTCCTTCGACTCCGGAAGGCGCGGCGATTGGTGCAGAGTCGCCAATACCTGCCGTTCTTGTGAGAGTTGTGGCACCGTCTTCCCGCAAGAAGATGTGGCTGCCGAAGGAGTCGGAGTCGGAGTCGGGGGATCAAACCTTCGATTTTGACATGTTTGATTGGTAAGTATACGAGTCTTCTTTTTGGTTCTTCTTTGGAGTTGCATTCTCTTGATGTTGGTTTTGCTCTACAATCAGCTGGCATCGTCATCTTCTGGCAATGTCCAATTTTTGAAGGAATCTGGAGTCACGACCTCCAAGGCCAAGAAAGTGGCAAAGCATACTCCTTCTCCTCCATTGGCGGCCCACTCCGGGCATAATTCATCAAGTTCTCCACACGAGGTGGAGCACCAGATGGTTATCCGGACGACTGCGCGTCAATCGACTTCGGAGTCATTGGAGGATCATGTATCTGTAGTGTTGCTTCTTCTGATTTTTGCAGTCCAATTTTATCATCCATACCATCTGCTGATCCTTTACCGTTTCTCCCGTCGCAGCTCATTGTGAAGGAAGCCACTCGCCTAGCGGAGTAGGTGCTTGCGATGGGTCGCCAGCATGCAATGCTGGACAATCGCCATCGTGTGGTTGAAAATGAGTGTTTTTTGCTTCTTCTTCGTCATATTTGTGATATATTCGAATGACGGTCTGCCTTTGTTTGTGTCACAGCTGAGCATAATGCACTTCTTCACGATGCTGCTTCCCTGGAAAAGGCGCTTGCCACGGCGGTGAAGAGTCGCGATGAGGCAATCGCAGCACGTGATGAATCGCAGAAACGCAAAGAGGATCTGCGCGCCTCCATCATAGCTAGGGAGAAGTTGTTTGAAGAACAGATTTTATCGATTGCCAAGGCTCTCTTAGGTATTCCCTTGTCTGGATTTTCGTCGTGTCCCTCCTTTCGAATTTTTTATTGCGCTGACTTTTTTGCCAATGCTTGATTCTTGTGTAGATGCCAGTGGTCTGAGCTTCGACGCCCAGGCACTCCGTCGTGATGATGCCTTAGCAGGTGCCATCTTGGCAGTCGAAGATCACAGTGCTGCCGTTCAGGGGACGCTTGCCAAGGCCAAGGGCGTGCTCAGTCGCCTCCATGAGGAGCTGGCGCCCAAGGCTGAGTTGATCGAAAATGTAGATGATCTGGTGGAGTCCCTTGCTGGAGGCATTCCTGCAGGCTTCAAGAACTCACTCTGTGCGGCTGGCGCTTCGATGTCACTCGTGATGGTTCAAGCCCATGGAGTTGAGGTTGATCCTGATGTGGTCTCCAGGTAGTCTTTGCTCCTTTCGCAACTGCCTATGGCAAGTACGGGCCGCAACTAATCAACACAGTTGCGAAGTACTCTGAGGAACTGCAGTGAGCCAAGAAGGTGGCGAAGGCTGCGGCTTCAGGGGCCAGCGAGAAGTTTGTGGCGTCTAATACTGCCACAGACTCGATGAGGCCCCCCAAACCGAAGTCTAAGTCGAAGAAGCCAGTTACTCCTCAGTAGTCATATCTGTAATAATTAATAGCCTGTCTTTTGTCTGGAACATGCCGTTGGCGAGTGTATCTGTTGATACACTATTATGCTTGAATGCACTCGAGTCTTTTGTTCATGTATTGCTTTAGTCTTCTTATTATCTCTTGATTGGCTTGTGATAGGGCACATCGAGTGGTCCTTCGAGTGAAACTCGGAATATGCCATCCCCTGATGATACTTTAACGCAGTCGCTCTCAAGGGTGGATGAGTTGTCTCTGCTCTCATGACTCCATGACCGCGTTAAGCAGTTAGAGCGCGGACTGCCTATGCTCTGTGGTAATGCAGATGTATGGAAGTCGAGGGCGGAAAAGGCTACTGCCCGAGAGCAATATCTGCTAGGGGAGGTGACACAGCTGGGTTACCAATTCAAGTGTTAGCTTTTTGCTTCCTTGTCTTTTCTTGTAGCCACTTGCGGTAGTTCATTGCCTTCATACTTTTGCCTTTTGCTTGATGTAGTTGTCAGTGTACGCCATCCGCAAGACGAGAAGGACAGGATTGCCATTCGTATGAATGATCTGACTCAAGAGCAGCTTCAGGCGAGTGGCTATTTCTGGGTGGATCATGATCGTGCGATCGCACTTGCGACCCTGCAGGATCGTGCTTCGTGAATGCTTCACTTCCTGAAGAAGTCGCAATCATGCTTGAGGAATATTTATTAGACGATGTTCCAGCTGGACATCGTTCCATCGAGCTTGTTGGCTCTTCTTGCTAAATTTCAAGACTTGAGTGCAGTCCGCGAGTGTGTACGGCAACAGTTAGTGGCTGGTGCCAAGGCTGCTCTATCGCTGGTGCAACTTCACAGGCCTGATGTGGATGTTGCGGCGATTGCTGCCGGACTGCCAGTGCCGCCAGCTGGTTCGACCTGGAACATGGTTCCTCACTACCAGGCGGTGGATCGCCTAGCAGAGGATATCGTCGACTTCTTTGAGGAGCAGACAAACGTTCCTTTGTTGCAGCAGTAGTATAGTTGTTATCCTGCACATAGTTAAGCCAGTGTTGTAAAGTTCATATGTATATGTTGTGTATAAGTGATTGATATTGATGTATATAAAGAGTTTGTTAACTCGTATGTTTTGCGAGTGCGTTGCACTATGCGATTCCTTTTCATTAGCCTGACTTGAG
The DNA here is from genome assembly GCA_910589775.1 of Avena eriantha. NCBI lineage: Eukaryota > Viridiplantae > Streptophyta > Magnoliopsida > Poales > Poaceae > Avena > Avena eriantha. Next base: position 525,802,026 of record OU342742.1, on the reverse strand, counting down.
ATTATCTCAGCACCTTGCCAACCTGTCAGGTGCGTTGCAACTGAGTTGGTTTTTGTCAAGGGTTCGATTATTACGTTAGCTACTCGGGATATCACGTTAGTTCGTAGAACAGATGTGTATAGGGTGGCGCAACCCCCGAGTGGATAATTTGCAAGAAATAAAAGGAACACAGAGTTTTGGGGCACTTAGCTTTATTTATTTTCAGAATAGTACGGGGTACAATGTGTGGCTAAGTAGCCTTGGCTGAGTAGCCTTATTTGCAATGTAAAAATAAAAAACGACTAAGGGTAGAAGCGCCGCAGCTGCGCGGCGTTCCAGGGGTTGGAGTATGCAACTCCTGTCTCGAAAACTTTAAGGCGATAGACGCCACCTGGGATTACTTCTATAATCACGTATGGTCCCTCCCAGGGGGACTCGAGCTTGAGATGCCCTTGCTGTTTCAGTCGCAGGACCAGGTCTCCTTTGACGAAGGATCTGGGGTGTAGCCTTATGCTGTGGTAGTTGTGTAGGTTCTGCTGGTAGATCGTTGATCTTTCTGCGGCGATTTCCCGTGCCTCGTCAAGGAGGTCGACGGAATCTTTGAGTGCAAGAGTTGACTCCTGCTCGCTGTAAGCGACTTCTCGCGGTGCTTTGTATCGTACCTCTGTGGGTAGCACGGCTTTAGCACTGTGCACCATGAAGAACGGGGTGTACCCCATGGCACTGTTTGGAGTTGTGCGCAGGCTCCAGAGTACCGATTGCAACTCGTCTGGCCAGCAGCTTGCGGCTTGTTCGAGTGGCCTGAGGAGTCGCTTCTTGATGCCGTCGCAGACGATCCCGTTGGCTTTTTTGACCTGACCGTTGGTCTGTGGATGTGCTACGGAAGCATAGCTTACGGTGATTCCCAGATTCTCGCAGAATTCTTGGAACTCCTTGGATGTGAAGTTCGTCCCGTTGTCCGTGATGATGTTGTGTGGTACTCCAAAGCGATAGACAATGGACTCGAAGAATTTGACTGCGCTGTATCCTGACTGGTTAGTCACCGGCATGGCTTCTATCCAGTTGGTGAATTTGTCGATTGCGACCAAGAGGTAGACGTAGCATCCTTGTGAGGACTTTGGGAGCTTGCCGACCATGTCGAGTCCCCATTGCGCGAAGGGCCAGGCCAATGGAATTGGCCGGAGCTCCGCGCCAGGTGCGTGTGGCTTGTCCGCGAATCGCTGGCAAGCGTTGCATTTTTGGACGATGTCCTTAGCGTCACGTATGTCTGTAGGACAGTAGAATCTAGCTCGCAGAGCTTTGGCAATGAGGGCTCGACTGCCAGCGTGGTGCCCGCAAGTCCACTCATGGATGTCGAGGAGAACGGCACTTCCATTGGCATTGGATAGTTGAAATACTCCTGTGATGCTGCGCTTGTATAGTTCGTTGTTAATAACAGTGAATGCCTTGGATCGTCGTGCAATGTGTCGTGCGTCAGTCGGATCGTCCGGCAGCCTCTTGCTGAGAAGGTATGTGATGTACGGTTGAGTCCAAGATGGCTCGATTATCATGACGCTCATCGGTCCTTCGAGTCCTGTGTCCAGCTCCAAGTCGTCGAGTGCCATTGGCTCATTGGGCGGTGCAGCCCTCGAGTTTGTTGTTGCGCTTGTTTTCTTCTCTGGAGCCTTTGGCTTGATGGAGCGTTCGCAGATGCGCTCGAGAAATACCCCAGGTGGTATGGGGGCGCAGGTAGAGCCAATATTGGCGAGTGTGTCCGCCTCTTCATTGCTTTCGCGGCCTGTGTGTCCCAGCTCGCAACCGTCGAAGTCCCCTTCGAGTGTGTCGTAGAGGTCGCGGTAGGCGATCATATTGTCATTCAGTGCGTCGCACTCGTGCATTGTCTAGTTGACGACCAGCTTGGAGTCGCCATATATTATGGGCCTCTTGGTGCCACAGGCTTTTGCCATCCTCATCCAGTGTAGTAGGGCCTCGTATTCAGCTTCATTGTTGGAGGCGGTGAACTGCATTCGCAGAATATATTTCAGCTTGTCTCCCTGGGGCGATGTCAGTATGACACCTGCGCCAGCTCCATCCTTTCGCTTGGATCCGTCGAAGTGCATTGTCTAGAGGTAGGACATATCTGGTTTTTCAGGGATCTGGTTCTCCATCCAGTGCACGAGGAAGTCAGGGAGAACTTGCGACTTGATTGCATCGCGTTTTTCATATGTAATATCTCGTGGAGACAGTTCGATTCCCCAAAGCGCGACTCGTCCGGTGGCGTCGGGATTGTTGAGGATATGCCCAAGCGGGGCATCGTTGACTACCACGATTGGGTGTTCCTGGAAGTAGCGGTGCAGTCGCCGGACTGTCATGAAGACGCCGTACGCCAGCTTCTGGTAGTGCGGGTACCACTGCTTTGTTGGCGTGAGTACCTCGCTGAGGTAGTAGACTGGGCGCTGTACCCCGCGGACCTTGTTTTCCTCGGCTCGTTCTACCACGAGCACTGTGCTGACCACCTGGTTGGTGGCGGAGATGTATAGCAACAGTGGTTCCCTTTCGCGTGGGGTCACCAGTACTGGCAAGGTGGGCAGTAGGCGCTTGAGGTCTTCTAATGCTTCATGTGCCTCGTTGGTCCACTCGAACTTGTCAGCTTTGCGGAGAATTTGGTAGAAGGGCAGTGCCTTTTCGCCCATTCGACTGATGAATCGACTGAGCGCCACGATTCGTCCAGCCAACTGCTGGACACCTCTTATATTCTTCAGCTTCTCCATGGCCAGTATGGCTTTTATTTTCTTCGGGTTCGCCTCGATCCCTCTCGTGGAGATGAGATACCTGAGTAGTTGCCCAGATGGTATGCCGAAGGCGCACTTGTCCGGATTGAGTTGATCCGGTAGCGGTCGAGGTTGGCGAAGGTTTCGCGTAAATCGTCAATTAGTGAAGCTTCCTCTTTTGTCTTGATTACGATGTCATCAACATAGACTTAGATGTTGCGACCAAGTTGGTTCTTGAGGCAAGCCTGCATGCACCACTGGTAGGTGGCTCCCGTGTTCTTTAGCCCAAAGGGCATCGTGTTATAGCAGAACACGCCAAAAGGCGTTGTAAACACCGTTTTCTCTTGATCTTCCTCCTTCATTTAAATCTGATTGTAGCCTGAGTAGGCGTCGAGGAAGCAGAGGCACTCACATCCCGCGGTGGAGTTGATGATCTGGTCGATTTCTGGCAGCGAGAAGTGATCCTTCAGGTAGTGCTTATTCAGAGAGGTGAAATCCACGCACATCCGTAGGATATCCGTGTCCTTTTTTGGTACTAGCACCGTGTTGGCGAGCCAAGTGCTTTCCTTGATATCGCGTATGAATTTGGCGTCGAGGAGTCTATTGATCTCCATTCCGACTGCTTTTGCTCTTGGCTCAGACAGTCGCCTAATTGTTTGTTTGACTAGCCTTGCGTCTGGGTTGACGTTGAGTGCGTGCTCGGCGAATTCCCTGGGAACTCCTAGCATGTCCGCTGGACACCAGGCGAAGATTTCCCAGTGCTCACGGAGGAATTCGACGAGCGTGAGTTCCTCTGCGGGACTCAAGTTGTTGCCGATGAGGGCCGTCTTGGCGGGATCCGATGGGTGGACCTAAACTTTCTTCGTGTGCACCGATGAGTCGAAGGATAGGTCGGGTGAGCTTGGTCGGCTCCGGGGAGGCAGACTGTTGTCTGTCGACTCCTTGAGTCTCGCGAGTTCTTCCTGTATGCCGAAGGACTGGGAAATTCTGTTGAACTCCCCGTCGCAACTGTCGGACCTATCGAAGCTCCCGTTGCTTGTGATGACGCCATTAGGGCCTGGCATTTTCATCTGCAGATATGCATAGTGCGGCACTGCCATGAACCGAGCAAACGTGATACGTCCAAGGATGCAGTGGTACTGTGAGGGCCAGTCGATGACTTCAAAGTCGATGCGTTCACGCCGAAAGTTTTTCGGCGTGCCAAAGATGACGTCGAGGTTGATTTTGCCAAGGGGGTATATTCCCTTGCCTACGACGATGCCGTGGAATGTTGTGTCTGAGGCCTCTAGGTAGGTCAGAGAGATCCTCATTGCTCCCAAGGTACTCGCGAACATAAGGTTGATGCCGCTTCCGCCGTCCATCAAGATGCGGCTCATGTCGAAACCTCTGATTTGTGCCTCGAGTACGAGGGACAGTGGCCTGGATGAGGTACTTGGCACGGATGGTCGCGCTTGTCGAAGGTGATGCAGGAGTCGCTTCCACTGAGGTACTCAGTGGTGGATGGTGGTGAGGTTGTCGCCAGATTTACTTGGCGAGTGATGGCCTTTTGCACCCGATTGGAGGGGTGGCCCTTTTGGATCATCATGGTACCCATGGCATGTGGGTACGGCTCGCCTCCATGGTTCTGGTCCAGCGCAGCTGCGTTTGGCGGTGGTCCTGGTGGAGGTGGGGGAGCCCCATGTGCCACAACGCCTGGGGCGGCTCCGTAGCCCCTGTTGACCGCGTCGCGATTCATCTGAGCCAGGCCCTCATGGAGTTTGAGGAACTCATGGCAGTCTTTGAGGAGGTTGCTGGATTTCTTTTTGCCTTCATGCTTGTCGATGTAGAAGTGCACGGTGCATGGCCCGGACAACTTGTCTTCAATGGATGTTGCGGGTGCCTCGTCGCGAGTGCGGCGCTGCCATACCTGCGTGGTTTTCCCGGAGTCGCGGTGTCCACTGCTATGGTAGCCGCTATTGCGGTTGTCATCGCGTCTGTCGGCGTAGCCGGCTGTGACCATGTTGACGTCATCGCGGTCGTCGTAGATGTGCATTCGATGTTTGCTTCGGCGGTCGTGTCTGCGTTCGAGTTCTGCTTCATCGTCGGAGTGAACGCGATTCTTCACCGAATCTTCTCCATCTACCCACCGATTCGCGATTTCCATCAGGTGGTCAATGGTTTTGGGCTTCGAGCGGCCCAGCTCCTCCCTGAGCTCAATGCGGCGAACGCCGCCGTTGAATGCGCCGATTGCACGATCCTCTGAGATATTTTCTACGGAGTTCGTGATGATGGACCACCTCTGGATGTATGAGCATAGCGATTCGCCCGACCTTTGCTGGCAGCACCTCAGCTCCTCGATTGATGTCGGGCCTTTTATAGGTGCCCTTGAAGTTGCGCACAAAGTTGTAGACCAGCTCTTCCCAACTGCGAATGGATCCACGTGGGAGGTTGTTGAGCCATTCCCGGGCGGCGCCCTATAGCTGTAGCTGCAGGCATTGCATGGCCGTGCTTCGACTCCCGCCGTGGAGCCTGACGGAGGAGATATGGTCCTCTAACCAGATTTTCGGGTCATGCAGACCGTCGAACTTTGGGTTCTCTGATGGGAGCTTAAACCCCTTGGGCATTCGCTTTTTCCTGATGGCCCTGCTGAAGCATCTAGCGCTACAGAGCTCCACATCTTCGTCTTCTGAGTCAGTCGATCGGGCACATCGCCCCCTTGACTTGTCAATCTTGCGCTGCATGATGTCATCACGCGCGTCGTAGTCGTGTTCATGTCGCCAGGAGCGGCGGCGTCGAGACAGATCGTGACCATCATCGCTGGATGAGGGCGAGGAATAGCGTTTTGCCAGAGCCTTGCCTTTCTTCGGCTCTGGTGTTGGCTCTTTGTCGAGAGCGGCCTCAATTAATCCCAAGCCTGCGATCGTAGATCGGTGCATGGCAGCTCGAGGATCTCCAGCTAGTGGCTGGTTGTTGAGGAGGTACATGGTGGCCGCCGTTACCGCAGCTTGCGGCGTTTTTGGGAGCATGTTGCCACGCATATCCACCGCCATGGAGCTGAAGTCGAGGACCTTTGTGGCTTCTACATGTTCTTGTTCAGTGAGATGGGCTAGTCGAGATCGCCTCTTGTTAGCGATGTACTCGTTGCCCTTGGAGGAGGATCCTCCGTGGGAGGAGAGCCTAGCTCGTCGGAGGCTTGATTCGTCTGCCGCCTTTTTACACGCCTCAAGTTGCACGATTGTTTGCAGTTGGTGTTTGTATTCTTCTTTCAGGAGCCAATGTTAGCCCATCAGCAGTTCTTGCGGGGAGCCAAAAGGCAGAGGGTGGCCTCGTAGGGCTTCTTGGCAGCGAGCCCACTCGAGATTGTTGAGCCTGATCACGACGCGTTCACTAGTTTGCTCGTTTATCATAATTGGAGGTTCGACTGCCCCTCCGTTGTTGACGGGGGCACCGTTAGTGGGGCCGCCATTTGGTGGTCCGCCATTGGGTGGTCTGCCATTAGGTATGCCACTGTTTGGCTGGTCGGTTCCATTGCCACTGTCTAACGGCGCACATGATAACGTTGCAGAGGAGTCGCTCGCGTTGATAACGGCGCACATGAAGTGGTTGGGGAAGCTGCTTGTAGCATCCCATCTGTCTAACATATGTAATGCTACATGGTCTAATAATAATATGCTACATTCCTACATATAATTGTTGCATCATAATTATATCATGCTCATGTCATCATGCCACATTGCATTTGAGCATCATATAAACCTTTTCAGTTGGTTTTTGTCTCATATGCATTTATCAATTGTATTTAGTTCTTAATAAAATGTATTTGCTTCTTGATGAATTGCTCATGCCCAAGTTGAGTTGGGGGCATCTCTCTTTTAACTCCACCACCTTTCTTTGTCACCACCCCATAATTCTACCATCCAAACTATAGATGGGCTTTTGCACTTGTTTTGGCTCTTGTCTAGCTCACATATAAGTAAGACGGGTCCACTTCTACTTCCACATGATCCAATATATGCATCACGTTGTTTTCGCAATATTGATAAGTGGAGAGCCGCATGGCCACCTTTGCATGCTATGTGAGTAGAAGGCCTTATCAAGCTTCCATATGATTTTATTACTATATGCTCAGGTATGTGCTATATTTGGCTACAAGTAGATCTAGTGGGAAAACACACACTATATGGCCATTTGGATCCATACATGTGCATAGGTTGGCTAATATCATATGGTAGCAAGCTACATCCTTTGTTGGGTCATAATCCAATCCCTGAGAGCATGCATGGTTGTGTGCCCATTTGAAAATATATTTTGTTTTCACCAAATATAGAGGTGCCATTTATTCTACATGCATGGCCATGCAAGCTTCCATCTTCCTTCCTTCTCTTGAATTCGTTTTCTCTTGCGATGAGTTATGTTTTAAATTCAACCTATGAACCTTTCCAACCAATCTTACGAGCATCATCCTTTTTCGATCTAACCTTTATTTGGTTTGCCTTCATCACGTTTTCTCTTGGAGATCCTTTGTTTGAATGGTTTTAAAAATCAAACCAAACCAAGGCCACCTGAAGCTCCCAGCCGCCTCTCTTCTGTTCTGTCACCACCCCTCTGTTCAACAGCAGCAGTAGGCAGCGATCCCTCTCTAACCAGGCGCCTCTTCCCGGCTCACGTGCACCAGCCCAGGCCGCTTGTGCCGAGCCCTCCCTCTATCTCTAAACCAAACTAAACCCCCCCTAGGTGCACCTGTGACTGAGTCCCCCTCCCTCTTGTTCCAGTGCAACCCCTTGCTAGCGCCAAGCAGACAGCGAGGCTCCTGTTTCTCTTCCTTCCCCCTTGCACGTGATCACCCCTCCCTGGCTAGCGATCGCCCACGCTGAGCCCGTGGCCTTCCTCTTCGCTTTGGCATAAAGCAACCAGCAGCAAAGCATATTCCCTCTTCACCCTCTTCTCTCTACCTACTCCACCAACCCGATCCAGATCGCCATCCCCATCCTCTTCTTCATCTTTGACAGCTTAAACCTCAGCCATGGCCGTGGCCACCGCCCTTGCTCGCCACCACTAGAGAGGCCACCGTAGCTAGGGAAGCACCATGTCGAGGTGTAGAAGCAGCACAGTAGCGGGAGCGAGGAGGAGAAGGTCTCGAACGACGTTGCCGCCCGCGCTCGCCACGGTCACCGCTAGGACACGCTGCTCGTCTTCCTCGCCATTCACCCCATCACCGACCCTCTGTAAGCATCACCCTCTTCCCTGGTTTGCTTCCTCTCCTCCGTCCACACCACACCAACGCCGCCTCCCCGTGGCTCGCTGCTCACCACCAGAGCCGCACGCGCATGCCGAACAGCGCCCAGACGCGCCGCTCGCGCTAGCTCGCGCCGTTCGTTGCTCCTCACGCAGCAAGCGTCACCACAGACCGTAGCTCGGCCTCCTATTCTTCGCAAGCCCACGGCGCACACAGTCTGCACCTGCTGTCGCCGACGAACCTCATGCGTAGCCGCTAGTTCCAGCTAGCCGTAGGATCAAACCTCGTATCGATCCGTTAACCGTAGCCATCGCAATCTTGTCTGCAAGTCGCCGCCGCGGTGCGCACGATGCAGTCTGGCCACGCATGCGCAGACAGCTGGCAGCGAGGACAACACGCAGTAGACACCGCCATGGAGCCCTGTTCCTCGATGATTTGTGGCCGCTACAGCCCTCCTTAGACCAAACCACCTGAGCGAGTTTTGTAGCCGAGGGTCCCCTCTTCGTCTTTTCTTTTCGCACCGCCGTGATTTCGCCTCCGTTTGGTCGCCACCATCGTCGGAAAGCGACCAGATCCGCAGTGGCACAATCTCAGTTTCGTCAGAGAAACAGCAGCAGCAGCGCCTGAAACACCTCTGTTCCTCGAAAGGTACCGTCCTCTGTAACCCTCCGCTGGAGAAACTTTCTTAACGGAACTTGTAGATCTTGATCCCCTCTAGAACTTTTCTTTTTGCTGCATAGCTAAATTCGTAGCGGTTCACTCGCCACCTTCAATCAAAGATGGAGTCAGCTAGCCTGTTTCACAGAGTTTTCAGCTTCGATCCAGTTTCCGTCGAATCAGCTAACTTGATGGTTTTGCGGTTCACCTCTAACCTTTTGTTTTCGCAACCCGCACTCCACCTGGGCCCGCCTGTCTGCCTCTGTGGCCATTTTACAAAAAGGCTCCTGCAGTTTTTGACCTCAACCCGTGCTCCCCATCTGCGCCACGTGGCTGCGCCTTGTTCGCGCGCCCGCGCGTGGGCCCGCGAGACCGCCGACCCCACCTGTCTGTCCCCCCGGCTAGCTAACCCCGCGGTAATAAAAGCTCTGCCGCGCGTGTTTTCCGCCAGCTCAGTGCAGGCCCCACATGTCAGCTGCAGTGGCTAGTTCCGCTTGTGTGCAAAAAGTATCTGCCTTTTTTATGTTTAATAAAAATGATTTCAGAAATGTCTAATATGTTTTTAAATCCAGTTTTTTATAACTTTTAATTGGTAATTCCAATTGATGCAAATAATATATGTTTTTGAATCAGAAAAATATGAGGATTTCAAATATGCCATCCAAAATAATGTTTGACTAATTTAAATTTTCGAGATGATTAAATTTGCAATAAACGCCTTTATCTTAATAAATTAATAACTTTAATTCTGTAATTCCAAATTTGACAAATAATATGTCTAAAACGATCAGCTTGACGAGCCCGTTCTGTTTATGCATTCTATGACATGAATTGAAGCATGCATCATATAAATATTAAATAATCAGAACTGTTTATGGTAATAAAACTTGGCCAAATAATTAATAAAATTATTTATTCTTGTCCCCACACCTCACCCTTGCCATGTTACTTTATTGCTATGTAAATTGTGCATCATACATCATGGCATGCTTGGTTGCTTGTCGCATTTTATTCATATGCTTGCGCACTTATTTATACTGGCCCTTGTTTGTTTGATTCTTTTTGGATAGACGCCGAGCAGGGGAATTTACAGGAATCCCAGGAGTACTACCCAGATCCATCCTTCGCTTCAACTGAGCTTCCAGGCAAGCACTACCACATGCTTGCATATATATAGTACCTATTGCTTCTATCTTATTCTTGCATCATTGAGTCGCGATTGCATTAAATTGAATCCCAAGTACTGCATAGCCTTTACTTTTAAACCCCACCGATCTTGTTCCTCCATCCCATGAGCCACTACCACAGGAGTTGCTTGAGCCATGCGAGTCGTAGAATTGCATGTGTAGGGTTTATGAGTGTCTGGTGGATAACGAGGTACCTAAACAACTAAACCTGAGTAGTAATGGGATAACTAATGAAAGAGGCACCGGTGGGCAATATCTGTCATTTGGTTTTTCATGCTCACTCGTCTCCCGTAGGACCCCGAGTACTTGATACATGTTCCTTGACTATTCGCACTATCCACATACGGGAGACTCTATGAATCCCCCTTTGCATGAGCTGGATTTGCACTTTATTTCTTAGGGCCACAAAGTAGTTTGGGGCTTTATTACTATCATGTACTTATGCCATGTTTTACTGCTTTATTTAAGATTGTGCATGGAGCACCTGTACTATATTGGATCGTGCCATGTTTTTGCGGTATCGACAAGCCCAGTCACACTTACGCGTTCCTAGTCATTTACAGCCGTCGTCACAAACTCTGGGTCCGTTCCAGAGCCGGCCAACTTTGTTGCGGGTAGCTTAGTGGGGTGGCCCCCTGAAATATTTTATGAATTCTGTGATTGCTTTATCGTGAAAACCTCGTTGGGATTTGATTTGGTTTTTCCGAGGTTGATCGTGCGTGTGTTGCTATTTGTGCACCCCTGCAGGGTAAATCTTTCTGAAAGCCGTGTCCGTGGTTATGGACGACTTGGAGCACAGTTTCTCGATCATAGACAAGCATAACTAAAGTGTCGTCTTTAATTTGACTAAATATCTGACTACTAATTAGTGCAATACTTAAGGAATGATTAATAGAACTGCCAACGGATGGGTTGTTCGTCCACTTTCTCGTTGGTAAGCGAGAAGGAGGATGGATCTGTTACTTTATACTGTTATAACTGTTGTTTCTAATTAACGGACATCCGCCTATCATTGGTTAGGCGGATGGTTAGCGAGTATCTATAGACTTGTTAGTATTATCTTTTGCTGCAATTGCGTCACCCCAGGTATACGTCCCCTTTAGAGGCATAAAGACTTGCTGAGTACCCCTAGGGTCTCACACGATAAATTGTTTGATTCAGATGAATAGGTGTATTCGCAAGATGGATACTGGGTGGAGGAAACAGACGGTGTTGGCAACGATCACTCGGTGTAGAGATTCCGGGGATGGGAATCCGTGAGATCTGTGGGCGGGATGTGCTTATTTATATGGCATCTTATGCCGATTTGCTTCTTCTCCATACTCGGATCTCGTTTCCCGCTTTCGCTTGATACTTTGTTGATTGATGTATGAGGAGCTATCCTAAACTATTATCTCTATCTAGGATATTTGGATCTTGCCGTATGGCGTTGCAATATTTCTATTTCTTTTAGATGGTATGGCTCTGAGAACTGTTGTAAGGTAGCTTGCATACATACTCACTTGTGTATGTATTTGATCTCTTCGCCTGTCGCCTACGCCACTCGCTCTTGTCCCGATGATCTTGGAAGTGGTTAGGGGGGTCGACGGGCCTACACGTGGGTGGCCCTGGGCCCCCGCTGTAAAATCCCTTATCCACTTTTGGTTCATCCAGGCTTGAACTTAGAGCGTAGGGTCCGAGGTTGTTACAATTGGTATCAGAGCCATTCCGCCCTTCAGGGTCTCAGCCAAAATGGTCATTGTCAGTCTACCAAATATTTTGGTAGCTATGTATACTAGGGAAAAACAAAACACGGGAGTAGGAATGCTTCCATTTTTGTTCTTACCCACCCACCCACCCTTTTCTGGTAAGGAAGTGTAACGTTTTCAATCCTCTTCTAAAAATTCAAACTAGGATTCACGTGTTCTGGGTTCCATAGTACCATAGGTTGTGTGAGTGTGTGTGTGTGTGTGTGTGTGTGGGTAATTCTTTGTCTATATGTTGCATCCAACTTGTTGTCGCTATCTGCCTTTGGTTATCAACTGTTGGTACATTCCATATCGACAGGCTTTTCCAAACCGACGCGATCTGTCTTACCCTTTGTTATCCGACGCTATCTTGTTAGGGGTGTTTGTTTTCCGTAGTTGCTAATCTTTAGGTTCATCTTAAGAAGGAAGAGAGTTGGGATATGTGTTTTACTTATTCATGTGCGGAGTAATGCTTTGAGTGCGGGATGGAGTCGCGACCATACCACTACTTTTATCATTGGCTCTTGTATATTGAATTGGTAGAGTGCTAATCTTGATTTCGCTAAGTGGTTTTGCGCATATAGTGGTATTCTAATGCCGAAATTTGCGGATTTTTTTTTCTTTGATAGCTTTGTGTACCACACTCCTTGTTCAGTCGTGTGCGATATGCTTACTATCTTCTAGGTGCTTTGAACTTTGTTGATATTTTAATATCATCTTAGTAATTTGTATCCTTTAATCTTGGTTAATTCCATTGGTACTATTTTGGATTATTATTATTCTCCATTATGGTACTGATTTGAGTTTTATATCAATCACAGGATGGCACCACCACGCCGCACTGAGGATGACATACCACCTGAACTGGGGGCTGTGTTGGCAAGTATTGCTAATGCCTTGGGAACAATGCAATAGAACCAGCAACGCTTTGAAGAAAGTGGCAGGAGGAATGAGTTTGCCCCGCTACCTCCACCTCCCAAGCGAGGAGACATCAAGGACTTTCTGAAGTTTAACCTGCGCCACTTTGAGGTGTCTGATCAACCACTTGATGCTGATGATTGGCTTCGTGAGATGTCAAGGTTGCTGATGACTGCTGATGTTCCTGAACAAGAATGGGCAAAATGCGCCACTCACCTTCTGAAAGGAGACGCAGCTCTATGGTGGGAGAATTACCTGAAGGCAAACCACTCTGGTTTTCAGCCTACTTGGGAGCAGTTCGCTGGGGCTTTCAAAGAGCAATACCTGTCAGAAATTGTCATGGAGAGAATGAAGGTGTTTCTCAACCTCAAGCAGGGCAATGACAATGTCGACACCTATATCAGAAACTTCATGAATCTTTCTCGGTATGGTGGTGATGAGATCTCTGATGAAAAGAAGAAACAAAAGAGGTTCAGGCAAGGGCTCAATGCATCTATCAAATATGCAATCACTCATGCAAGGTCGGGGTCTTTTCTGGAACTCCAACATACAGCTCTATAGGAAGAAGCCAGTAGGCAAGTGTTCGAGGAGTCCAAGAAACACAATCGAGACGCAGCAAGCTCTTCAGCTATGACAGCTCCTTCTAAGCGCCGCGTGTGGGTTCCTAATACTGCACCGTCGCTCCTGGCTCCACCAAGACCTCCAAGCTACGCGGCAAGGCCACCAAACTCCTTCAATGCTGCTACTAGGGGCTACAACCACAACTACCCTAGAGCGCCTGGCGGAGTCCCTGGCTACTCTGCTCCGCGTCCACCTGGTGCTTGTTACACTTGTGGGAACACTGGGCATAAACATTGGAGTTGTCCCATGAACAACAAGGCTCTTCCTCCACCACCTCCAAGACCTGCAGCAAGTCCTTCTATGGTTTGTGCACCTCCACCACGGGCTCTCAACATCAACACTAAGCCCGGGTCGACTGTTGCTCGTGCCAACTGTGTCAACGTCGCTCAAGCTGAACATGCAACTGGAGTTGTGATGAGTATGCTTCCTGTTAACTCAGTTCCTGCACGAGTTTTATTGGATTCTGGTGCATCACATTCCTTCGTGTCATACAAGTTTGCGGCGAATAATGGGTTACCTTCGGATGCTTTACCAACTCTCCTCATGGTGCGATCTCCTGGATCAAACATGAGGGCTTCTAAAATCAGCCACAGCAATCAAATTGAGATTGGTGGCTCTTTGTTCCCGGCTTCCTTAATCATTCTGGGCAATTCCGACATTGATGTTATCTTGGGCATGGATTGGTTAACAGCAAATGCAGTTGTGATTGATTGTGCTGAATGCTCGGTTTCTCTGAAAATTCCTGAAGGCCACATAGTCTATTCTCCAAAGCAAACTCCTTCTACTCAGCTCTACTCTTTGGGTGTCCAAGACATTGATGTTATGGAAGCCTTGCAAAATGTTCCAGTGGTCCGTGAGTTCCCAGATGTTTTTCCTGAAGAGTTACCAGGTATGCCTCCTGACCGAGAGGTCGAGTTTGTGATTGAGCTTGAACCGGGTACTGCTCCTATCTCCAAGCGGCCTTATAAAATGGGTCCTGCTGAGTTGGCTGAACTCAAACGGCAGCTTGATGAACAAGAGAAGTTAGGTTTCATTCAACATAGCACTTCTTCTTGGGGTAGCCCAACCATCTTTGTGAAGAAGCGAGACCGCGCTGATGGACTTTGTGTTGACTACCGAGCTCTCAATGCAAAAACCATCAAGAATAAATAACCCCTTCCGCGGATTAATGATCTCTTCGATCAGCTAGCGGGAGCTGTGGTATTCTCTAAGCTTGACTTGAGAAGTGGATATCATCAAATCAAGATTCACAAGGAAGATGTTCCTAAAACAGCTTTCACCACTCGCTATTGCCTGTACGAGTACACGGTCATGTCCTTCGGCCTCACCAATGCTCCCGCTACTTTCTCGAGGCTTATGAACTCGGTTTTCATGGAGTATCTTGACAAGTTCGTCGTGGTCTATCTGGATAACATTCTAGTCTATTCTAAGTCAAAGGAAGAACATGAAGAACACCTTCGGTGTGTCCTAAACAAGCTTCGTGAGAACCGCCTTTATGCAAAATTCTCAAAGTGTGAGTTCTGGCTACCACAAGTCACCTATCTTGGTCATGTCATCTCTGCTAAGGGCATTGTCGTCAACCCAGAGACTGTTCGGACAATTGTGGAGTGGCTCCCTCCCAAAAATGTCAAAGAAGTCCGGAGTTTTCTTGGATTGGCTAGTTATTGTCGTCGGTTCATTCAAAACTTCTCAAAACTTGTTAAGCCTCTCACCGATCTCCTCAAGAAAGGCAAGAAATACCTTTGGTCTCCTGCATGTCAAGCAAGCTTTGAAACCCTCAAAGAGAAGCTCACTTCCACACCAGTATTGATTCCTCCAGATACATCAAAGCCTTTCCAAATCTTTTGTGATGCCTCATTGGAAGGATTGGGTGCGGTCCTCACGCAGGAAAAGCAAGTCGTTGCTTATGCTTCCCGTCAGTTGAAAACTCATGAGCTCAACTATCCAACACATGATCTTGAACTTGCAGCGGTTGTCTCCGCCTTGAAAGTATGGAGGCACTATTTGCTTGGAAACCATTGTGAGATCTTTTCTGACCACAAAAGCCTGAAGTATATCTTCACTCAGCCGGACCTCAACCTTTGCCAAAGGAGATGGATTGAAACCATCAACGACTTTGATCTTTCGATCAACTACACTCCGGGCAAAGCAAATGTGATGGCCGATGCCCTCAGTCGTAAGGCATATGTGAACAACCTCATGGTGGAAGAACAACAACCTCTTTTGTGCGAGGAACTCCGTCAACTCAACCTCGAGCTTGTACCTCAGGGATATCTTCATAACTTGATAGCTACCCCTCTCTTGGAAGAAAAAGTTCTTTCCATTCAACTTGGTGATCCGTACACTAAAAACATCATATCCAAGATTCAGCTTCCGAAGTATGAACCTTTCCACCTTGACGACCAAGGCACTCTATTATTTAAGCACCAGATGTTCGTTCCGAAGTATCCGGGTTTGAGAGAGCAAGTTCTTAAAGAAGCTCATGATTATGTTCTTTCTATCCACCCTAGCAGCACTAAGATGTATATGGACCTGAAAACACAATATTGATGGCCTGGATTGAAACGATATTGTGCCAAGTATGTCTCGGAGTGTGATGTCTGCCGCAGAGTAAAAGCTATCCATCAGAAACCTTCCGGTCTTCTACAGCCATTGAAGCGTCCGGAATGGAAATGGGAGAAAGTAGAGATGGACTTCATTACTGGGTTTCCAAGGTCGCATAAAGGCAACAATGCAATCTTTGTTGTCATCGACAGGCTTTCTAAAGTGGCTCACTTCTTTCTAGTCAAGGAAACAATTTCTGGTAGTCAGCTGGCCAAGCTCTATATCAACAGAATTGTCTCTTTGTATGGGGTTCCTCTCGTAATTAGCTCAGACCGTGGTAGTATCTTTACCTCCAAGTACTGGGAGAGTTTCCAACAAGGCTTGGGAACAAAGCTAAACTTCAGCACATCTTACCACCCTCAGTCGCAAGGGCAAGTGGAAAGGATCAATCAGATTCTAGAAGATATGCTCCGTGCTTGCGTCATTTCTTTCGGCATGAAGTGGGAAGAATGCCTTCCTTATGCTGAATTCTCTTACAACAACAGCTATTAGAAGAGTCTCCAGATGGCACCATTTGAGGTCCTCTATGGTCGCAAATGCCGAACTCCGATTGGTTGGTCAGGGGCAGGTGAAAGAAAATTCTTTGGCCCCGACATTGTCACTCAAGCAGAAGAGAAGGTTCTTATCATTCTTGAGAACCTGAAGGTTGCTCAAAGTCGACAGAAGAGCAACCATGACAGAAAGCACATGGACATGGAGTATGTCCCTGGTGATCTCGTTTACCTTCGCGTCACTCCTATGAGAGGCACGCATCGGTTTGGTATCAAAGGGAAGCTGGCTCCTAGATACATCGGTCCTTTGAAAGTTCGTGGAAGAAGAGGAGAAGTCGCTTATGCTCTTGAGCTCCCTGAAAAACTCAAGGTTCATGATGTTTTCCATATCTCTCAACTTAAGAAGTGCTTAAAGGATCCTGGCAGGACCGTGGACCATGAGCTCATCAATCTCCAAGAAGATATGTCTTATCAAGAACACCCCACAAAAATCCTAGAAGTCGCAGAAAGAAAGACTCGCAACAAGTCTATCAAGTTCTGCAAGGTGCAGTGGTTGCACCATTCCGTTGATGAAGCCACTTGGGAACGCGAGAATGAGCTCTGTGCCAAGTATCCTACCCTCTTCATGTTCTCTTCTTCTTCCTAGAATCTCGGGGCAAGATTCCTGTTTAGTGGGGGAGAGTTGTAGCATCCCATCTGTCTAACATCTGCAATGCTACATGGTCTAATAATAATATGCTACATTCCTACATATAATTGTTGCATCATAATTATATCATGCTCATGTCATCATGCCACATTGCATTTGAGCATCATATAAAACCTTTTCAGTTGGTTTTTGTCTCATATGCATTTATCAATTGTATTTGGTTCTTAATAAAATGTATTTGCTTCTTGATGAATTGCTCATGCCCAAGTTGAGCTGGGGCATCTCTCTTTTAACTCAACCACCTTTCTTTGTCACCACCCCATAATTCCACCATCCAAACTATCGGTGGGCTTTTGCACTTGTTTTGGCTCTTGTCTAGCTCACATATAAGTAAGACGGATCCACTTCTACTTCCACATGATCCAATATATGCATCATGTTGTTTTTGCAATATTGATATGTGGAGAGCCGCATGGCCACCTTTGCATGCTATGTGAGTAGAAGGCCTTATCAAGCTTCCATATGATTTTATTACTATATGCTCAGGTATGTGCTATATTTGGCTACAAGTAGATCTAGTGGGAAAACACACACTATATGGCCATTTGGATCCATACATGTGCATAGGTTGGCTAATATCATATGGTAGCAAGCTACATTCTTTGTTGGGTCGTAATTCAATCCTTGAGAGCATGCATGGTTGTGTGCCCATTTGAAAATATATTTTGTTTTCACCAAATATAGAGGTGTCATTTATTCTACATGCATGGCCATGCAAGCTTCCATCTTCCTTCCTTCTCTTGAATTCGTTTTCTTTTGCGATGAGTTATGTTTTGAATTCAACCTATGAACCTTTCCAACCAATCTTACAAGCATCATCCTTTTTCGATCTAACCTTTATTTGGTTTGCCTTCATCACGTTTTCTCTTGGAGATCATTTGTTTGAATGGTTTTAAAAATCAAACCAAACCGAGGCCACCTGTAGCTCCCAGCTGCCTCTCTTCTGTTCTGTCACCACCCCTTTGTTCAGCAGCAGCAGTAGGCAGCGATCCCTCTCTAACCAGGCGCCTCTTCCCGGCTCACGTGCACCACCCTAGGACGCTTGCGCCAAGCCCTCCCTCTATCTCTAAACCAAACTGAACCCTCCCCCAGGTGCACCTATGACTGAGTCCCCCTCCCTCTTGTTCTGGTGCAACCCCTCGCTAGCGCCAAGCAGACAGCGAGGCTCCTGTTTCTCTTCCTTCCCTCTTGCACGTGATCACCCCCTCCCTGGCTAGCGATCGCCCACGCTGAGCCTGTGGCCTTCCTCTTCGCTTTGGCATAAAGCAACCAGAAGCAAAGCATATTCCCTCTTCACCCTCTTCTCTCTACCTACTCCACCAACCCGATCCAGATCGCCATCCCCATCCTCTTCTTCATCTTCGACAGCTTAAACCTCAGCCATGGTCGTGGCCACCGCCCTTGCTCGCCGCCACTAGAGAGGCCACCGTAGCTGGGGAAGCACCAGGTCAAGGTGCGGAAGCAGCACAGTAGCGGGAGCGAGGAGGAGAAGGTCTCGAACGACGTTGCCGCCTGCGCTCGCCACGGTCACCGCCAGGACACGCTTCTCGTCTTCCTCGCCGTTCACCCCATCGCCGACCCTCTGTAAGCGTCGCCCTCTTCCCTAGTTTGCTTCCTCTCCTCCGTCCATGCCACACCGACGCCGCCTCCCCATGGATCGCCGCTCGCCACTAGAGTCGCACGCGCACGCCGAACAGCGCCCAGACGCGCCAGCTCGTGCCTTCGTCGCTCCTCACGTAGCAAGCGTCACCGCAGACCGTAGCTCGTCCTCCTGTTCTTCGCAAGCCCACGGCACACATAGTCCGCACCCGCCGTCGCCGACGAACCTCATGCGTAGCCGGTAGTTCCAGCTAGCCGTAGGATCAAACCTCGCGTCGATCCGTTAACCGTAGCCATCGCAATCTTGTCTGCAAGTCGCCGCCGCGGTGCGCACGACGCAGTATGGCCGCGCATGCGCAGACAGCTGGCAGCAAGGACAACACGTAGCAGACACCGCCGTGGAGTCCTGTTCCTCGATGATTTGCGGCCGCTACAGCCCTCCTTAGACCAAACCACCTGAGCGAGTTTTGTAGCCGAGGGTCCCCTCTTCGCCTTTTGTTTTTGCGCCGCCGTGAGTTTCGCCTCCGTTTGGGCGCCACCGTCATCGGAAAGCGACCAGATCCGCCGCGGCACGATCTCAGTTTCATCAGAGAAACAGTAGCAGCAGCGCCTGAAACACCTCTATTCCTCGCCAGGTACCGTCCTCTATAGCCCTCCGCTGGAGAAACTTTCTTAACGGAACTTGTAGATCCTGATCCCCTCTAGAACTTTTCTTTTTGCTGCATAGCTAAATTTGTAGCAGTTCAATCACCACCTTCAATCAAAGTTGGAGTCAGCTAGCCTGTTTCACAGAGTTTTCAGCTTCGATTCAGTTTTCCGTCGAATCAGCTAACTTGATGGTTTTGCAGTTTACCCCCTAACATTTTGTTTTCGCAACCCGCACTCCACCCGGGCCCGCTTGTCTGCCTCTGTGGACTTTTTACAAAAAGGCTCCTGCAGTTTTTGACCTCAACCCACGCTCCCCATCTGCGCCATGTGGCTGCGCCCTGTTCGCGTGCCCGCGCGTGGGCCCGCGAGACCGCCGACCCCACCTGTCTGTCCCCCCGGCTAGCTAACCCTGCGGTAAGAAAAGCTCTGCCGCGCGCGTTTTCCGCCAGCTCCGTAGGCCCCACATGTCAGCTGCAGTGGCTAGTTCTGCCTGTGTGCAAAAAGTATCTGCATTTTATATGTTTAATAAAAATGATTTCAGAAATGTTTAATATGTTTTTGAATCTAGTTTTTTATAACTTTTAATTGGTAATTCCAATTGATGCAAATAATATATGTTTTTGAATCAGAAAAATATGAGGATTTCAAATATGCCATCCAAAATAATGTTTGACTAATTTAAATTTTCGAGATGATTAAATTTGCAATAAATGCCTTTATCTTAATAAATTAATAACTTTAAGTCTGTAATTCCAAATTTGACAAATAATATGTCTAAAACGATCAGCTCGACGAGCCCGTTCTATTTATGCATTCTATGACATGAATTGAAGCATGCAACATATAAATATTAAATAATCAGAACTGTTTATGATAATAAAACTTGGCCAAATAATTAATAAAATGATTTATTCTTGTCCCCACACCTCACCCTTGCCATGTTACTTTATTGCTATGTAAATTGTGCATCATTCATCATGGCATGCTTGGTTGCTTGTCGCATTTTATTCATATGCTTGCGCACTTATTTATACTGGCCCTTGTTTGTTTGGTTCTTTTCGGATAGACGTCGAGCAGGGGAATTTACAGGAATCCTAGGAGTACTACCCAGATCCATCCTTCACTTCAACTGAGCTTCCAGGCAAGCACTACCACATGCTTGCATACATATAGTTCCTATTCCTTCTATCTTATTCTTGCATCATTGAGTCGCGATTACATTAAATTGAATTCCAAGTACTGCATAGCCTTTACTTTTAAACCCCACCAAGCTTGTTCCTCCATCCCATGAGCCACTACCACAGGAGTTGCTTGAGCCATGCGAGTGATAGAATTGCATGTGTAGGGTTTGTGAGTGTCTGATGGATAACGAGGTACCTAAACAACTAAACCTGAGTAGTAATGGGATAACTAATGAAAGAGGCACCGGTGGGCTATATCTATCATTTGGTTTTTCATGCTCACTCGTGTCCCGTAGGACCCCGAGTACTTGATACCTGTTCCTTGACTATTCACACTATCCATATACGGGAGACTCTATGAATCCCCCTTTGCATGAGCTGGATTTACACTTTATTTCTTAGGGCCACAAAGTAGTTTGGGGTTTTATTACTATCATGTACTTATGCCATGTTTTACTGCTTTATTTAAGATTGTGCGTGGAGCACCTGTACTGCTTTGGATCGTGCCACGTTTTCGCGGTATCGACAAGCCCAGTCACACTTACGGGTTCCCAGTCGTTTACAGCCGTCGTCACAAACCCTGGGTCTGTTCTGGAGCCGGCCAACTTCGTTGCGGGTAGCTTAGTGGGGTGGCCCCCTGAAATATTTTATGAATCCTGTGATTGCTTTGTCGTGAAAGCCTCGTTGGGTTTTGATTTGGTTTTTCCGAGGTTGATCATGTGTGTGTTGCTATTTGTGCACCCTTGCAGGGTAAATCTTTCTGAAAGCCGTGTCCGCGGTTATGGACGACTTGGAGCACAGTTTCTCGATCATAGACAAGCATAACTAAAGTGTCGTCTCTAATTTGACAAAATATCTGACTAGTAATTAGTGCAATACTCAACGAATGATTAATAAAACTGCCAACGGATGGGTTGTTCGTCCGCTTTCTCGTTGGTAAGCGAGAAGGAGGATGGATCTGTTACTTTATACTGTTATAACTGTTGTTTCTAATTAACGGGCATCCGCCTATCATTGGTTAGGCGGATGGTTAGCGAGTATCTATAGACTTGTTAGTATTATCTTTTGCTGCAATTGCGTCACCCTTGGTATATGTCCCCTTTAGAGGCATAAAGACTTGCTGAGTACCCCTAGGGTCTCACACGATAAATTGTTTGATTCAGATGAATAGGTGTATTCGAAAGATGGATACTGGGTGGAGGAAACAGACGATGTTGGCAATGATCACTCAGTGTAGAGATTCCAGGGATGGGAATCCGTGAGATCTATGGGCGGGATGTGCTTATTTATGTGGCATCTTATGCCGATTTGCTTCTTCTCCGTACTCGGATCTCGTTTCCCGCTTCCATTTGATACTCTGTTGATTGATGTATGAGGAGCTATCCTAAACTATTATCTCTATCTAGGATATTTGGATCTTGCCATATGGCGTTGCAATATTTCTATTTCTTTTAGATGGTATGGCTCTGAGAACTGTTGTAAGGTAGCTTGCATACATATTCACTTGTGCATGTATTTGATCTCTTCGCCTGTCGCCTACGCCGCTCGCTCTTGTCCCGATGATCTTGGAAGTGGTTAGGGGGGTCGACGGGCCTACATGTGGGTGGCCCTGGGCCCCCGCTGTAAAATACCTTATCCACTTTTGGTTCATCCAGGCTTGAACTTAGAGCGTAGGGTCCGAGGTTATTACACTGCTGCTCCCGCAACTTTCAGATATGGAGCCGTAGGCTCCATATTCAGTTGCTAGATCACCTAGATCAGATTCACGACTGCTGTCGCTGTACATATTCTCGACTGTTGTCGAGGCATTGAGCTCACTAAGGGTGCCGATCAGTGGAGGGAACAACGATGCTGGAGAAATCGATGGTATTGTCGGCTGGTCAGGCATGCGAAGCGTGCCCATCTGACCAACATGGAAGCGGAAGCTCCCGATCACCAGGCTAATTCTGTCTCCCACAGATTCGAAAGCCGGGCGAGTGGCCGGCGTGTGGACGGTGAAGTCGAACGCACCGAAGAGCTGGCGAATCTCCGCTGTTGCGGAGTTGTAGATCGCAGTTGATGGGGCCAAAGATGCCGCAACATCAGCACTCCCAATTCCCACAAACGGCGCCAATTGATGAGGGTTTAACTCATCAATGCCCATTGTTATGGACTTGGGTTTTGGAGAAGGAGGGAGCGCTGGAAGCATCAATCGGCTAGCAAACAAGCACACAGGGGACTCGAAGATTTTCCTAGGTTCAGACCTCGTGGAGGTCCCTACTCCTGCTTGTCTGCTTGTGGAATTGTCAGAGGAATCGAAGATTACTATGGTGCGCAGATGCAATCTGGCGAGGGTTGTGGAAACTAGGGTTGCGTGTGTCTTCCTCACCGCCCCCTCCTAGCCTTTATATAGATAGGCTAGGTCTCATGTAGCAGGTCAAGTCAGTTACAGGTTAGGGTTTTCCCTTTAAACTTTCTATCTTTAGCTTCTTCTTGTTCTGCAAGTAATCGAGAGTCTGTAGGTTACTCGAGTTCTCCATTTGGGCCTTGACGACACTGTGGGCTTCCGCTGTATTCAGGCCGTATATACCACACTCGAGTACCTGTAGGGTATACCCATGTTAGGGATTGTTAAGGTGACGGAACTGTATTTTGGTCTACTGTCCGCGGAGGAACTGAGCGGCGAAACCCTACATGTTCGATGCGCGAGGCCGAACTGAACGAGCCCTGTATCGCGATAGTCATTCGCGCAGGATCGGACATTTCACCTCCCGTCTTTCCCGCTTCCGCGCCGCCGCCACCGTTGATCTCCGTCCAACTCACTCTCCAACACCGCAGTCCACCGGATCTAAACCGATGGACCCCGTAGAGGTTGCGCCAGCCGCTGCCCACACCGCGCCACCGCAGGCAACCCCCGTCGCTGCTCAGTTTGGATCTGGTTTCCCTGTCGCCGCCACCACTCTAGCCAGCCACCCCGGCACCGGCAAAGCTTTAAAGATGAAGCAGCTGGGGAACACCGGCATGTCACAGGCCGTAGCTGGGTCATGCGCCAAGCAGGGCGCGAGTTAGGGGGTCAGGTAGCAGGGCACCCGACGCAAGAAGGTCATGCGCCGCTCAGGCCTCCCTCCTGCGCTCGTCGTGTCCCAGGCTCCAAAGAAGGACAAGATGAAGGAGATGGATGATGCTAGTGATGAGGAAGATGGAGGAAGGAACAAGCATATGCCAGAAGGCAACAAGAAGGCAAAGGATAGGATCAAGATTGAAGCCGAATCATCCTCATTGAGGGATAAGATTGATGACATGGTGAAGTCAAAGGAGGTGTTGATCACCAAGATGTTGGAGATCAAGAAGATGATGAACGATAAGAGGAAGATGATGAAGCAGTCAAGGTGGAAAGCAATCCAGAGTGATGCCAAGTACAAGACCGAGCTAGAGGAGGGGAGGATCAAGATAAAGGAGGCCAAGGCAATTAAGGAGCTCATTGCCGAGGAGAAAGAGATCATGATGATGGACACCTCCAAGATGACTCCTGTCCAAATGGAGTTGCATCAAATGATGCTCACCAACATCTTGAAGAGGAGGAGGCAAGCACGCCTAGGCGGTGGTCCATCGTCATCTGCCCTAGGTGAGTCTCATATGAGTGCTTCTGCTGATGGTGGTGATTGTGAGGTTGGCGACAACGATTTAGCTTGATGATATCCCTTGCATTCATCGTGGCCGATTTATATTTTGGATCGAATGGTTGCACTTTGCCCAAGCTATGTTCGGGTTGCTATGATCGTGATGATGCAAACCATGCAAACCCCTGTTTCAAAACTATGAAATGTTGATGATGCAAAAAATTGTTTATCGTTCGAAAATATATAGCGCAGAACGAAGCCCGCAAAGACGGTAAACAGGGTTTACCGTGGCCTGTATCCGCCTTTTACAGTTCACGTGTTTACAGTTATTGTTAGAGTTGCTCTTATGTGGTTCCATAATCTTTACTTCCCATTCTCTGTACAAGGAATTGACATGGCGGTAAATAATTCCCCTCTTCGAGGTATATGGTACTCGATTTTTTCTCAACGCATACTTTGTCACAAGTGTCATCCTCACGAGTAACTTAACAAAAAAACTGATATATTTCCTCTGATAAACAAATATGAGAACATTAATTTGGATCAGAGGGAGTACATATATTCGGTCCGTTTTAAATTAGATGTCACAGATTTGGCAAATGACACAGGAAGTAGCGAAGATAAAATAATTTATTTTTTGAAAGAAATCTCTAGATTTATGAGGAGTAGACATGGTGTCAAGTGGGATCCTCCCAAAATTTCACTTCTAATTCATTTGCCAAATTTTAGTTCAAATATTTGGGATCCGGCTAAAATGCACTTCTAGTTCATTTCCAAATTCTTGTTTAAATTTCTAGATTTAAGAAATGAACTATAAGTGAAATTTTGACAGGATCACACACTCTTTGGAAATAGGCTTTCAGTCTGCTTTGTAAAAAAAGCCACACTCGGCTAAACATATACAAAGTGATGAGGAGACCCTCTTACACAACATATCAAAGATAAAAACAAAAAGGTACATGAGGAACCCTGACTTGCCACTAGGGGCACCGAAGCAAGACCGAAGAACTGGAGCTCCACGCTGTCGCCCCTAGGAAGGTAACGACAAAACGTGTCGCCGGCGGCAAGATCAAACAACCAAAGGCTTTCACCCGGAGCTCACATGTGGAGAAGGTGCCCACACTTGTGCCCCTAAGAGGGTAACGACACCAGCGGGCGTTGCTGTCAATGGCGCCGGAGCACTGTGCTTTCGCCCGAAAAAACCCTCAAAACCACATCTAGTATATGGATTGTCCACTACCCCCCAAGTCAGGCCTCCAAAACACGATCTGTGAGCCGCTTTTGCTGAAGCGACGCGAACATCAGGATCTCCCTCCACCAGCTCCTCACCATCCTCATGACCAAAGAGCAAGGTCACCACCGCCACGTCGCTTGCCAAAACGCCAGTGCGGTCCACCTTATAGGGCCGCCTCGGCATCCAAGATCTCGCACAACCCGCAGGGTAGATACCACCACGACATCTCCTTCGAAACAAGCCAGCGAGGGTAGTCTAGACAAACAGTTCTTGGACAGATCGCAATGACGAGCCCCGGAAGTCAACTCCGCAACACGGAGAGCGACCAGGCGATCACCAGATCTAGGCCCATCGGCCCGGATCCAGCACCTCAGTCACACCAGGACCGAGGGGTGGGTTCCCAGCCTTGCTAGGATCCCCTAAAACCATCTGGATAGTAGGGCCCGCCCAACCCTAATCAGGCCCGGATGGCCTAGATATGAGCTGATGGTAGGTGTAGCCGTCCTAGCCATCTCCGCTTGGTATGTCCGGCCACCGTTCTGGACCACCCCTACATCACCGACTAGGAGAGGATGTGTCGCTACCGCCTCAAACCGTCGCCGCCACCAAGATCTACAAGGACAGGCTTTGGGCCCCTGCCGCCGCCACGGGCCGCAGCAGCTGCTAGAACCACCGCCCATCGCCGCATCCAGATGCATGAAGTTGCCCCCGACGCCGCTCGCCAGCCGCCACCACGCCGACCTTCGTCGAGCTGCACCGCGCGTCTAGGGTCTCACCGCCCTGCCGGGATCACCTCACGCAGAGGAAAGGAAGGTCGCCATCGCCGGCACCACGTGGGCTTTGCCTGACGGCTCACGCCATCGGTAGCAGGAGCTGGGGAGGGGTGGGGTGGGGAAGGGTTCGCCCGCTTCATCCCCCTCGGGGAGGACGAGCGAATCGGGGGTCCAACCGCGCAGAGCAAATCAAGAACCAACAAAGTCGACAGGATGATACGTCCAAAACGTATCTACTTTCCCGAACACTTTTGCTATTGTTTCTCCTCTAAACTTGTGTGATTTGGATGCAACTAATGCGGACTGACGTTGTTTTCAGCAGAATTGCCTTGGTGTCTACTTTTTGTGTAGAAAATCAACTATCAGGAAAACCCCCGGAAAATATGCCAAAAATCCTATTTCACCTGAAGACTCCAGGAGCCAGAATACAAGACGGAGAAGAGCCCTAGGGTGGCCACACCACCTGGTGGCGCGGGCCAGGCCAGGCCGCGCCAGGGGGTGGTGTGGGCCCCCCAGGCACCCCCTTGGCCTCTCTCTTTGCCTATAAGGAGCCTCCTGGCCTAAAAACTTCGGGGGATTCGACGTTTTTCCAGAAGGAGTTCCGCTCCACCACCACCACCAGATTCCACGAAACAGTACCAGAAACTCCGTTCTAGCACCCTATCGGGACGGGGAATTGGAGGAGATCATCCGCATCATCATCACCATCGCTCTCCATCGACCATCCATGTTTCCCCCATCTATGAGTGAGTAATCCCCCGCTGTAGGCTATGGGGATGGTAGGGATTGGATGAGACCGTTCATGTAATGGCATCAGATTGTTAGGGCATAGTGCCTAGTATCTTTTATTAGTGCTTTATGACTTTGTTGCGACTTGTTGTGCTTAATGCTTGTCACTAGGGCCCGAGTGCCATGATTTCAGATCTGAACTTATTATTGATTCATTATGATAGTATTGTTTCTGGTCTTATCTACAAGTTGTATACACACGTTGTTGTCTGGAACCTATGGCCCCGAAGTGACAGAAATCGGGATAACCGGAAGGGAAAGGCTTTGATGTGAGGATCACATGTGTTCACGGAGTGTTAATGCTTTGCTCTGGTGCTCTATTAAAAGGAGCACCTTAATTGCCAGTAGTTCCCTAGAGGCCTCGCTGCAAACGAGCTGGCAGGACAAAAGATGTTGTGCAAGTTCTCATTGCGAGCACGTATGACTATATATGGAACACATGCCTAGGATTGTCTAGTACTTGGGTGCTTTATCTTATTTATCTACAATTGCCCTTGTTCTGATTGCTATGTGAATTGTATTGTCCATGCAACGCCCGTCCATCCATCCCTATGCCTACCGCACTCGAATCCCACTGTTTACTGCTTTTGTTACTACTGTTTTTGTTTTGCTACTGCTGTTACTTTACTATTCCTACTACAAAACTGTTGCTACTGATAAACTGCTGTGAGCAAGATTGTTTCCAGGTGTAGCTGAATTGACAACTCAGTTGTTAAGGCTTATAAATATTCTTTGGCTCCCCTTGTGTTGAATCAATAAATTGGGTTTCACTTCCCTCGAAAATACTGCGATACACCCCCTATACTTGTGGGTCATCAAGACTATTTTCTGGCGCCGTTGCCGGGGAGCATAGCTTTATTTATCAAGTTCACTTGGATTCTCTATTGTTCGCTGCTACTCATCCATCATGGGTAAGTCTCGTGATGGCAAGGTTCCTATTTACCATCCACTACAAGAAGAGGTACGGTTCTGAACACCTCTACTGCTCTTGATTCACCGTCTGTTTTGAGTAAGTTCCTTACACCACCACATACACATGCTACACACACTGCTACTACTGCTGAATTTGATACTTCTTATGCTTATGATGCTGCTTCTACTGTGCTTGATAAAAGTGGTTCATTAGGTCCTTTCCTAGATGCTACGATTGCTAGAACTATAGCTGGAAATACCGAAACTCCTAATGAAGGCACTGCCACACCTGTTAGCTCACCTGAGTCTAGTAAGAGTTATGATGTTGAAGAATCTTATGTTGAGATGACTGATGAGTTTATTGAAGAATGTAGGAATACCCATGATAGGAGCGTTGCTAAGAGTCTCCTTGAGAGGCGTACTATTAGACCCAAATTATCTCTTGATGCTAAATTTGCTGCTTCCCCCATAAACATTATAGATGAAGATTATGATTTCTCTCTCGATCTATCTTACATAGCTATTGTCGAGAAAGAACCTTTTTGTGGGACTAAGAATGAAAGTGCGGTAGCACATCTGAATGAACTTTCTACCATGAGTGGCTTGTTTTCTGATGATATTAAGATGCGTACTTATTTTGTTGCTAAGATTTTTCCTTTTTCACTGAAAGGAGAAGCTAAAACGTGGTTTAGTAATTTACCTCCTGGATCTATTGATAGCCCTGAGTGCTTGATTAGTACTTTCCTGCAGAAATATTTTCCTCCCAGTGCTAGACATGCTATTTTGCAGGAACTTTTTGATTTTAAACAGGGAGAAAAAGAGGTGTTGCCCGAATCTTGGGCAAGGTTTTGTGCTTTGATTCATGCACAGGCTGGAAGTCCATTACCTAAGAATGAGCTTCTTGATATATTTTATAATGGACTAACCGAGGAATCTAGGACATACCTAGATAGTTGTGCTGATTGTGTTTTCAGGAATAGGACATACCTAGAAAGGAAGCTGAGGAATTAATGGCTAAAATAAGCAAGAATTATGAAGACTGGACTCCTCCTAAACAAGCTATACCTGAAGTAATTGAACCTGAACCATCTATTCATGTGCCTATTCCAACATCAAAGAAGAGGGGAGTTATTGAATTAAATGATGAAGTGATGAAGGAAGCTAAGAAATGTCTTAAGGAGAAGGAATTAAAGCTGCAGATGTCAAGAATTTACCTCCTATAGAAGAATTATGTAAGCCTATTCCCTACTCATCCACTATTGAGGTACACTCTCTCCAACACTTTGATGAAGGTGATATCCCTTACTCGAAACCTCCTGATCAATGCTTAGAAGAATTTGATATCTTTATTATTAAGCAAGATAACTTTAATAAAAGGGTGCAAAATCATCTAATGGAAAACACTAGAGCTATTGTTGAGTTGAAAGATATTGTAGAAAGAACCTCTAATGATGTTAAAATGATTGTTAAACACTTTCAAATGGTTCAAACTCAAATAGATCAACTTGTTAAAGTGCAAAACGACTTGATAGTTAATGCTGCTAAAGAAAAACATGCTTATGAAATTAGAACTAGAAGTGGAGATGCTACCCAAGATCCTCTATATCCTGAGGGGCATCCCAAAAGAATTGAGAAGGATTCTCAACAAGCTGAAAATGGTGGTTCTACTCGTAAGAAAAGGAAAAAGAAACATAAAACTGTTGTAGAACCCTCTGAACCTGCTATAGATCTTAATAGTATATCTATCTCTAATGCTGAAACTGAAAGTGGCAATGAAGAAAATGTTGTTCCTAATGAAGAAAAAGTTGAAGAAGAACCTGAAAACCACACTAAGAATACTAAATACACCAAAGAAGATTTTATTGCTAAGAAACATGGTAGTGAAAGAGAACCTTGGGTCCAAAAACCTATGCCTTTCCCTGATAAGAAACACAAGTCAAAGGAAGATGAACACTATAATAAGTTTTGTGAGTGGATGAAGCCTTTATTCTTGCAAATTCCTTTGACTGATGCTATTAAATTGCCTCCTTACTCAAAGTATATGAAGGACATTGTCTCGAATAAAAGGAAAATCCCTAATGAAGAAATTTCTACTTTGCTTGCTAATTATTCCTTCAATGGTAAGGTTCCTAAGAAACTTGGAGACCCAGGGATTCCAACTATCCCTTGCTCTATTAAGAACAGTTATGTTAGAACTGCTTTGTGTGATTTGGGATCTGGAGTTAGTGTTATGCCTTTCTCTCTCTATAAGAGACTTCAACTTGAAAAATTAATACCAACTGATATATCTTTGCTAATGGCTGATAAATCTACCACTATTCATGTGGGTATA
This sequence comes from Avena eriantha, assembly GCA_910589775.1. Classification (NCBI taxonomy): domain Eukaryota; kingdom Viridiplantae; phylum Streptophyta; class Magnoliopsida; order Poales; family Poaceae; genus Avena; species Avena eriantha. Next base: position 525,772,101 of record OU342742.1, on the reverse strand, counting down.
TGTGAGGATGTACATGTTCAGGTGGCTCACAATTGCTTGATACTAACTGATTTTGTTATGCTTGAAATGCCTGAAGATGATAATATGTCTATTATTCTTGGGAGACCTTTTCTTAATACTGAAGGAGCTGTTATTAATTGTAATCAAGGAAAGGTGACCTTCAATGTTAATGACAAGGAACATACTGTCTATTTCCCCAAGAAGATTGAAAGGACTTATGGTTTGAATTCAATTGAACATGTTGAAGGTATTCAAGTTGGAGAAATATATTGTCCCATACCAAGAGAAAAATTTGAAACTATTATGATTGGGACCATTGCTATCAAGGTTAAGGTAACATAATCATTAGTGGGGTACAAAGTTTTGTCTCATATGCAATTGTTTTGGTAGCAAGACTTGATCAACCTTGCTAACAAATGGATTCCATTAAACAAAACAATGTTTTCATTATGATTATCTCTGTTTATTTCTATCCTTTGCATTTTAGTTTTTGCTTTCATTTAGTTTTTTTTTGTGTTGTTAGTTGCTTGCATGCTAGAACTTCTGTAGTTCTAGCCTTGTTTTGTCCTTGCAACATGTTTCCAAAAAATAAAAAAAATCTGTCTGTCAGAAAAATCATTCTTCTATTTCTGAAAAATGCCCAAAAATAAAGTGTCTCGAAAAATTCCAGAAAATTCATATTAAATTTTTACGTGAAAAAAGGGGCAGAGGGGTACCTGGTAGGTAACAGGGGGGCCACCAGGCAGGCACACCACATGGTGGCACAGCCAGCCTTGGGTGGCACCATGCCCTAGTGTGGGCCACCCCTGGCCCCCCACTACCTCTCTCTCCTGCCACTTTCTTCTCTCTCCCGAGTAAGCTCCTGTTCATAGCTCAAAATCGCATTCTCTCTGTGCTTGCTCTCGATTTATTCGATCTCTTTGCTCAGCCCATCTTTCTTGCTGAAATTTGGAGCAATTGTTCCTTGGTATGTGACTCCTCCCCTTGTCCAAGTAGATTTGTGTTTAGTGGATTATATATTGAGTATTTTGCTGCTGTAGGTGACTAGTTATGAGAGCTTGTAAGCTTGTTTGATGCTTAGAGATATAGTTTTGATGCATGTTTAGGCCTCTTACAAGTCCCTATGAGTAGAATCCTTCATTATATTTACTTTGCAATCACTTGTTTAATAGGTGTTTAAATTTCAGAATAAAGGATGAGTGAACACCACCTAAACCAACATGAGCTTTGGGTGCCTGATGTCATGAAGGTCCACCGGGAGGAGGAAGTTTTTCCCTCCATTTATCCATGCTCTAAGTTCATGAGAGCTGCAGGAATTCTACAAGATTTCCACACTTTGGTTTCTAATGCAGGGTTAGAGCACTTTTTGGAAGATGAACCTTGTCAATTTGTGAAGCTAACCATGTCGGTGGTGCAGGATTTCAAATTCAGTCACTCTTTGCCTAACCCTATGGTCCATTACAAAATCTACAATATAGCCGTCAACCTTTCTCTTGATGATTTTTGTGCAGCTATTAAGGTACCTCAATGGGGATCATGTAAGAAGATTAAAGAGGGACCGGAACCACTCATGGATTTATACGCAGAAATTTGTCAAGGGAGTAGCTTCTCAAAGGAGAATGGAAAAATCCGTAACATTCATCTTCCCTCCATTCGCTACTTTGCCTACTTTATTGCCAAGTGTGTTCTTGCTAGGAAAACTGCCAATAAGTTATCTTCGTTTGATCTAGCATTTATCTCTGCTGCTCTTAGACGAGACATGTCTTACAACTTGGGTGCTTTGATAGCTTTCCGTCTTGCTGCTAACCGTGAGAAAGGTGGAATTTGTGGAGGCCTCATCGCTTCTCGTTTACTAGCATTGCATGGTTTAGTGCCTCATCATCTAGACCTACAGTTTCCCATAGAGAGGCTTGATTTCAATTCCATGATACAGCATAAATTTATTTCCTCGTGGGCTAGTTTGAGTGAGTTATCTTATGAAATAACCTTTCTCAAAGCTGGTTGGAGAAAGAGCAAGTCCGAGCGTGTTGTTCTTTTACCTGCACCTGTTTTGTTTATCCTTGATAACAGGGAAGGATGGTCCCTCACTGAGGAGGAGCTTGACACGTACTTGGGAGAGCTCTCCCAACAGGAGCAGGACACTAGAAGGGAGGCCACGGATGATTCGGGCCAGCCCTCGAATGAGGGAGAGTCTTCATATCAGCAGCCCGCTTATGATTGGGGAGCCTCTTCTTCTTCTCATGGGCCCAGCTACGACCATTCTTACCAAGATCCGCCCGCTTGGAACCCCTATTCATACATGGATTGATACCCACTTAGGACAAAAGCCTAAGCTTGGGGGGAGGTACGCCGACACCGCACTCATCTCCATATCATGGTGCGTCGGTACTTTGTATATTCATGTTTTCGTTCTCTTTTTAGTTTTCGTTCTTCTTTGCTTTTGCTTTCTAAAAACACAAAAAGACCAAAAATATTTCTGTTGTTTCTCTTTGGTTTGCTTCTTCTTTTTGCCTTGTCTTGTTTTTCCCTTTTTGCTTTGTTTGAACTATTTGAAAAACCCAAAAAGATTTTGCTTTGCTTGTTTTTCTCTTTTGGTTCTTGTTTAAAAATCGAAAACACCAAAAATATTTGTCGTTCTTCTTTGGTTTTTGTGAGTTGGCTACAGGGTTCGGCAGTTCTCAGTGGATTATTGGTTTCATACTATTATTCAAGCCACACAAGTGAAGAGCAATAATGAGGATCAAAGACAACTTGAGGCGTGGTAAGAGGCTGGTAACAAACTCTATTTGTCTTCATTTTTGTACATATACTCTTAATTGTGAGCTTGCTTAGTCCGTTCATGTAGAGTGTATGTTTTCTTTGGATGCTTAGTAGTTCTTGCTCTCTTGTGATTAGCTCCAGCTCGCTAATAGTTTGTAGCATGTCTTATGAATGTTTGCTTGCATTGCTCTATTCATAAATTGGTATGACACTGTGGTATCCTCCTCTGAATGTTTCATTTGATTGACTTGGCACATGCTCATGCAGGCACATGACTGTGATAATCAGTTAAGCCTTGATGAATTATTTTGCCTTGAGGATCTGGAATCATTTTCATGCCATGAGTAGTCTTGTTTTGTTGCAAGCATGATAATGACAGCTATTTCTCTCTCGTTTGTCGCTCCCTTACTATTGCTATCCTTCACTTCCACTGAGTGTTTTACTCAAGTTTCCAACTCCCTAAACCAAATATCTCGAAAGTGTCCACCATACCTACCCATTAGCATCATTTGCTATCTCCGTGCATATTCAATGTGCCTTGTTTTCTTCCGAATAAAATGTTTGCTTGTTATGAGAAAGTTAGTTAGTAAAGCTCTCACGAACTTGATGGCACACTTTATTTTTCTGCACTTAATAAACCTGAACCATTGCGTCCTTCTTTGTTGTGCATATGCTTGCGCTTTATGAGTTGAAGTTAGCAGAACCATGTATCATGGGGACCGCTTTCAACGCTTCATAGGTACTTTGTACTTAGTTGATAGAATGTTCTTTTGCTTATGGATCCCGGCGGTGTGAAATAAAAGTGGAACTTGTAAGATCATGGAGTTTGTACGTATGTTAGAGAAACGCCTGGGCCGCTAGCCTAAGCCATGCCTAATCATGGTGGAAACTTGCAGCATAACCATAATGAGCATTCTGTGAAGCATCCTCAATAAAAATCTATGCACATAGTAAATAAAAAGATCGCTGAGATGCTCATTGTCTGCTTGCCTTGTCATTTTGATCATGGGATAGCTCCAGTGTCATGTGCAAGGGGTACCCTGTTGGCGGTTCTCTATGATACGTATATACTTACAATGACAAGAGCTTACTTGTGACTGAAGTTGAGTAGCATGAGGATCGGTCTTCGTAAGTAAGGGGCATGAGACTTCAATTTATAACTTGTCAAGCATATCCTCTTAGTTGTGTCACTTTCACCTTAACCACATTAAAGATGCTTATGATAGGGGCAATGAGAGCTCAAAGCTAACGAGTACCATACTTTCAATATTTGGAAGCCTTTCAAATTATTCAAAACCTTTTCCTCTACCTGTTGAGTCTCCACTTATTCTTTGAGCACCTTCTTGAGAGCATAGTTGTCATTCTTTGTGTTTGTTCCAATACTTGATTATTTGTGTTATGACTTTGATGCTTGTATCCTTGATATCTTTACTTCTAGTCATCACTTGAATTTCAGAGCTGCCTGGACATTCATAATCAAAGGCAAGCGAGATACCACTCTATCATACCTTTTTATGAGCATTGTAATGTTGCTTATGTTCGTGATTCATGCTACTTATTATTCTTGAGTTGGAATATCTTCATAGCTTGCAATGACTATTAAGTAGACTTAGTTGCATACTCTTTATTATGAATTGTCCAAGTAGTTGATCACATTGCTGAGAATATTTACATCATATGAAGCAAATGTGTTCGTGAAAGTTCTTTTATCGCACTCAGTTTTCAACTGAATTGCTTGAGGACAAGCAATAAGCTAAGCTTGGGGGAGTTGATACGTCCAAAACGTATCTACTTTCCCGAACACTTTTGCTATTGTTTCTCCTCTAAAATTGTATGATTTGGATGCAACTAATGGAGACTGACGCTGTTTTCAGCAGAATTGCCTTGGTGTCTACTTTTTGTGCAGAAAATCAACTATCAAGAAAAATCCTGGAAAATATGCCAAAAATCCTATTTCACCCGAAGACTCCAGGAGCCAGAATACGAGACGGAGAAGAGCCCTAGGGTGGCCACACCACCTGGTGGCGCAGGTCAGGCCAGGCCGTGCCAGGGGGTGGTGTGGGCCCCCCAGGCACCCCCTTGGCCTCTCTCTTCGCCTATAAGGAGCCTCCTGACCTAAAAACTTCGGGGCGTCCGACGTTTTTCCAGAAGGAGTTCCGCTCCACCGCCACCACCAGATTCCACGAAACAGTACCAGAAACTCCGTTCTGGCACCCTGTCGGGACGGGGAATTGGAGGAGATCATCACCATCGCTTCTCCATCGACCATCCGTGTTTCCCCCATCTATGAGTGAGTAATCCCCCGCTGTAGGCTATGGGGATGGTAGGGATTGGATGAGACCGTTCATGTAATGGCATCAGATTGTTAGGGCATAGTGCCTAGTATCTTTTATTAGTGCTTTATGACTTTGTTGCGACTTGTTGTGCTTAATGCTTGTCACTAGGGCCTGAGTGCCAAGATTTCATATCTAAACTTATTATTGATTCATTATGATAGTATTGTTTCTAGTCTTATCTACAGGTTGTATACACACGTTGTTGTCTGGAACCTATGGCCCCGAAGTGACAGAAATTGGGATAATCGGAAGGGAAAGGCTTTGATGTGAGGATCACATGTGTTCACAGAGTGTTAATGCTTTGCTCCGGTGCTCTATTAAAAGGAGCACCTTAATTGCCAGTAGTTCCCTAGAGGCCCCGCTGCAAACGGGCTGGCAGGACAAAAGATGTTGTGCAAGTTCTCATTACGAGCACGTATGACTATATATGGAACACATGCCTAGGATTGTCTAGTACTTGGGTGCTTTATCTTATTTATCTGCAATTGCCCTATGTTCCGATTGCTATGTGAATTGTCTTGTCCATGCAACGCCCGTCCATCCATCCCTACGCCTACCGCACTCGAATCCCACTGTTTACTGCTTTTGTTACTACTGTCTTTATTTTGCTACTGCTGTTACTTTACTATTCCTACTACAAAACTGTTGCTACTGATAAACTGCTATGAGCAAGATTGTTTCCAGGTGCAGCTGAATTGACAACTCAGTTGTTAAGGCTTATAAATATTCTTTGGCTCCCCTTGTGTCGAATCAATAAATTGGATTTCACTTCCCTCGAAAATACTGCGATATACCCCCTATACCACTGGGTCATCACAGGATCACACTTGACACCTTAGGAATAGAGGTCTAAGAGCATCTCCACTCGCATTCCTGGGAAGGCATTCCCAGGGCCTATTTTTCGTCCGGACGGCGAAATTTTGCCCAGTCGCGTTCCCAGGACACCGGTTTCGTCCGGATTTGGCCCAAAATTTGAAGGAGTTATGCCCTAGAGGCAAATAATAAAGTGTATTATTTGATATATCTCATGTATGTTCATAATACATTTCATACTGTGTTATAACTGTGTTAATATGAAACGTTAATACACGTGTGGTATGTAAACAAACCGTGTCTCTAGTTACCTCTAGTGAACTAGTTCATTGGTCATGAGGATGGTATGTGTTTCAAGATCATGGGCATTTATGCCAACTGACAATGAGGTCATGTTATTAGTTGAATAACATGATAGACAAACATCCGACCGTTATATCGTAATGAGATCTAGTTACAAAGTTCACCATTGATGATAAAACACAGAGAACCTCACAACCTGATCCTTTGACTGTGAGGTAATGCAAATCACCATTCTAGAAGAAGCTTAGATGGTTCTCAAGAATCATCTTGCAACAGGGTGATCAAAAAGGTGCCACTCAGGTTTTTCGAAGGAATGCGTAGAGGAGTACATATCAAGACCAGGATTTGTCTAGTCCATGTAACAGACAGATACATGTGGCCATCTCGGTGACGTTGCATTAATGAAGCTTGCAAGCATGTGACTAGGTCACGGAATGCAACGACATGAGAACAAGAAAACAAGTTCATCGGTAACAAGATCGAGCTAAGGTATAGAGATACCGAAGATCAAGTCTCGGATGAATTAGGTATTGTATGACAAAGGGAATGGGGAACGACTATCCCACGGTTCGAGCGATCGTATTCGTGAAACACACGGGGGTCACATGGCCATCCAGGTCCCTCTGTTGATCATTGATATGAGAGTGGTCTCTATCATGTCCGGAGTGTTTCTGAACCGAAGGATGTCATGCTTAAGGGTGGGGACGCTTAGGGTAGATGAGGTATTGTATGAGAAATAGAGAGAGAGAAACCATAATAGTTTCGGTAACATCCGATGGAGATCGGAAGGGGTCCGGAAGATGTTCCGGAGTGAAGGAATAATATAATATGTGTATTTGAATGTTAATTGGAGAATTAATATTAAATATATATTTTATTTTATCTTAAAAGGCACTATATTGCTAATGGGCCTCACCCGAGGGGAGGCCCAAGTGGGCAAGGCGCCTAGGGAGTGGGGGTCAGCCGGCCTAGGGCTAGTGGGCCGCCCTAGTGGGGCCCACCTAGGGCCAGCGGCTGCCCCAAGGTGGCCGGCGGGTGTGGGAATAGTCCCACACTGCCTGGCCCCTGGGTGGTACGCCCCCCTCCTACTATATAAAGGGGTCCCCCTCCCCTTGGAAAACACCCATTTCCTCTCATTCTCTCTCTCTCTCTCATCTGCTGAGGGCTTCCCCGTAATATTGGGGAGGACTTCGTAGTTGAGTTCTCCACCTTCACACTACCGTCGTGTGATCGGCAATCCGGCATCTACTTCTTCCGCTGCTCGGCTGGATCGGAGCCCGGTTGACGTCCACTACACCGGACGTGTGACGAACTTCGGAGGCACCACACTTGGGGTGCTTCTCGTCTTCATCAATATATGCCTTCCTGCATAAGGCGTGCCACTCTCTGCAAAGGTATGAATATTGTATTCCTTCTCCGTTACTTATGTCTACATAGTATAGATCCTGGTATTAGTGTTCGAGTAGATAGAATTTTTTTGTTTTCTGCTACGGAACCATTTCAAAATTGGTCCGACGTTCCCAGGCCAAACCCGAGGCACTGGGAACAGCCTGGGAACGCTGGATGGAGATAAAATGGGGGTGGGCCAGCCCTGTCGGCTAGACATCCCATTTCCCACCACCAGCCGCCTCTCCCGCGGCGAAGGATCCCCCCAGCTGCCTCGTCGCCATGCTTGCGTCGGCGAAGCTCCGTCGGTTCAAGACAAACTCGCGCATGTAGATAGGTCCGCTGCCACCACCGCAATTTCCCCTACAGCCTAGGCCACTTTCGTCGCCCCTCCTTCGTCATAGCTTGGCCATGCTTCTAGCTCCCACCACCTCGCCCACCAAGTGTTCGATGATTGGCCCATTCGGCCATGGACTCCGACGACGAAGAGTTGTTCGCCGTGTTGCTGGAGGAAGAGAACGTCGCAGCCACTGAAGATGTAGAGCACGTGCAAATCCTTGCCTCTCTAGCACGGCTGTACATGCATACTGCAATGCTGAAGCGTGGAGGCTCGGCGAAGGGTCGCCAGAAGTGCAAAGCAAGGTAGAGGGTGGAGGGCTACTGCATGTTGTACGCCGACTACTTGCCGACGAGCCGCTCCATGAAGAGGCCGTGTTTCGGTGTCATTTTAGGATGAGCCAAAAGCTCTTCCTCGAGATCGTGCATGTCGTTCGAGAATTCAACCCCTATTTCGTGTGCAAGAAAGATTGCACCGACATGGTTGGGTTTTCCTCACTACAGAAGTGCATAGTGGCGATGAGGTTGCTTGCATATGGAGCACCAGGTGACAGTGCTGATGACTATCTTCGCATGGCTGAGTCCACCGCCATCGATTGCTTGTATCGGTTCTGCAGGATGGTGATTGCAGTGTTTGGGCCATAGTACTTGAGACACCCACTTCTGAAGACACTGATGTAGCCCGTCCTGTAGTCGCTACTACATCCACAACGCCAAGTCCCCAAGATCGTCCCCAAGTCAACCAAGAAGATGGACCAGGAGCAGCCAGCTCTAGAACTAGAGTCTCCGCCGTCATCACCCCGGAGTGTCCGCCCGGAACCAGCCGGAGTGTCCGGCGCGACTCGGCCGGAGTGTCCGGCCTGCCCCAGCCCCAACCTGGCGTGGACATTCAGAAGGCCAGTTCACCCGGACACTACCCGGAGTGTCCGGCTACCCCGGACTGTCCGGTCACTCCGACCCGGACTGTCCGGCCCAAGTGATGGGCCTGCGAGCCAACAGCTCGGCCCCTGGCCCATGTACCCCTCTATTTCGCACCAAACCCTAGTTTTATGCCCAAACTACCCCTGAACTTGTGGCTGGCCTATAAATAGAGCCCCCACCCCCTCATGTATCCCTTAGGCATAGATGATAGACTAAAGACAACCCCCTTTGTGGAATCTCTAGTTTTGCCTCATCCCCTTCTACCAAAGGGGATCGACTATCGTCACCACCTTGTTGGAGTTTGCATCGCGCCTCCCTCGTTGTACAAGGCCTTGGCATCGTTGTCCCTTTGCCAAGACGTCAAGACCCTCTCCAAGGTGTTCTTCCCTCTCCGCTTGGGATTGACGGGAGCACGTTGACCGATCTTTCCTTGCGAGGATTCTATCGGACCGGTGGCCATCGGTGAGAGCAATCGGCCTTGTATCGTGTGTGTTTTGCGTGTGTTCATCGTGTTCTTCGCGAGGTGTGTGTCCGCTTCCGCTACCTTCTCCCTTTCCCCTTGCTTTCCCATCGATTTGACCACGAGATTCGTGAAGATCGGGCCACCCAAGAGGTTTGCCCTCATCATCTGGTATCAGCAGCTTTTGGTTGCCACGGATTTCTCATTGATTTGGTCTTTTCCCCATAAATTCGAAAATTCCACCAAAAACAGCCCCAATTCGTGTTTTGGATTGATCAGTGATTTGAGTGCATTTTGGTAGGTTTTGATCCATGGATTACTTGCTGAACTTATTGATCTACCTTCCCCTGCGTTTCCATAGCCTAATTCCTTTATTTCCCCCATCAATTTGAGGTTTTTGGTCCCAGTTTTTTCGTCAAAACTCGTCTCGTTCGTGTTCTGGAAGTTCTGGTTCGATCGGACCGGACTGTCCGGCCAAAACGGACCGAAGTATCCGCCCCACCGGAGTTTCCGGCCTAAACTGACCGGAATATCCGGCCCGGCCGGACTGTCCGGCCTGCGCAACCCGGACTGTCCCCCCTTGCCGACAAAAAATCTGCTTCATGGTTTTGAGCATAATTTTTGCATACGAACTCGGATTTTGGTGTTCTTTAGCTCGTTTTGAAGAGGAGAAAGAGCTCTACATCATCATCTCCATGGTTCATGCTATCTACACCATCCAAATTCCGTGAGCAAGGCGGAATCCACCAATAAAGGGTGAAGATTGGCGATGAAAGGTATAAAAATTCCGCGACTTCTCCCCACTTGCATCCCTTTGTGAGCTCCACTATCTTTGCGTTCAACAAACACCTATTGAGACTAGTTCCTCCTATGATTTCTTGGGCTATGCACATTTGATACTTGTAGAATTCCGAGCAAAAGTTGTGAGCGCGCTATCTCATATAGTTATCTTGTATAGTTGTTGGCACAAGGAAGAGGCAAGTGAAAAATAAAAGAAAAAGAGAAAAAAAATAGAAAAAGAAGAAAAAGAAAGAAAGAAACAAGTGCCTCATAGAATAGGAAGCGCAAGCTCGATGAACATCAAATAGGTGGTACTTATTGTGCATATCTTGTAGCCCACCAATTTAGTGTAATCGAACTAGCGTCTCTCCTTGCACTTGTGCGACACGAGCTTATAGTCTTCGCTAGGTAATCATTTGGTTCTTAGCTCACTTTCTCCGTCGCACAAGTCCCATTTATCCCACCTTGTGTGTTTCCTTGTATATATTCCTATCTTGTGGATTGACTTGTTTTGCTTTGTGATCATCGTGGTTCTTTACTTGCCATTACAACATCTTGAGTTCGGATTGGTTCTTGACATGCCACCTTCCATACCCATCCACCATAAGCTTTGTGTGTGTGTGTTTTTAGTGGTTAGTTGGTTTTGGTGTTCCGTGTGAACTTCACTTTGCTTGGTTTTGATTGCTCTCAAGTGTTGCCACTTGCACGATACTATCTTCCAAGGTAAAGTAAGGTTTGACGTTGCATTCCTAACCCCCACCACTTCCATATACACCACTTGGTCTTGTGAATCATGTCTAGGGACTCCGGAGCCGAGGATGATATCTATGAAGAATCCATGATGAGCCACCACGACTACGACTCCACAAGTATAGAGGACATGGTGGAGCACTACACCGACAATGGCTCCGCATGCTTTGAGGACCCGGAGCATTGCACCTATGATGACTCCACATGCATGGAAGACATGGAGCACATCATCAACTATGGATCCTCAACATGGAGGACTTGGAGCTCTACATCGACAATGGCTCCTCATGCATGGAGTACATGGAGCACTACACCGACAATGGCTCCACATGCTTGGGTGATATGGAGTACTACATCAACAACGACTCCCCAAGCATGGACGACTTTGAGTGCTTCAACGACGACGCCTCACCAAGCACGGAGGACATGGCGAGCTTCACCAACTTCGAGGGCTCTTCCATGAGCCATGAAGAATACCTCCACCGCTTGGAGATGGAGGACTACTACGCCAAGCTAGCGGAGACGCATCATCAAGAAACCATGACCTTCAAGGCCAAGCGTGCCACACCAAAGGGCACCACCTACTTCGATGATCAACCTCCAAGGCGTCAAGCGCCACCACCTACATGGCGTCATGCACCACCATCTCCAAGGCAACGAGTGCCATCACCTCCAAGCCACCAAGCACCACAACCTCGAAGGCGTCAAGTGCAACAACCTCCTAGGCATCAAGTGCCACCAACTACAAGAAGAGCGGCGCCCCAACATCACCTTCCAAAAGACACGCCAAGAAGCAAGAATCTTCATCGACATACATCCTCTCGTGATCATCACCAACATCAAGAGGATACAAGACGTCGTTCAAGGCATCTTCGCCATGAAGACGAAGAATACATGTTGAGCACCATCCATAATGCTCAACCAAGCTCAAGAAGGCACCCCCATCACAAGAAGAGTGCCAAGGACAAGGAGCATCGTCGCGAGCGTCATGTGGATGATCAAGTGCGCCATCCACATCAACCTTTGGCAAGGCACACCAATGACCTCCGTCGACACCATCATAAGGCACCTTCAACTACTCGTGCCACCACCAAAATGGCACCAAGAGCAAGCTCTCCTCCACGCCATCAAGCTTCAATGCCAAGACTTGACGTCCTAGATGACGCATGAAACCTCATGGATGAGGAGGACGAAGACCTCTACTTCGCCAAGTTGGACGAGTACGTCAAGAGGACTACACAAGCCAAGGTGCAAGATGGCGACAACAAGGTCAAGAATGGTGAGCATGGGACTTTCCCTTCACCAACGGAGGCACAAGGAGTTGAGAGAACCGAACCTACCCCCATATGCTTGAGTGATGATGTGGTACCAATCCCATGTGAGTATGAGAGCCACTTAGCCCACTTGAGTGAAAACAAGAGTGAGATGAGTGACTCCACCATACGTGAGATTGAGTGCTTCCACTTGGAGGGCATGAGTAATACACCGAGTGAGTTGAGAGTGGTAGTTGATAGGTCATGGGAGACCACTTTCATTGCTAACAACTTACCCTCTACCTCTAGTGTGTTTCCTCATGATGTGCTAGGTTCCATGGATCAAGAAGCACCAAGCTTGGAGATGATGATGCCTCCAACCAAGAAGATGTACATGGTGGATGAACATGATGCCATCCCCATACATGATGAAGAAGTCGCCCACATGGAGGCCAATGCTACCACAACACCCAATTCATATGAGAGGTATGAACAAGGTAAAAATAAGGGTGTTGATGATGCCATGATCCCACTAGTGGACATGATGATTTGTGATGATTGGCATGCTATGGATGATGTTTGTGATATCACATATGACTCATTGGTATTTCCATGTGATACTTTGCCTTTGCATAATGTTGAGCATGTGAATTTTTTTGGTTTTGATGATGTTTCCATAGACATGCCATGCTCTAAAAATTACATTGATGATATCATTGCTTGCACTTTGTTGAACAATTGCTCTTTCCAATGTTTTGCTTGCAATGATGTTACCAATGTTACCCCTCGGATAATGCTTTGTCATGAGTGTTTCACAATCTCTCCCGTTGCTTGCAATACGTTGAATAATTGCTCTTTCACTTGTTTTGCTTGCAATAATAATTCTCATATGGTCTATATTGAGATGGCCCCCATAGCTTTCTCAAATTTTGGAGATTTTGATGATTTCCATGATAAGCATGTTCACCACTTGCATACTCACCATGCATCTATTTCATACTTGATTGACACTCATGGTGATGTGCACACGAAGAGATATGTCATGATGGATGATGTATTTCTCTACCATGCACACACGTTCTTCCTTTTGTGTTTGATGTGTGTAGGTACCCGCATGATCATGCCAACCTCGGTTGAGCACGAGTTGACAAAAAGAGCTCTAGAGAGCATCCCCCAAGTGAGTTCAAGATCAAACCCAGCTCTGATACCTTTTGCATGCTTTGCATCTTTCATGTTGAACAATTGCTCTTTCCTATGGTTTGCTTGCAAGCATGTTAATGGTATTCTTTCACCTTGTGGCAATCATGTTTCTTTGCTATTGGATATTGATGCTTTGTGTGTTTCCACAAAAATGTTGAACAATTTCTCTTTCCGATGTTTTGTGTGCAACCATAATGCCATTTTCAGCATGTATTGTCATGAGAGCTTCCAAGTCTCTCGTATTGTTGTTGCAACAAACATAAGGACCACTTGCTCTTTCATATGGTTTGTTTGCAAACATGTTGTTTTTGCTTCCGCTTGCGATACTCATACCCCCATGATTTTGGCTTTTGATGATATGTGTATGGCATCCAACATATTGAACAATTGTTCTTTCCAATGGTTGGTTTGCACACATAATGATGTTGCTTTGGATATTCTTCCTCATGTGTTTTTGCCGAATTCTCCTAGCTTTGCATCAAAGATGTTGATCAATATTTTAGTCAATTGCTTTGAGTGCCACACTAAGATGTTATATGGAGTTTTTGAGTTCCCACATTTGGATGATGTTCAATTAACTTCCATGCACTTTGACCTTGCATACACATTTCGTTTGCGATACTTGAGTTGTGCTAATAGTGTTGTGCACAAGAATGGACATGCCACCAATGACATGCTCCTCTATCACACACAAACATATTTTGCTTGGTCTTTGTTGTGTGAAGGTACAATTGCTTACGCGTCAACCTCTATGGACAAAGAGTTGACAAGACGAATCGAAGAGAGTTACCTAGGGCTACCCTTCAATGAGTTATCTCTACATTATAAGGTGACTTCCTTCTACTTGAGGACTCATGCTATAATCTTCATGAATTGGCTACTCTTTGAGTGTTGCTTCGCTTTTGTTGTGAGCTTTGTAGGCTTCATGGAAGGTGAAGGAACATTGAAGAGTTGCCACATCAAGCTTCTCAAGGACGACTGTACGGTGAACCCCAGGATCAAGAAGGTCTCTCGACATCATCTTCTTAGTGATGTGCATGAAGAGTCGAGGACGACTCTTTTTGAAGGGGGGAGCTGATGCAGCCCGTCCTGCAGACGCTACTACATCCACAATGCCAAGTCCCCAAGATCGTCCCCAAGTCAACCAAGAAGATGGACCAGGAGCAACCAGCTCCAGAACGAGAGTCTCCGCCGTCATCGCCCCGGAGTGTCCACCTGGAACCAGCCGGAGTGTCCGGCCTGCCCCAGCCCTAACCTGGCGTGGACATTCAGAAGGCCAGTTCGAACACTACCCGGAGTGTCCGGCTACCCCGGACTGTCCGGTCACTCCGACCCGGACTGTCCGGCCCAAGTGATGGGCCTGCGAGCCAACAGCTGGGCCCCTGACCCATGTACCCCTCTATTTCACACCAAACCCTAGTTTTATGCCCAAACTACCCCTGAACTTGTGGCTGGCCTATAAATAGAGCCCCCGCCCCCTCATGTATCCCTTAGGCATAGATGATAGACTAAAGACAACCCCCTTTGTGGAATCTCTAGTTTTGCCTCATCCCCTTCTACCAAAGGGGATCGACTATCGTCACCACCTCGTTGGAGTTTGCATCGCGCCTCCCTCGTTGTACAAGGCCTTGGCATCGGTGTCCCTTTGCCAAGACGTCAAGACCCTCTCCAAGGTGTTCTTCCCTCTCCGCTTGGGATTGACGGGAGCACGTTGATCGATCTTTCCTTGCGAGGATTCTATCGGACCGGTGGCCACCGGTGAGAGCAATCGGCCTTGTATCGTGTGTGTTTTGCGTGTGTTCATCGTGTTCTTCGCGAGGTGTGCGTCCGCTTCCGCTACCTTCTCCCTTTCCCCTCGCTTTCCCATCGATTTGACCACGAGATCCGTGAAGATCGGGCCACCCTAGAGGTTTGCCCTCATCAGACACTATTCAGATCCTCACAGTCAGTGAAAGAAGAGGATTCCCTGGGATATTTGGAAGCATAGACTGCATGCATTGGCACTCGAAGAACTATCCATTTGCATGGCAGGGATGTACAAAGGCCACAAAGGAGATTGCACTGTGATACTTGAGGAAGTTGCTACACATGATCTTTGGATCTGGTACTCCTTCTTTGGCATGGCAGAATCGAACAACGACATCAACGTTGTCAACTCCTCAAATTTCTTTGCCAAGCTTGTTGAGGGTCATGCTCTCCCCGTGGACTTTGAGATCAATGTGCACCACTACAACAAGGGATACTATCTTGCAGATGACATCTATCCAAGATGGCCAACATTTGTGAAGACTATCTCAAACCCGATACTCCCCAAGCATGCTCAGTATGCCAAGGAACAGGAAGCTTGCAGGAAGGACGTGGAGTGGGCATTTGGTGTGCTCCAAGAGAGGTTTGCAGTTGTCCGATTCCCTGCAATGATCTGGTCGAAAGATCAGATGTGGGAAGTGATGAACTGTTGTGTGACCTTGCACAGCATGATCATTGAGGATGAGAGGAAGGACCCAATGAGTTTGGTCAAGAAGAACGAGCCATACTACAGACAGGGACCTCTTGCACAGCTTGATCACCAGGTGCCGCCAACCTGGGCTGCCTTCATCGCCATGCGTCAGGAGATTCGATACCTGTAGTGCATCAACGACTGCAGGATGATCTGGTTGAGCACCTATAGATACGCAGGAGAAACACATAGATGCCTAACATAAATCTGACCGAACTAGGCCAAAATATATTGTATTTTCATTGTTCGCCGAACTATGTTTAATTTTATGTCAAATTGTGGCTAATTTCGTCCAGAACTATGCCGAATATTGCTTTGTATTTGTATTATGCGAAATATGCTGAAAGCTGAACGAATTTGAGCTAAATTTGGACAAAAACACGCTGACCTGAGAACTCGGTCTGGGAACACGAGCAGGAAATCGGCCATTCACGGGTCAAAACTTGTCTGAATTTTGGTCCGAGAATGACCAACGAGTGAAGATGCTCTAAAATGGCTGATGAATATATATCCACGATGGCTAATCAATTCATCCACGACCAAGTGATTTTGCCGATCGAGTCGCCTGGAGTCATTTTGCCGGGTACCCTGGGGCAGACGACAACAAGTAGCTCGTATACAGCTCAACAAACCGAGGCGCGGCGGGTCCCGCCCTGCAGTTCACATGGCACGGCGGTGGACAGTCCCGCCGGATCCGAACCTGGTCTGGAGGAGATGCTTCTCATCTGAGGCGCCAGCACATATAAAACAAAACAAATACAGTAGTACTAAAACGAAACGGAGCCGTTCGTCGCCGTCGCCGCGGCGCACTGAGCGTACTCCAGCGTTGCCCGGTCAGCCCTTCTCCGTTGAACGGCCTTTTCCAGCTCCAGCCTTTTCTCTCTTCTGGCCGCGCCTGCACATGGGAATCTCGCGCGTTCGCCCTCCAGAATTTGAAATTTCCGATCCACGCACAAACCCCGGCGGCCGGTCAAAAAGCGAGCCGACCTGGCGAGGCTGGCTGACCTTGTTCGCCTCGAGATCGCAATTCGCAGCCAGACACGGAGAAAGAGTGTCACTGTTTTCTTCGCTCCAACTGGAGTAAATTTCAACCGTAGGTGAATTTCTGGACGACTCGATGGCGTTTCTCCACCGGCCACCATTTATTTTGCTCTCCGTTTCTTTTTTAGGATAACTATTTTGCTCTCTATTTTATTTAGATTGACGCGTGGGTGAAGCCAACGTTGGTTGCGTCATGCTTGTTACGTGGATCCGGTTGCCACGGTGCGAACTGTAGCACAATTTGCGATCGTGTTCATACGTTGAATTCACGACTTTTGCTCTTAATAACACGTTGCTATCCTTTTACACTATGTTTTCACTCAATCACGCTTTTTGTGGGTAAATGAATCCCGTCTTTGGTGTGTTCAGCTAAAAAAAAGTTGAAATCTTACTCATCCGATACTCCCTCTGTTTCAGACCTTTATACGATTGAATATGTCTTCGGTATGTATCTTTGAATTTGTGTGTACAAATTATTTGCCTGGCACATATGACGATATACTGTTCTACCCTATTTTTCTAATTTTTTTTATTTATGCGCCTGGTCGAATCTAGAAAAAGTTTGAGCACACGTTTTGTAAGACATTATGTATTTACAACCAAATTTTAATATCAGCTAATAAAAACTTAAATATAATATAATGGTTCTAACTCTGCTTATGAAACATGATGGCGTAGTTAATACTATAAATGAGTGCTTATGAATATCCTCTAGCGACGATACAAGATTCAACCAAAAGCCGGATTACTCCAAATCTTATCTATATCCAAGCAGAGAGGGACTATGATGAAAATTTGACTAAAGCCAAACCCATGTAACCGCAAAAGAAATGCTTACTGATATTGATATAAACTGTAGGATATATTTTTCCAACAAAAAGAACATAACGTCCATAAGGGGGCAAAATCATGCGTATTGGTTTGGATAGGGGAGCATGGCCAAGCTCATTATGCATGATATCTCTCTAAATTATTCTTTTATCTTTTGTGTATTGAAGAAACACCGGTCTCCTCGATCGCCATGTGCGCTATAGTGATTATCAACTAAGTAACTATATAACCACCGTAATATTCATGTGTTAGGGTGGTGTATGGTGGTGGCGTTCATAATGATAGATTTCCTAGCTCAACATAGATATGAAACATATTCCATCGTCTATGAAATGGATCCAACCCGTTGAAACCACAACGAGACCTACCTCCTCGCAACCAAAAGGCGGTATGCCTTATTGGGGATCCAATGTTGGATTAGGGAAGAAGGAGATGTTTGTGACTAACCGGTCGTTTCATTCCGGGACACTGTGATCTTCATGCCAATCTATTGTCCACGCACGTATTATATTTGTTTTTAATCGAGCGGGAAGCGCCTCGACCCGCCGAGGGGTGGACATAACACAAAATTGACCAGGTGTGCTTCAAGTCAGTTATTTCTTGACGGAGGGAGTGCATCCTTCGACCAGCCGACACGATGCAGGCGAGCTTAGAAATGATGGATAGCTGTTACGTGAAAAGCATGGTCCAGTAAAACTTAATATGCGTGCTATGCTTTGGGATGGCAAGATCCAGTAAAACTTATGTCAATTTCTTCTTTGGGATGGCAAGATCCAGTAAAACTTAATATGCGTGCTATGCTTACTACTAGAAAACTCCCCAAATGAAATAACGCATCGAATAGTGCTCATTTAGTAGTACAGGTGCATGGTACTACACCAGCTTGTTCCGGCTGTTTTCTCTTCATTGAAGTAGTCCCACTTTTCTTTAATTAAGGTTTTGACAGCAGAGAGTGTAATGATGCATTTACGACTACTTGCATCATTCACAGATAATCGTGTTTCATTCGTTTAGTTTCCATACATATACTACTCGAGGTGGAAACCATTGAAAATCATGACAAGACAGGTACGCGCACACGAGGTGCGACCGAGATAAAAACGGCAGCAGTTCATTCGGAAGATTCTTCGCCCCGAATCAAACCGGAAAACCTCGTTCCAATTACCAGATCAACACGAAACCGGAGGAAGCAAATCTACTGGAGTAGTACTGCTCAGGTCAGCTTCCCGGGTGCCCCCCCACGAGTTCTGCCAAATTACACGCGGAGACCCCTTTGCATTTCCCACCCCGTCGCCATCGCCTCCGTCTGCACGGCCCACGACGCACGCGGCCGGCTCCCACGCGACGCGCCCACACCGTTTCAGTTCCTCCGCCTCCGCCCTCCCCTCCTCCCTCTCCCCCACGCCAGCGTCGCACGACTCGATTTTCAAACCATTCCCTTCTCAAAACCCAACCAGAGTTTCCTTCCTCCTCGCATCCCATCCCAGATCTAACCCTAAACCCAAATGCCGCTATGACGACGCCGCGCGCCACCGCCCCGCGTCGCGTGGGGTCGGCCGCCGCCGCCGCCGCCCAGGCGGCCGGCGAGCCCTACAACATCCTGCCCATCCACGACCTTCTCGCCGAGCACCCCTCGCTCCGCTTCCCCGAGGTGCGCGCCGCCGCCGCCGCGCTCCGGGCGGTGGGCGGCCTCCGCCCGCCGCCCTACTCGCAGTGGCGCGCCGACCAGGACATCATGGACTGGCTCGGCGCCTTCTTCGGCTTCCAGCGGGACAACGTGCGGAACCAGCGCGAGCACCTCGTGCTCCTGCTGGCCAACGCGCAGATGCGCCTCTCCTCCGCCGACTTCTCCGACACCCTCGAGCCGCGCATCGCGCGCTCCCTCCGCAAGAAGCTCCTCCGCAACTACACCTCCTGGTGCGGCTTCCTCGGCCGCCGCCCCAACGTCTACGTCCCCGACGACGACCCGCGCGCCGATTTGCTCTTCGCGGGACTCCACCTCCTCGTCTGGGGCGAGGCCGCCAACCTCCGCTTCATGCCCGAGTGCATCTGCTACATCTACCACCACATGGCGCTCGAGCTGCACAGAATCCTCGAGGGATACATCGATACCGCCACGGGACGACCCGCCAACCCCGCCGTCAACGGCGACAACGCCTTCCTCACCCGCGTCATCACCCCTGTCTACGGTGTCATCCGCGCTGAGGTCGAGTCTAGCCACAACGGTACCGTCCCCCATGCCGCCTGGAGGAACTACGACGACATCAACGAGTATTTCTGGCGCCGGGACGTTTTCGATCGCCTTGGCTGGCCCATGGAGCAGTCGCGCCAGTTCTTCCGGACACCACCAGATCGCAGCCGCGTTCGCAAGACAGGCTTCGTCGAGGTCCGCTCCTTCTGGAACATATACCGGAGCTTCGACAGGCTCTGGGTCATGCTGGTGCTCTACATGCAGGCTGCAGCCATCGTTGCCTGGAATGGTGAGACTTGGCCCTGGAAGAATTTCCACCGCGAAGCCCAGGTGCATCTGCTCACCGTTTTCATCACCTGGGCTGCGCTACGCTTCCTGCAGTCCCTGCTGGACATTGGCACACAGTTCCGCCGCGCCTTCAGGGACGGCCGCATGCTTGCAGTGCGTATGGTGCTCAAGGCCATTGTGGCAGCTGTCTGGGTCCTCGTATTTGCCATTCTTTACAAGAGAATCTTGAACCAGAGGGACACTGACCGCGGCTGGTCGCGGGGGACAGATTCACGGATCATGAGCTTCTTATATGCAGCTGCAGTGTTTCTGCTTCCTGAGGTCCTTGCCATCTTGCTCTTCATTATCCCTTGGGTGCGGAATGCATTGGAGAAGACTAATTGGAAGATCTGTTATGCTCTCACCTGGTGGTTCCAGAGCCGCAGCTTCGTTGGCCGTGGCCTTCGTGAGGGCACCTGGGACAATGTGAAATATTCTTTTTTCTGGGTGCTTCTGCTTGCTGCCAAGTTTACCTTTAGCTACTTCCTCCAGATCAGGCCGCTTGTAAAACCCACACAAGCGATATACAAGCTGGGCAAGATCACATATGCTTGGCATGAGTTCTTTGGGCAGAGCAACCGATTTGCTGTGTTTATACTGTGGTTACCGGTAGTTTTGATCTACCTCATGGACATACAGATTTGGTATGCTATCTTCTCTGCTCTGGCCGGAGCATTTGTGGGGCTGTTTGCACACCTCGGGGAGATCCGAGACATGAAACAACTGAGGCTGCGATTCCAGTTCTTTGCAAGTGCTATGTCATTCAACATCATGCCAGAGGAGCAGCATGTCAATGAGCGCACCTTCTTGCCCAGCCGTCTGCGGAATTTCTGGCAGCGGCTGCAGCTGCGGTATGGGTTCAGTCGATCGTTCCGTAAGATTGAGTCGAATCAGGTAGAGGCACGGCGGTTTGCTCTTATTTGGAACGAGATTATCACCAAGTTCCGAGAGGAGGACATTGTGAGTGATCTCGAGGTTGAGCTTCTTGAGCTACCACCTGAACTGTGGAATGTGCGTGTGATCCGCTGGCCGTGCTTCTTGCTTTGTAATGAGCTGTCACTTGCACTGGGTCAGGCAAAGGAGGTTCAAGGAAGTGATCGCAGGCTCTGGAGGAAGATCTGCAAGAATGATTATCGTCGTTGCGCCATCATTGAGGTATATGATAGTGCAAAGTACATGCTGCTAGAGATCATCAAGGAAAGGTCTGAGGAACATGGCATTGTAACTCAGTTGTTTCGTGAGTTTGATGAGTCAATGCATTTGGAGAAGTTCACTGTGGAGTATAAGATGTCTGTGATGCAAAATGTCCATGCAAAGCTTGCAGCACTATTAAGCCTACTTCTCAAGCCCAACAAGGATCTTACTAAAATCGTCAATGCTCTTCAGACTCTCTATGATGTTGTGGTTCGTGACTTCCAGGCTGAGAAAAGGAGCATGGAACAACTGCGGAACGAAGGCCTGGCACAGTCAAGGCCCACAAGCCTTCTTTTTGTGGACACTGTTGTGCTGCCTAACGAGCAGAATGCCACCTTCTATAAGCAGGTGCGGCGCATGCACACCATCCTGACCTCAAGGGACTCTATGGTCAATGTTCCAAAGAACCTTGAAGCTCGGCGGAGGATCGCTTTTTTCAGCAATTCATTGTTCATGAACATACCACGGGCTACCCAGGTGGAGAAGATGATGGCCTTCAGTGTCTTGACACCATATTATAACGAAGAGGTGTTGTACAACAAGGACCAGCTCTATAAGCAGAATGAAGACGGCATCTCAATCCTATACTATCTGAAAAAGATTTACCCGGATGAGTGGGAGTTCTTCATTGAGCGCATGAAGCGTGAGGGGATGTCTGATGAGGAGGAGCTGTACAGTGAGAAGCAAAGGCTAAGAGATCTTCGGCACTGGGTCTCATACAGGGGGCAGACACTATCACGTACTGTGAGGGGGATGATGTACTACTATGATGCTCTCAAGATGCTGACATTTCTGGATTCCGCCTCTGAACATGACTTACGAACTGGATCAAGGGAGCTTGCTACAATGGGTTCCTCAAGATTCGGATCCTCGAGACGAGACGGAGGTGCTGGTGGGTCAGGGCCTTATAGCAGGGCATCTTCGTCACGCACACTGAGCAGAGCAACCAGTGGTGTGAGCTCCTTGTTTAAAGGTAGTGAGTATGGGACTGTCCTTATGAAATACACATATGTGGTTGCATGCCAAATTTATGGTCAGCAGAAAGCCAAAAATGACCCCCATGCTTACGAGATATTGGAGCTAATGAAGAATTATGAAGCACTTCGTGTTGCCTATGTTGACGAAAAACACTCAAATGGTGGCGAAACAGAATACTTTTCTGTCCTTGTTAAATTCGATCAGCAGTTGCAGCAAGAGGTTGAAATTTACCGGGTTAAGTTGCCTGGACCATTGAAGCTTGGTGAAGGCAAACCAGAGAACCAGAATCATGCACTCATCTTCACAAGGGGTGATGCGGTTCAAACCATTGACATGAACCAAGACAATTACTTTGAGGAGGCTCTTAAGATGAGAAATCTGCTAGAAGAGTTCAATCGCCATTATGGAATTCGCAAGCCCAAAATCCTTGGGGTTCGGGAACACGTGTTCACGGGCTCAGTGTCTTCTCTAGCTTGGTTTATGTCTGCCCAGGAAACAAGCTTTGTCACTCTGGGGCAGCGGGTTCTTGCTGATCCACTCAAGGTTAGAATGCATTATGGCCACCCAGATGTGTTTGATCGTCTTTGGTTCCTGGGCCGTGGCGGTATTAGTAAAGCATCAAGAGTAATCAACATCAGTGAGGATATCTTTGCTGGATTCAATTGTACCCTCCGTGGGGGCAATGTTACACACCATGAATATATCCAGGTTGGTAAAGGAAGGGATGTGGGTCTCAACCAGGTTTCTATGTTTGAAGCCAAGGTTGCTAGTGGCAATGGTGAGCAAACTCTGAGCCGTGATGTTTACAGACTGGGCCACAGACTGGACTTCTTTCGGATGCTCTCTTTCTTTTATACAACTATTGGATTTTATTTCAACACAATGATGGTTGTGCTAACTGTCTATGCATTTGTATGGGGACGGTTTTATCTTGCACTCAGTGGGCTTGAGGATTACATCAGCAAGAACACTAGCTCTACTAATAATGCAGCCCTGGGAGCTGTCCTGAATCAGCAGTTCGTCATACAGCTGGGCTTGTTCACAGCATTGCCAATGATTATTGAAAATTCACTTGAGCATGGCTTCCTCAATGCTGTGTGGGATTTCTTAAAAATGCAATTGCAGTTTGCATCTGTTTTCTACACCTTCTCTATGGGAACCAAGACACACTATTATGGGCGGACGCTCCTTCATGGAGGTGCAAAGTATCGGGCTACTGGCCGTGGATTTGTTGTGGAGCACAAGAAATTCGCTGAGAACTATAGGCTATATGCCCGCAGCCATTTTCTCAAAGCAATAGAGCTTGGTGTGATATTGGTTCTTTATGCATCTTATAGCAGCGCTGCTGGGAATACATTAGTGTACATCCTGCTGACACTTTCAAGTTGGTTTTTAGTGTCCTCGTGGATTCTGGCCCCCTTCATTTTTAATCCATCAGGTTTTGACTGGCTCAAGAATTTCAATGATTTTGAAGATTTCCTAGATTGGATTTGGTTCCAAGGTGGAATCTCAGTGAAGTCAGATCAAAGCTGGGAAAAGTGGTGGGAAGAGGAAACTGATCATCTTCGGACCTCTGGTCTGTGGGGGAGCATCTTGGAAGTCATTATAGACCTCCGGTATTTCTTCTTTCAGTATGCAATTGTTTATCGACTTCACATTGCTGGTGGGAGTAGAAGCATCCTTGTCTATCTTCTGTCATGGACATGCATACTGCTGGCGTTTGTGGCTCTTGTCACAGTTGCTTACTTCCGAGACAGATATTCAGCAAAGAAGCACATACGCTATCGGCTTGTCCAAGCTGTTATTATTGGTTTCACTGTGACTGCTATTGTCTTGTTGATAGAATTCACCAAGTTTCAGTTCATTGATGCCTTAACTAGTCTTTTGGCTTTGCTGCCGACTGGCTGGGGAATCATCTCTATTGCTCTGGTGTTCAAGCCATACCTGAGGAGGTCCGAGACAGTTTGGAAAACAGTAGTTACCGTGGCACGCCTCTATGATATAATGTTTGGAGTGATTGTTATGACACCTGTAGCTGTGTTGTCTTGGTTGCCGGGGCTCCAGGAAATGCAAACCAGGATCCTATTCAATGAAGCATTCAGCAGGGGACTACATATCAATCAGATGCTTACTGGCGCAAAAAGACATGGAGTTTAAGGTATGTGTGCACTTCGCTTATGCCTTCTTTTTGTTAATGACAAGAATGTCAACTCTGCACATGTTAGCTTTATATCTAAAAATGGCTTTTTAAGATAAAAAACTGTCTTATCCATTTTGTTCTTTTTAGATCCAATCATGATTAGCTGAATTCACGTTTTGTTCTTTCAGCTGAATCCATTTTCCATCTCTCAAAGTGACCTGCTTCATTATTTTGGGGCGGTGCAGCTCTTCTCCGTTATGTATTATGGTACGTGGATAGCACATAATCAGTACTTTAGACAAAGCTGTTCAAAGATACTAACATTGAGATTACTCTGCAGGTTCAGAGATGCTTCTGGTTTTAGAGTAGATGATGCTAGTTTCTGTACAGGCGACCACCTCGATTCTTCTTAACTTGGTGTAAACATGGATTTCTGTGGTGATGATGCTATCAAACTTAATGAGACATTGACTGGACTCATATTCATAGTTCTAGATTTTTGTTAGTTTTGTAGTGATACAGAGCTGTACAAAACTCTACCCTGAATGCACCTCTATTCATGCCGAGATTCTTCTGGTGCTGCCATTTTTGTTGTAAAGATGGGAATCTCTGTCCCATGCTTTTACCTGCACATATATCTACGTTGTGGGGAGATTGTAATTTTGTACACCATTTGTCATCGGGAATGTCATTGGCCGAAGTCTTTTTGGCAGCTCTGCTGGTTGAATCCAAATTGCACTACACTTATGTGTCAAATACTGTGCCTTCTTTCTGGTTTATGCACGCTGTTGTCTGAATCTTGCCAATATTCACTCCCCTATTCCTGTAATCCTCATCATCTCGTTCTACCTAAATAATATACGGTACCTGATTATGTTGTCAAAGTTAGAAGCTTATTCATAATAATATTGCCTTGATACATTTCCATTAAATTATTATGATATACTCCCTCGACTTAGGTTTATCTAGATTCAGATGTATCTATATACTAAAACATGTTTAGATACATCCGAATCTAGACAAACTCACGTCACTTATTTTAGGACGGAGGGAGTATGTCAAATCTCTTCCAACCATTAGCGGACAGAACCGTAGAATCTTACGTGCTTTTGTCAGGAAAGACCATGAAAATGAGCTCAATTGCAACAAAGGACTGGTAACTCGCAGCAACTCGGGTTGATACTCTTTGCCGTTCAAACGTTCCGTCTGGTTTCCTCTCCGCTCCCATCCCTTTGTGACACATTGACACTTGTAACCAATTAGGATTGGTGTTATTTGGGGACACGAGATTTACAAATAAGGCAGGGTTGGCTTAGTTGGGATTAAAATGGAGTTTCTTTCCAGAAATAACAAATTATTTGCTTGTATAAGGTGTGCCCTTTGCCTTAACAGAGGTTTTGTAGGAGGCTGGTACAGTAGATGGTAAACCATCAATTCATATGAAATAAAAAAAATACCCCCTCCGACCTAGTTGACTTGGATATTTCTAGATTTGAATGTATCTAGTACTAAAACATGTCTAAATACATCCGAATCTAGACAAATTCAAGTCAATTAATACGGGTCGGAGGAAGTACTGTATTTTCATAATATTTGACCTAGAAAGAGAGCGACCCGTTTTAGTCTATGCAGAAAACAGGCGACCAAATATCATGTTCAGTCAGCTTGGAATTCCACAGCAGTCAGCATTCACACAAAAGCACAATCATAACAATTACACAACCAAGAAAGATCATGGAAGGCTTTCAGAAAACAGACTGATCATGAAAAGGTAAAGAGTGAATCATTGGTCCAAAGCATTCGTGTGCCATCATTGGTTTGGTAAGGTAGAGAGTGAATCATTGGTTTGACAAGGACTTGGTTTCTGCTTATTGTGCTGACACAGGTGGAACTTCTGTATTTGCCATCGCATTGTATAACATGTAGCATGTGTGTTATGTTGGTACAAACCAATGTCCCTTGATAATGAAGAGGATGGTACAACAAGTTAACAATCAAGGCAAATGTATTTTTGGCCCGATAATTCTGTAAAAATAACGATATGGGACAGCTACCATAAATTAAGGTGCATTTCATGCCCAAATAACTGATGCGAAGAAACGAAGCACCAGACGCACATCTCCCCGTCGCTAAAGCTGGATTCACAACCTCTGGGTGGGGTGCTGTGACTCTATATCCGAAATCAGCCTGAGGAAGCACCCATCTAACAAGGATGTATGGCTATTTGAGCAGTCAGTCGTCTCCAAATAAAGTGGAGAGCACCAGGTCTTGCACAAAGGTCGCTCTGCCAGTGGCTTGTTTCCGCTTTTTTGCCCTTTCCTCGCTGGTGAGAGACGAGTCAATACTGCCAACAAAAATTAAAATTAAGTTTGCAGATCTCGTAAGGAAAATGAAAGTTGATAAAAATAAATATGTTTAGTGGATTTCACAAAGCTTCTTCTGAGAAGTGTAACTAAACAGTGGTAGGTTGTCAAATCAATTTGCTTCAAATGGCCCAAATGCACTACCTCGAAACACCAAGCAAAAATTACATGCTATGCATACTATTATGGTTGTTACTCCTCTATATGTTATTTAACAATTTATTTTGGGGGAAAAAGAAATATAGCTAATGAAGAGAAAGGTTTGGTTATGTGAAATTATCATGTCAAAACTATTAGACTTAGCTAAGAAACAATTAACTAAATAAACAAGGAGCAACTTGTTAATCATGCAATGATGCAACTCAAAATAAGATAACTGATCTCAAAGAGGGTGGAATTTCCAATAGCAGGAGGGAGGCTATTTCCAGACGCAAAGTCGTGGAATCGTCATAACAAAAATATTTGGAACACAACAGGATGCAGTTTTGATCTGAGAATTTAAATTCTTTTGCCATAAAACGAGTGTAAATTCTGCAAGGGGCAATAGATGCAAAATAATCCATAGAGTAATAAAACAAGTACTCCCTCCGGTCCATATTAATGGCCTCAACTTTATCTAGATTCATATGTATCTATAAGTATTTGGACTAGATGCATCCGTATCTAGACAAAGTTGAGGCCATTAATATGGACCGGAGGAAGTAGGACAATTGGCCTGATACCACTAACAGGATAATTATATACCTTGATTCCCAAGGTTGGGGAGGCAACTCCTTAAGTTTCGAAGTATCAACTGGAACCGGAACTGGTGATTTTGATGGTCCCTCGGCGTCTGATGTTGCAAACCCCAGCCCAAACGATGAAAGCAGCGGATCAGCATAAATATTTGTAGTGGTGGTCGCGGTGTTGCTTGATCTATGACTATGGCCACCTCCTAGGAGCGCCTGCAAATGAGCATCATGTAGATCTTGGCTCAGTAAAGAAACTGCACGGCTCTCAGGAATAACGTATCTGCGCAACCCACTGCCATTCTGTAGATGGCAAGTAAGAATAAAAAAGGCATCATAAACCTTGCTAATTTGGAAGGAATTGTTTTTTTAGCCAGGTTATCCATGAGATGCTCGCACGTTCGTGCGCAAGGAAAAGACGGAGGAAGAAACCTTGAACAAGTAACCGTGTTGCATGGTGATATGATTTAGCATATCTCTTGTAATCTTTTCAGAGCAGATGGGGCAGGGCTGAAATAAGAATGGAAAAAGGAGTTAGGAGAAGATATAAAACAATCTAACTACTTGAACATTCCAACTGTAAAACAAAAATCGATAGCTGCTAGGAAGTTTGCAGTTAATCTTTGGAACATGAGATGATGTTAAGACTATCCTTGTGATGTGTACAACGCTATAGTAGCTTCTTGATTGCACATAGCATAGGATCGATTATAGCATCTGAATCCGCCATCTCATATATTTTCTCTCCAAACCAATAATGTCACATCCGAAAAGGTAGAAAGTGCTGCCGTGAACTTCCAAATGTTCAGACATGCAAATTCTAGATTCATTTTGCCCCTGGCACAAGTAGCTCATATTGCTGTCTTAGCTCTTGGGAACTTATATGTCAACTGAGCATAGCTCGAGTGATAATATCAATATATTCTCAGAGTAGACAGGAGCAATTTTCCACAAAGGGAATAACTATGATTAAAACGAAACACAAAGGGAACTACACCGCATGGAAAGCTTTAAGTTCAGGACGCACAGGAACTTTGAGACCATGGAAGTCCAATATGTTAGCAATTGATCCTAAACCTTAGCCAAGCTAAATGCAACCTGAAGCACCCGAACAATATTCTTGATTCTGAATCAGCCTACGAGCCCCTACTTTAAAACCTCTATTTGTCAGGGAGTCCTCGCCCAGGAGGGTCATTCTTTTGTGTGGTCAAGTTCTGAATCCATAAGCCTGTGCTGTGAATTTGACTGATAAATACCTGACTCTAGCTCTAGGTAATAGCTAAAATCCTGAATTTTTTCTCTACAGTAGTAGTAGGTAGTTAAAATTCCGGGTTCATCTGTTGGGTTGGTCAAGCCTTGAAGCTACTAAGAAGAAGAAGCGGAAAAGTTGTGCGCATCACATCACAGTGTCAAGGGCGTTGCAGAGGGGGAAGGGAGGGGATTGACTGACCGCGGGGTGTGGCTCGTATGGGTGGTCTTCGTCGAGGTGAACGCATAGTGATCCGAGGTCGTAGTCGTCGTAGCAGTACGGGCATGCGACCTCCGGCCATCTTGCCTGCTCTAGCTGCATCTCCATGTCCATGTCCATCTCCCCGTCGTCCTCCATGTCCATCTCCACTTCCTCCATCCCCATCCCGGACATATCTGCTACCCACCCAATCGAACAAGAAACCAGAGATCAGCACATAATAATCACGAGAAGCGAAGGGCGACCGCGAAGATGAGGAGAAAGGCGAGAGAGGAGATGGGCGCACCGTCGATGTGGCCGAGCTGCGCGGCGTAGAAGCGCTTGGCGGCGGCGAGGCGCGAGATCCAGTGCTCCGAGTCCATGGCTGAGAATCCCTCTTTCCTACCCTCGGCTGGCGGTGGACGCGGTTACTGAATCAGCCGGTTCCTCTGTCTGAGTCTCCCTTCCTCGGCTACCTACCAACACGGTCCGACCTCCCTCCTCCACAGAAGGTTTTCCTCTGAATCGTAGCGGAGGTTTCGTCTGCAGCTGGCGGGTCGCTTAGCCCAGCAGCAGCGGTCCTCTGGGTGATGGATGGATTTTCTTTGGGTTGACGGAGAAGAGGAGGAGACGAAGAGGAAGCTTCTTATCGGGGGCGGAGGCGAGGAAAGGGCAGGAAATGGGTGAGAAATCGGGGCCTTTTCCTGCTGTCGCCGTCCTAGTCAGCGGCTGCCCCCCGGGCCCGGGCCCTTTCCGTGGCGCCCGCGACATCTGCCCCGCCGCGGCGGGTAGCGCACGGTGCGAATGACGGGTGGGGTGGGGTGGGGTGGGTGCAGCGCACGGGGGTGTTGGCGTGTCAGGGCCAATGACGGGCGCCGGCGTGGCGAGTGAGCCAGGATAACCGCGGGAGGGAAACCGCGTGGTAGGAGTGGTGTGTCTGGTGTGGTCTGGTCTGGCGGTGGGCGGCTCATCACGGCACGGGAGGAGGTGTCGCGTTGCGTGGTTGGGGAGGGTGGAGCCAACGCGCGCGGCCGGACCCAGTCTGCGGGGAAGGGATTTTTTTATTTTATTTTCCGTTCTGGTGGAGGAGGCACACGGCTCGGCCTGCCGCTTCGGCCGGCGGCAGTCGGGATTGGGACGTGGGGCCGTCCGCGCGGGACCCGCACCCGCACCGCACCGTGTGGAAATTGAAATGGAAAATCATCCGGGGAAAAGACACCGTCGGCCGTCGCTGTCGTCGACGCCGTGACGCGGAATGCGGACGGTTTCTAGATTACCCCGGTATGTCAGGCGGAATCTGACACGAGATTGTAGGTTTTCTCTAGTAGTATACTCGTATGTAGCAGTACTACACTTTTGAAAGTAGCCCTTTTAATTTCCGTGTTTCGTTTGTGTGTGTGGAGCCTGGCTTGATTGGGTTTGGGACTGTGACCGGTGTCTTTTCGCTGGAGCGTGCTAAACGCGACAGGTGACACGAGAGAAGAGAAAGGTCGGCATCGTCATGAATGAAACTCGCCATTTGTTACTATTAACTCAAAGCTGGCACAATCCTGCTCAATCATCCACCGATTCCCGGACTCTCCACACTTGTGGGCGACAGATTACGGAATGGCCTTCCTCCCGGTACTACAATTGTGTTATTGCGCAGCCGTGTCAATGATAGAGATGCTCAAAATGTCAAACAACCATACGGCATACCCACCTTCCCAAGGAGACTCAACCAGATCAGTTGAACATATTCTTCCAAGCATTAAGGGCGTGTTTGGTTGCTCGTTTTCTGTTTCTTGCGGAGTGGGAAGAAATAAGGGAGTTGGTTCCGCAACCGCGAAGGAATCTTTGCACCACACGAGTTTTGAAGCGCCTCTCAGCCTAGCCCTGGAGGCAGGCCCGTTGATGGAGGTGAGCGACATGCGCGACCGCTCAGGGCCCCCGTTTTCCATGGGCCCCCAAATTTTTAGGCCTAGTATAGATAGTTCAGTTAATTTTTTGTCTTCACCGTGAGGCCTAGTATCTGTTTTACAGCTGAGGCCAAAATACAATCGTTTCTCACAGTCCATCACGATCGCGAGGGCCAGCTGATCGGATCGTGATCGTATTCTTGCGACCGCGCCGCCGCTTCCGATCGCTTCCGATCGTATTCTGAGTGAGCCACGTGACCGGCAGGACCAGCTGATTCTGGTTGCTTGTTCTAGTAATTGCCGCATCGCTCTCTCGATCGTATTCTGCGGGAGGGGATTAGCTCTAGAGCGGTATAGTCTTGCATCCAAAATTCTAAATATCCAACTGATCAATTTTCTGCCGTGAGACTACTAAGTACTGACTACGTACAGAAGCTGGACTGAAGCCTTGATAGTGGACAGGAAGAGGACGGATTGGTCTTAATTCTATTTTTTATTGTTCGGCTGATCAAGGTATAGTACACTGTACTGTACTATTATTTATTGTTGGCGTCATACAGATTACACTAGCAATTGGATTCAATTAAATTATTTTCTTGGTTTATGAAACAGGAAGAATCATGAATTCTACTAGAAAAACAAAGTGTCAATCTGGTGCTACAAAACGCAAGAATAAAGAAAAAAAAGAAGCAGTAGCGCGGTCACAAAAGGGTGCTATGGATAAATTTGTTGTGAAAGAGACCCAAACTAATCCCGAAAATCAATCTTCGAGTGTTAATGTTGATGATGCTCGTGGTGATGATGCGGTAGAGATTGATGCTGACACTACAGAATTTGATGAAGGGGGTGATATTGGTATTGGCAATGAAGACAATGATGGTAATGTTGGTGATGAAGGTAATGATGTTACTATCGGCGATAAAGGTAATGATGCTACTAGTGGCAATGACACCAAAAGTTCTGTTCATCTTGATATATTTGATCCAAGAAATTGGAATGATCTTGATAGTAAAATGTTTGAAATTTTGGTGGCAAAGGGTCCTAGAAGAGATTTATCTATTGAGCATGGTCCATATGATAATATATCTAGAAGGTTTTCTGCATTGTCATATAGTAGAAACCTCCCAAATGGAGAAAAGTGTGATAGAGAATGGCTTGTTTATAGCAAACACCTTGACAAAGTATTTTGTTTTTGCTGCAAATTATTGAGGAAGGGGCTTGTCAGAGGGTTGTTAGCTAATGATGGTTTCAATGACTGGATGCATCTTAGCAATAGACTTAAAGAGCATGAAACTAGTAGAGAACATGTCACAAACATGACTGCATGGTATGACTTTCGTCTGAGGTTGCAGAATAATCAAACAATTGATAAAATTGCTCAGCGGGAACTTGAAAAAGAAAGGGAGCATTGGAGAAAAGTTTTGTATAGGATTCTTTTGATTGTACAATTTCTTGGAGAACATAACATAGCATTTCGTGGTACTAATTGCAAGTTGTACCAAGACAACAATGGTAATTTCTTGGGATTGGTTCAAATGTTGGCTAAATTTGACCCGGTTATGCAAGAGCATGTTGACCGAATTACCAATGATAAAACTCGTGATCATTATCTTGGTCCTTCCATCCAGAATGAGTTGATAACTTTGCTAGCTACTGCAATCAGGTCTGAAATCATTGAGAAGGTAAAGAAGGCAAAATACTTTTCAGTTATACTTGACTGTACTCCTGATGTCAGCCACCAAGAACAGATGTCTTTGATAATAAGGTATGTTGATGCATCTTCTGGTTCTGTTTGCATCGAGGAATCTTTCGTAGTTTTTTTGGATGTGAATGATACCACTAGCCAAGGATTGTTTGATGTTTTAGAAGAGGTACTGAAGAGGCTTGAACTTGATATAGACAATGTGAGAGGACAGGGATATGATAATGGGTCAAATATGAAAGGAAAACATCAAGGGGTACAAAGGAAACTTTTGAATATAAATCCAAGAGCTTTTTATTCAGCTTGTGGTTGTCATAGTCTAAATTTGACACTATGTGATATGGCAAATTCTTGTCGTAATGCAACTGACTTTTTTGGAATTATCCAGCGCATCTATACAACATTTGCTAATTCTACTAAAAGATGGCAAATTCTTAAAGATAACATAACAGGATTGACTGTCAAGTCATTGTCAGCTACTCGTTGGGAGAGCCGTGTTGATAGTGTTAAGGCTATAAGGTTCCAAATGTCAGATATAAGGGAGGCTTTGCTACAAGTGGCTGAAAGTGATAAGGATCCATTGACAAGTAGTGTGGCTAAGTCATTGGCAGAAAATGAACTTGGTGACTTTCAATTTCTAGTTTCTATTATCATTTGGTATGAGATACTATCTTATATTAATTTGGTAAGTAAGCAACTACAATCAAAGGATATGCTTATTGATATTGCAATTGAGTCTATACAGGGGTTGATTTCCTTTTTCACTAAGTATAGAGAAACTGGCTTTGCGAAAGCATTGGAAGCTGCTAAAGAAATTGCAATGGAGATGGATATTAATCCAGAGTTTCGCACCAAGCGTAAAATTACAAGAAAAAGGAAGTTTGATGAGAGCCTAGCTGATGAACCTACCGAATCACATTCTACAGAAGAGTCATTTAGGATAAATTATTTTTTGCGTATTGTTGATCAAGCTATTGCTTCACTTACAACAAGATTTGAACAATACCAGGAGTATGAAAAAACTTTTGGTTTCTTGTTTACTTCAGATAGGTTGCGATCCTTGGATGAGAAGAGTTTGATGGATGCTTGTGTCAAACTTGAGGTTGCACTTACGCATGAGAAAAAAGATGATGAAAAACATAAGGATATTGATGGAGAAGAGTTGTGGAGGGAGTTGATTTTTATCCGGGATTTACTTGAGAAATCTATGGGTCCTCTAGATATCCTGAAGTTTTTGGAGAAGCGCCCCTTTTATCCTTTCGCGAATATTGCATACAGAATTTTGTTAACCATTCCTGTTACGGTTGCATCTGCTGAAAGGAGCTTTTCTAAACTCAAGTTGTTGAAATCCTACATGCGTTCTACAATGACACAAGAAAGACTAAGTGGATTAGCGACAATATCACTTGAGAGTGATATCTTGGAGAAGATTAATTATAAAGACATGATTGAAGATTTTATTTCGAAGAACTCGAGACGGATGATGCTTTTTGGTAGTACATGAGGTTTGTTTATTAGTTATAGTATATTTACTCTTTTAGGATGAATTCTTGATATATTTTTTGAACATTGTAAGGAATATCATATCATGAAGTTATGCAAACATACGATTTTGTTTTATTAGTTAGAGTGTGAATAAAAATTAGGGTCTCATTTTGTAAGCCGCACCGGGGCCCCCAAATCCTGGAGACGGGCCTGCCTGGAGGAACGCCCAAATCGGACGTTTCCACGGAGCCAAGTTCTTCTCGCGCTCGCGGGAGGAGAAGATGCACGCGCGTGTAAGGGAGGGATGGCGGGAGCTCGCAAAATCCAGCGGGAGAAATTTTGGTTACCACCCACCGAATCGCACCGGCTATTTACACCGCCCCTCCTCCAGCTCCAAAATCTCCGCCACCATTTTCCCCAATTTCGAGCTCTCCCTCCAAATCCTCTTCCTCATCGACGACCAGGTAAGCGGTGCCTCCTACTCCAGTGAGCGTAGTTCATCTCAGGCAAGCCTTTGTCCTCGGCTATCTTCGACATGTCATCCTCGTCGGTCGAGATTGAGATCGTGGTAAGAGACACCTAACCCTAACTCTCGCAGCTTAGATCTGCTACCATGTTCTAGATCACAGTTCATATGTTCGCATGTGCTCGCTTCTAGCAGATCTGGACCTTTCGTGGTGCATTTGGTAGTTAGTATTCATGTTGTACTGTGAGGATTGACATGTGATGTAGGTAGGATTACTGTTACAAGTATAGTTCTTCCCCTATAACTGAACACATTGCGTATCCCTGGTGCCGTAGGATAAGGTTGCGTCCGCTGATCTGTCTGCAACCTCTATGAGGCCTCTGCGTTATGTGTCGATGCCTGATGCAGTGATCAGGAGGAAGTTGGCCATGTCATTGACAACATCTCTATCCACCTTCGTCCTGAATCAGGTCTGCCAGTTGATCCAAAAGGGGGGTTCCGTTGTTCGCGGATTCAGAGAGGCAGACATGCGGTTGACTGCTGACGATGTCTTCAAGTTTTGTGGCCAGACAGCCACTTCGAACCAGGTGTACAACCACATGAGGCACTAGAGAGTTAGGTGGATTCAGGTGTCGAGGATCAAGAGGCTTGAGAACGTGCGCTGGGTTAAGGAGACCTCTTGTATCATCATGGACTATGATGATTACTATGTGTACATCAAGGTTCGATATATTTGCACTTGCATCAATAGTTGTAAAGCTCACATATGAACTACATTTCTTGAACTAACATTGATTCTCATGTAGGCTCAGCCGAAGGACACCAAGTTGATCAACAAGCCCATTGAGAACTATGCTCAGATGAAGATGATCTATGGTCCCTCGCATCCCCGTCGCGCCTGTCTCTCTGACAGCGATTCACCGTGCTCTTAGCCACCTGATGTAGCACAGTGGATAGGTGACCAGGTATCTTTCCATGGCCCCTGAGCGCAGGATGAACTGGTTCACGGCCTTCCTGAACAAGCACTACCTTTGAGTAGCGGACTGAGCTATTCGAGGATGTGCTGGTAGCGGTGTTGATGATGAATGTGATGTGTATTTTGGAGTAGCTAGGCTGTCTGAACTATGGTTGCGGTGACCCATGAACTTTGTTTTGTATATTTTGGGAGGTGGTATTCAGTTATAACCCTCCGTATATGATGAACTTGTGCCGCATCACGACCAGTTGTTCGTGAACTCATGCTACAACACACACGCCATGACTGATTATGATCCAGTCTTAATATAAGCTAGTAGTTCTTTGGATTGCAATTGTTTGTACTATGTTTTATGCCTTGCTGATGTTGGTAAGCTCACCTCACCAGCCAGGAGGTAAGCCTATCAAGGACAATGCAACTAGCCAAACAAGTATCAGTTTGCTGAAAACCGAGAATCCATGGAACCAAACAACTAGGGCTTGGCTTTCAAACCCCTTGGGAAATGAGAATACACGGAACCAAACGAATGTCCCTTTAGGCATGAGAGGTTGCATTGCTGCGTGTAGCTTCCATGGAGCCACAATCTCCAGGTGCGACTAAAAAGCACGAGTAACAAACATGCCCTAAGAGCATCTCCACGCGCTCCTCAAAAGGTGGTATGTGGTGGTGTTGGGATATACTTTCCGTGTATACCCACATGTGCTCACTGAACAGGGCGGCCCACTTATGGGTTAGAGCTTTGCTCCATAGGCGATCCAGTCACAGAAAGAAGATGTAGGGCCATTGATACGTCCATAACGTATCTATAATTTTTGATGGTTTTATGCTAATAATATGCTTTTGATACTCCTTTTTGTATAAAGTTCATGATTTATTTGGACTAAACTACTAATAGTTGCAAAAGTGCACAATTTTCTTGTTTTACACTTTGATGTGTAGGAATTACCAAGAATACAAGTGGAAACCTTGTTGGAGTCAAATTGGGATTTTTCCAGAAATCTGTCTCAGAACTCTTTTTGAAGATGGTCACGTTTCGGGTCGAAGACAGCGTCAAACGAAAAACTATTCAACTACAAAGTTGTTGAAAATTTTGCGACAAATGTTTTGGACATAAAATTTATCTGATTTCGAGTCCAGACGGACCTGCTAGGCCCGATTTACTGCAGCCTAAGATGGGGTGACGGGAATCCGAGAAGCTATATAAAGGGAGGCAACCTAATTCGCCCAGGTACCTCCACCCACGAATTTGCACCCGCCAAAGCCACGTTTTTGCCTCCCCCATGGATCCCATCTCCATGGGGGAGGGCTCCCAAGAAGCCATGAAGGAATGGGGCTAAGGGGTGGTGCTCCCCAATGATACCGGCGGCGGGGAAGGAGTCCCCCGCGCCGCCGCCGTCCTCTTCACCATCTTCACCGCCATCTCCATCACCTAATCCTCCTAGTTGAAGGGAATATGCCCGAGAGGCAATAATAAAGTGGTTATTATCTTATTCCATGTTTATGATAAATGTTTATTTTGCATGCTATAATTGTATTGATCGGAAACATCAATACATGTGTGTTTAATAAACAAAAAGGGTTCCTAGTTATGCCTCTCTTATAGACTAGCTCGTTGATTAACAAGATGATCAAGGTTTCCTGATCATGGACATTGGATGTTGTTAATAACGAGGTCACAACATTGGTGGAATGATGTGATGAACATTCATCCGAAGTATAGCATTACGATCAAGTCATTATGTTTATATTGCTATAACATCATACGAAGTAATCTTTATCCTTAGACCATGAGATCATGTTAATTGCTAACACCGGAAGAGTATCTTGATAACATCAAACGTCACACCGTAACAGGGTGACTATAAAGATGGGTTCAGTGCTACGAAGGTGTTATGTTGAGGCTCATGGATCAAGAGTGGAATTTGTCAATCCCGATGACGGATATATATACTCTGGGCCCTCTCGGTGATATCACATTAAGATAGCTTGCAAGCAAGTGATGTGATCACTAGAATGTTATATCACGGAACGAGAAAAGAGTGCATGTCGGTAATGAGATCAATCTAGGTATGGAGATACCAATGATCGAATCTCGGACATGTAATATATCGCGAGACAAAGGGATTTAGTTACTAGCGTTAAAGGTTCTCACGATCACAGAAGTCATCATTGAATGTGTAGAAATCAGTATGGATCTCCAGGTCCCGCTTCCGATTATTGATCTGAGAGGAGTCTCAATCATGTCTGCATTATTTGCGAACCGTAGGGTGACACACTTAAGAGTTATCGGACACCATTTTGGAGCACATATGTTTCATACGAAAGAATTGCAAAGCGCAGGAATTGTTTCAATAGAAATCGGAAATTGTTTCGGGTAAAATTGCAGAAAGTGGTTCTGCATGTGATGTTGAAATATTGCAAGGGGTTATATGTGAATGTTTGTTAATTAAAGTAATTAAAAAAATTCTGAATAAATTTAATAAAAGAGTTTTATTAAATGAGAGAGCATTAAACTTGGAGAATTTTAATGCATTTAAAGTGGGGACTTTAAAAGGGAATATGAAGAGGCATTTTAATGTGGAGGGGTTACCACCACATGAATGGAGGAGGTGAAAGGGCACCTCCTCCATGCGCCGGCCATGGGGAGGGGCACCCCCTCCTCCTATAAAAGGCCCCCCTCTTCCTCCTTCTTCCTCACACCTCCTTGTGAAGGATCTCTCTCCCCCTCTAGAATTATTCTCCATGGTCTCGGATTAGCGAGATACATGTTCTCGGTGGCATTTCGTCTGGAAGGAGTTACTGCTTCCACTGGATCGCTGGAGCGAGGAGGTGGAGGTTATACGGTGGCTTGAACGTGTGTGCGAGTACGGATGTGCTGCTGAGTTGCGGCGCTCGGACTTCCTCACGATCTTGAGATCGGCAAGTGTACGACTACATCAACCACGAGTTCCTACTCGTTAACAAAACTCGTTGTCTTCGAGGGTAAGTTCTCGTTGGATGTATGTCCACCCGTTGCTTTGTACCTAGTAGATAGATCTTGGCGTGTAGTTCTCATCGTAGGAATTTTTTTGTTTTCTATGCTGCGGACCCAACAACAGTATCAGAGCCTGATCTATGCGTAGGTGCTTTGCACGGGTAGTACACATATGTTTATATGTGGGCGATGATGATCATGTTATTGCATCTTCTGTGTATTAACACACAAAGGTTGTTTTGG
The DNA here is from genome assembly GCA_910589775.1 of Avena eriantha. Classification (NCBI taxonomy): domain Eukaryota; kingdom Viridiplantae; phylum Streptophyta; class Magnoliopsida; order Poales; family Poaceae; genus Avena; species Avena eriantha. The sequence continues at coordinate 525,733,322 of OU342742.1, read as the reverse complement.
TATCGTAGGAATCACCAAAGAAAAGAGAAGGGAAAACTAGAAGGGTTTTGAGAAAGTCCAGCGGGTGTTTGGAGTTGTCCGGAAGGAGTTCCGGTGCAACTGGGATTAAATAATATGTAAATATATGTTAATTATTGAATTATACATTTATTTAATGATTTAAATATGATTTAATGGACAACCCATGGCTAATGGGCCAACACCCTAAAGGGAAAAGGGCCCATGAGGGAAAACCCCCAAAGGGAAAAGGAGGGGGTGGCCAACCAAGTCCCCTCCTCTATTGCCCTTTGTTTAGTCCCATATTGCTAAGGCAAGGGACTTTGGGGCTCCCCTCCCCCTATATAAAGGAGGGCATAGTGAGGGATTTAAGCACACCAATAATTGGTCCCAAGCTTCGACACTTCCCTCTCCAAGTGCCTCCTCTCTCCCTCTCTCTCCTGTGAGTGTGTACCCACTATAAGGGTTACGCGAACGAGAGTGTTCTTCACCACGGAGCACCGTCACAGTGTGGGGATTCCGGATCCAAGAGATTTACTTCCGTAACCTCTACTAGATCAGGGTCCAAGAGTCGTCGTCAAACACCGTATGTGTATGACCCTACGAGGACCTGTACTAGTGGCGCTCAAGTCGTTTGAGCCATTGAAGTCATTGGATCCGGTGGAGCTAGAGCTGGTAGAGTCGTCCGAGTCTAGAACAACCTTGAGGTTGGTGTCGGTACGACTACATCTACCATGTTCTCCCAAATGTTAACAAATCTTTTCGGTCTTCAAGGATAAGTTCACAAAAAGCCCATCCCATTACTGCATACTAATAGATAGATCATTGAAAAATTATTATTTTCAGGCGCTAAACCCCAACAATGGTATCAGAGCTGATCTATGCGTAGTTGTGCTGGTACGGGTAGAACACATGTTGATTGTGTGGGTGTTGATCAAATAATTGTTATCCTCTCACGTGTACTTGCGTATACCACAACACTGCTTGATCGAAGCGGACCCCAACTAACATTACACGTTCATTCGCAAGACTGGTCCACACTTGACATATGTCTTGCACCGCATAAGTGGCTTGGGGTGTCTGTTTCTATCGCAGTAGTTGGTAAACCATTTGCAACGGAGGGCCTCAAAAGGGGTGTAATAGTGACACTTATTTAATCAACGTTATGGTTCATGTTCATAGGTAAGAAACAGTTCTTGTGTGAAAGCCTTAGCAGCCACGTAAAACATGCAAAAGATAAAGTAGAGGCGTCTAACTTTATTTTGTAGGGACTCGTGATATGATATGGTCAAATTAAAGGTAAAAGTAGTTTACTTTAATATTGCTAAGTTGTCATAATAGGATGGTGGCATCGAGGGCTTGGCACCAGACACACCAGAGCGCACGATGGATATCATGGTGCGACGATCAATGACCATGTCATGTCACACTTGTTTACATTTGATTTTTATTGTGTGCATCTTGTTTGTGCTAATATTAGATACTCGACGGTAGCACCAATAAGATGATCCCATAATATAATACCAATATTGTATTCTCCCTTAGTGTGCACCACCAAGAAAGTTCTTCGTTATGAAGCACGCCGTGACGATCAGGTGTCAGATATATATGTGTTTGCATACAGTGGGTGACGAGGGGTTAACTCGTCAATGCCCATCGTTGATGGACTTCGGTTTGAGGAAGTGTGGAGCACTAGAGGCATCAATAGGCTAGCAAACAAGCACATAGGTGACACGAGGTTTACCCAGGTTTAGGCCTCATAGAGGACCCTACTCCTGCTTGTCTGCTCTTGGAATTATCGAGGAGTCGAAAGTTACAGGGGTGCACAAATGCAATCTAGCAATGGTGTGGAAACTAGGGTTGCGAACATCCTCCTCGCTGCCCCTCCTAGCCTTTATATAGATAGGCTAGATCTCGGGATAGCAGGCCGAGTCGGTTACATATTCGGGTTTCCCCTTTTAAACTTCTATCCTGTATTTTACCGTGTTCTGCAAGAGATTCGAAGTCTCCCAGGTCACCCGAATCTTGAATGGGCCTTAGAAACATCGTGGGCTTCTTCTGGGATGGACCATATATGCTGATCATGAGTACCTGTAGGGTATGCCCATGTTAGTAGCCCCCGAGTGTCCGATCGAATCGCAGATTCGAGTGGAGACTATGAAGCCTTCGAGTGCATAGCCAAATGTGTTTTTGGGTGCTTTAGTTTTGTCATAGGGATTGTCGATATACGTGCCTGATTCATCCGATGTATCGAGATCAGTTAACTGCCTTAGGGCCAAACAACGCAATCTACTCAAACTCGAGTCCCCGGACTCGTATTCGGAAAAGTGCCAGCGTAATTCGACTCATGTCACGGAGGTCTTACAGAATCGAATTTTAGTATATAAGTGTGAGCACTCGACGCGTCCGTTAAGGCTTATTTCATCATACCTACAGGCACAAATTATTTCTGGTAGAGCACAGCAGGTGCGTTGCCAGGCCTTTTTCAGGTCTTATCTTTACGATGTGAGCGTGGCATCCGAATTTTGTCATTATGGAGATGATTCATGGGCGTAGGAGATGTAGTCTCCTTGCAGGAAAATATGAGGCGGAGTCGCAAATTCTTTCGAGTGAGGACGTAGTCAACACACATTTAGTAAAAGGAAATCATAGGGTGTGCGACCAGCGCTCCCTATGGGAGTAGCCCTCGAGTGCCTATTCGAGTCGTAGACTTGAGTGGGGACTATGAATGTTTTTGAATGCTGTCGTCTTTTGCTTGTTTCAGCTGAATATGCTTTCAGCGCTCCCTATGGGAGTAACCCCGAGTCCACAATCGAATCGTTGATTCGAGTGAGGGGTTTAAGTGCAGTTACCTTGTCGAAATGTTTCTATGTCCATATAGTTTTTGGGTGCACGGCTAGTGCTCCTGTTAGCAGTAGCCCCCGAGTGCTTGGTCGAGTTGAAGAGTTGAGTGAGGACTAGATTAGTCGAAAGATGCTCCTGCTAGAGTGGATGACGGCAGTGCTGACGATGAGATGACCTCGTTAGCCCGTGTGAGCAGTTTTGACGGGACATGATGAAGGTGGCGCCCCATTTCTACTTGGATTTGACCAGACGTGCGTAATCTTCGGTGTTAACTGTGTCTCCTCGATTCTCGCGCGTAATGGGAAAAGTGGGGCGACAGTTCACCATTTGCATCGCCATGCGTCCACCTTGATTTGTGCCACGCGTCTGGTTGGTGCACTTCTGGCTGTTGGATTGCATTTGTGCCGAGGTTCAGTAGGGATCTCCGTGCGGTAATTTTCCCCCACAATTCATCTTCTCCCTCGCACTCTGCCTCCATTGCTGTTCCATTGCTTGCGCCTCCATTGCTGCGCTAGATGGCCTCAACATTCCCGAGCTACTTTCTGTGCTCCCACCGCAAGCGTAAGATGGGGAAGAAGAAGGGCGCCTCCGCTCCTGGATCTGCGGCCACCACTGTTGCAGCCAAGAAGAAGGGCCCGCTGCTACGGGCTTTGGTACTGCTGCTGCAGCTGCCAAGAAGAAAGGTGCGAGAATGCATGTCATGAATGGATCATGGCGGCGGTCTTCCATAAAGGATACGGAGTACGGAGCTCATCAACTAGCGCCAGGATGGCGCTATTCCGGCCACTGAAGCCGATTGCCAAATGCCTGGCGAGGAGGTAATCCCCAATCCTCCTACCGGATTTTGGGTGATGTTTCTTGGATTTGTCATTCGTGGCCTCTCTCTCCCCTCCACAAGTTTGTGTGAGGGTTACTCTTCTTCTACGGGCTCCAGCTCCATCAGCTGACCCCGAACTCCATTCTCCACATTGCTTGCTACATCACTTTTTGCAAGTGCTGGCTCAGAATCGAGCCACACTTTGGTATTTTAAAAAAGCTCTTCAAATTGAAGCGGCAGTCGGGCTCTGGGTCAGTAGTCTACGATATAGGAGGCCGCAGGATCCATGTAGACCCCAATGTTCAATATTTCTCCATCAGGTTTAATGCATCCATCCAAGGATGGAGGGAGAAATGGTTCTACATCCGTGACCAAAAGGCTTTTGATTCAAAGGTGGAGTGCAAAACAAGGAGGTGTTGGGTTTGCAGCATAGAAAACAAAAAAATTCCTACGATGGGAACTATACGCCAAGATCTATCTACTAGATACAAGCAACGGGTGGATATACATCCATAGAGAACTTACCCTCGAAGACAACAAATCTTTGTTAACAAGTTAGAACTCGTGGATGATGTAGTCGTATACTTGCCGATCTCAAGATCGTGATGAAGTCCAGCAGGTCCGGCTCCAACACGTCCTTCCGATCCAGCTCCAGCAAGTCCAACACCACCAAGTCCAGCACCGCAAAGCAGCAGTGCATCCGTGATCGCACACACGTCCGGTACCCTGACAACCTCCATCCCTCACTCTAGCAAAGCAGCGGAAGTAGCAATTCCTTTCCAGATAAAGCCACCGGGAACATGTATCTCGCTAATCCGAGACCATGGGGGAATAATACTAGAGGGGGAGAGAGATCCTTCACGAGGAGGTGTGATGAAGAAGGGGTGTGAGGGGGCCTTTTATAGGAGGAGGGGGGTACCCCTCCCCATGGCCGGCGCCCCATGGGGGTGACTCCTCACCTCCCCCATTCATGTGGTGGTAACCCCTCCACATTAAAATGCCCCTTCACATTCTCTTTTAAAGTCTCCACTTTAAATGCATTATATTTCTCCAAATTTAATGCTCTCTCATTTAATAAAACTCTTTTATTATTTTTACTCAGAATTTTGTTAATTACTTGAATTAACAAACATTCACATAAAACCCCCTGCAACATTTCAATATTACATGCAGAACCAATTTCAGCAATTTCACCCGAAACAGTTTTGGTGTCTATTGAAATAATTCCAGCGCTTTCTTAAATCTTTATCTGAAATATATTTTCTCCAAATGGTGTCGGTATCCCTTAAATGTGTCACCCTACGGTTCGCGAATAATGCATACATGATCGAGACCCCTCTCAGATCAATAATCAGAAGAGGGACCTGGAGATCCATACTGACTCCTACACATTCAACGATGACTTCTGTGATCGTGAGAACCTTTAACTCTAGTAAATAAATCCCTTTGTCTCGCGATATATTACATGTCCGAGATTCGATCATCGGTATCTCCATACCTAGTTTGATCTCGTTGCCGACATGCACTCTTTTCTCGTTCCCGTGATATAACATTGTAGTGATCACATCACTTCCTTGCAAGCTATTTCAATGTGATATCAGCGAGAGGGCCTAGAGTATATCTATCCGTCATCGGGATGGACAAATCCCACTCTTGATCCATGAGCCTCAACATAACACCTTCGTAGCACCGAACCCACCTTTATAGTCACCCTGTTATGGTGTGACGTTTGATGTTATCAGGATACTCTTCCGTTGTTAGCTATTAACATGATCTCATGGTCTAAGGACTAAGATTACTTCGTATGATGTTATAGTAATATAAACATAATGACTTTGATCGTAATGCTATACTTCAGATGAATGTTCATCACATCATTCCACCAATGTTGTGACCTCGTTATTAACAACATCCAATGTCCATGAGCAGGAAACCTTGATCATCTTGTTAATCAACAAGCTAGTTTATATGAGAGGCAGTACTAGGAACTTTGTATTTTGTTTATTAAACACACCTATATTAACATTTCCAATTAACACAATTATAGCATGCAAAACAAACATTTATCATAAACATGGAATAAGATAATAACCACTTTATTATTGCCTCTCGGGCATATTCCCTTCAGTCTCCCACTTGCACTAAAGTCAATAATCTAGTTTCTAAACTTGTATAGACAACACCTAGGTGTTGAATATACATGTTAGCTAGTGGTTAACATAATCTCCAGATCTGGCACTTTCAGGTCCGTGTGTATTTGCATGTCTTTGCATCTCTACGCATCACTCATTCTCGAATGAGATGGCATTGTATAAATTTGGTCCTTTGGTGAGACCTTTAGCTCGTTCGGGTAAAAATATGTTGATATTATTGTCATACAATATATCTTCATAGTATTAGCCCACTTTGAACCACACCTAGTTTGATAACAAACTACTTACCACTAATGCCCTCCTATGCTGCTACTATAGCAGTCATATACTTAGCCTTTTGTTGTAGTATCCGTCACAATGTTTCAACTTTGGAACTTATCCAAATCCATCATGGAACATCCTTTCCATTACATTGTGCCACCCATAGTATAATTTGAGATAAATTTAATTTGTATCTTGTGACAAAACTAGTATCAATGTAACACTTTACAATGAACTACGTTTAACTATTTGCCACTTATACATGATATATTCTTAGTTCTTCCAAAGCTCATAAGAATATCTTTACTATCATCCTATGATCATCTTATGAATCATTTTGGTATGTGCTCATAACATTTAGAGCATAGAACATATCTGGATATATACATATCACGGTATAATCGATCAAAATCTTCATGTGATTTTACTCACCAAGTGTTGAAACACTTGAATCTTGATACAATCCTTTCCATGCAGCAAGAACCTTTCTTGTTGTTTCCATATTGAACCCTTTCAATATCTCATATATGTACGTCTGGCATAACCATAGTAGCACCTCAATCTATCCATATAGACATTGATGCCAAATATTCTGGTTTTCCCAAGTCTTTCATCGAAATCCTATTTTAATGAAATTCTTAACTTGTGTCAATAAAAGATACATCATTTCCAATCAACAATCTGTACTCTGCATAATGTATTGGAAATTTGTCGCAACGCTCCCACTTAATTTCTTGCAAATGCAAGCATCTTCATCATCTCCTATGAAATTAAACTCCTTTAACATTTTCATCATGGTGAACATTCCAACTCGGCTATGCTCACTTCAACTATTGAAGTTTGCATGCCCTTTTAGCATCCTTTGAATTAACAAAATCCTTCGGACCGTGTCATGTACACGTCCTAGGTAACCATTCTATTATAAGAACCTTGTTTTGTTTATTCAACTACCATATACCAAATTATATGTAGTGGTCGCTACATTAATCCGTCAAGACTAAATATCGCTATGAAACATCAAATCTTGTCATAGTCAACTCCTTGAACATTGCCGTAAATTTCATTCCGACATGTCGACTATTTCATATATGTTAAACATCCATGTCTATTTATTTATAGATCCAAACACGACCGATAGGCTTCACGCCTTTCTGGAGGGTCTTCCAAGTTCAGAAACTTGATTTCTCGTGTATGGATACTATCACGGATTCTATGACTTCTAGTCATTTTATGGAGTCAGGGCCAATCATCGCTTCTTTGCATGTAGTCGGTTCATCATTGTCCAAACAATAATGACTTGCTTATCAAATCACACTATTTGATTCTTACCGACCCACACGGTTCAATAGGAACTCTAATCTCCGAGATCACAACCTTTGTAATCACGAGAGCCCTGAGCATTGTGGCCGCCACCGGGACACTTTCCGGCGATGCCCTACTGAACACATATAGCTAAGGTTCAACAACCTTATCAAAGTTCTATTGTCCTCCCACTTAACTTTTCGCGAAAAATTCCTTCTCAAGAAACTTGACGTTCCAAGTAACAAACTCTTTTGTCCTCGCTGTTATGGAGAAATTCCCAACAAATTCTTTGGGATAACCTACACAGACGTGCTTATCTGACTTTGGTTGTAAACATTTTACTTATGCCTAGCATACCAAAATTTAAGAAAAGACAATTCGGGTTTTATCCCAAACCATAACTTATATGGTGTCATTTCAACGGATCACGATCGTGCTCTTTTCAGTGTAAAAGCGGTAGTCTCTAAAGCTTCAATCCTTAAAACATAATGGCAGTTTTATAAATGACACCTTTGATCTTACTATGTCAAACATGGTTTGATTTCATCTCTCAAATATGCCATACTCCTATGGTTTATCGGGAAACACAAATCATGGAACAATTCCTCAAATCTTAGGTGTTTTTGCTAAACCTGTAAATCAAATATCTTCCTTTATGATCAAATCATAAACTCTTTATTTTCTTGTTACAATGATTTTCCACTTCATCTTGAAAGTTTTTGATCAATTTTCAAAAGTTTCATACTTCTTCCTTATTAAGTAAATATATACAGATATATTCACTCAAATTTCTGGAGAAAGCATATGAAGCAAAAAGATCCATCGCATATGGCTACATATAATGGACTATATACATCAAAATGTATAATATCGAATAAGTTAGTCATCCGTTCCTCTTTGGCCTATGGACGGAGTTTCAATTATCTCGAGGAAAGTTTCACAAGCGTCATTGATCAAAATCAAAGACTCCAAAAATCCATCAACATGGAGTTTCTTCATGTTTTCTTTCCAATATAATTCAAACAGCGATGTCACTTCATAAGTGATCTTTGAATCATTTGTCTTGCGACATTGTAGCAATAATGTTTATGGATGTGATTTCTCCAACTAGACTTGTAAAAGTTCATTCATCCTTTATGGAATACGGTAATTATTTGAACAACCATTGTTCTCGTAATACCTGAACAAAATAAAAATTATTAAAACAAATCTTGAAGGCTAGGTTTGATGATAACGAAAAACACAATAACACTTTATTTGTTTTTGATGAACATCATCACTTATTCTCTTGCTAGTTACTTAGGCCTTTGTAGTTCATGAACAGTGTTGTTCTGTATGACACTTCACATCAACCAATTCGGTATCTAGTACCGGTATCCAATACCTCAGAACCACATTGTTTAACAAGCAAGGAATACATCCATAACATGTATATTTTCTATATACCTAAGTTGGGCATATCCAACCTTTACTTTTCTGCCAAATATTTTATAGATTCTCTTTCAACAATTCCTTTTTTTAAAAGAATCTATCAACATCAATAGTGGTGTCATTCACATGACACATAGTACAAAGTGTATATAGTCAAATACTAATACCTTTGGACTTGCACTTTGAAGTGGATCACCATCATCAAATGTTTGGTGTTCTTTCAAAAATCCATTCTTTAGTAATATATTAGTGTAGTAAACATTTTACTTACATCTTCTATTCATCCTTATCATGACAACTTTCATGATCAAGCTACTATAGCATGTAAGGAAGAATCGCGAGTATAATGTTACTTCCCAAAACCTTTTTGGGAGATCCGGATGCTTAGCATCTCCATCCTTCACAAATTCTCATACAATATGAGAACATGTATTTTGCTAAATTATACTCTATCATAATGCAACCAAAACATTGTTTCAGATATCACAATATCTTTCACACATGATGGTTTCTGAAACAAATTTTCAGCTCCTAGATAATCTTGATATTAAAATAACTTTTGAATATCAATAATCATGGAGGAAAACATGATACTTCAGATACTAACATTGGAATTCTTACTCTTGATTTAATACTACTTATTGAACTTCATGGAGTAAATAGAGTTTGCTGAAAGTTTGCAATAGGACTTCTAAACATTAAATTGACATTCAAAACAATACGATACCAATCCGTAAAGTAAACATCCAGAATTCTATAGTTCTATTATCTCAATTAAAACTAAGCATAAGGTAGTGAACAAATGTCAATGACTACAACAAATTATGCAAATTCACTTCGATTTAGTTTATGACAAATTGAGTTCGACTAATCCAAATTAGAAATGAACTCCCACTCAAAAACGACATCCCTCGTGCCATTTTGGTGATTACATGAACCAAATCCACTACACCAAGTACGATCATCATGTGAGTCGGTGTAGCTTCAAAGGCGAGCATCAATATGGGCATCATATCAACTATATGACTCATGCTTAACCTTTCGGTCCGTGTTCCGAGGCCATGTCTGTACATGCTAGGCTCGCCAAGTAAGAACCTTAGTATTCGCGTGTGTAAAATTGTCTTACACCCGTTATATGAAAGGTAGAGTCGAGTACATCCAATCATCACATGATGTATCGAAACACGATCCACATAACGGTGCATATTTAAGGAAGAACACATTTTATCTCGATATTTAAATGAGGGATCATCTTATAATGCTACTAAAACGCCAAACAAGCAATATAAGATGCTAACATCTAATGTGTAAAGTGAGATGACATGGTCCATGCATTTGATCTCTATCATTTGCATCGTGGTATGATCTCTATCATTCCTTTGTGTGTAAGGCCAAGGTCTATGGAACTTACACATTGAGTGTGTTGTAAGAGTATCTATCATACATCTACTTACAACAATACCATATCAAGAAACTAGCACAACAACGATCTAAACTAGACGCCTCTAATTTATCAATTGCAAGTTTTACGTGGCTTAGGGCTTTCGGAGATAGAACCGATCTTACCTATGAACATGAACCACAACGAGGATAACTAAATTATTAACAACTCATTGTAAATCAGATATTGACTATAGTAGGAGAGACAGACACCCGCCAGCCACTTATGCAAAACAAGTTGCATGTCAGTCGTGGAACCGGTCTCATGTACGATGACATGTAAGGTTGGTCCGGGCCGCTTCATCCCCACTATGCCACCAATATCCAAAATACATAGAAGATGCAATAACATGATCATCATCGCCCACATATAAACATATGTGTACTACCCGTGCAAAGCACCTATGCATAGATCAGGCTCTGATACCATTGTTGGGTTCGCAGCATAGAAAACAAAAAATTTCCTACGATGGGAACTATACGCCAAGATCTATCTCCTAGATACAAGCAACGGGTGGATATACATCCATAGAGAACTTACCCTCGAAGAAAACAAAGCTTTGTTAACGAGTTGGAACTCGTGGATGATGTTGTCATATACTTGCCGATCTCAAGATCGTGATGAATTCCAGTAGGTCCGGCTCCAACACGTCCTTCAGATCCAGCTCCAGCAAGTCCAGCACCACCAAGTCCAGCACCACAAAGCAGCGGTGCATCCGTGATCGCACACACGTCCGGTACCCCGACAACCTCCGTCCCTCACTCCAGCAAAGCAGCGGAAGCAGCAACTCCTTTCCAGATAAAGCCACCGGGAACATGTATCTCGCTAATCCGAGACCATGGGGGAATAATACTAGAGGGGAGAGAGATCCTTCACGAGGAGGTGTGAGGAAGAAGGGGTGTGAGGGGGGCTTTTTATAGGAGGAGGGGGTACCCCTCCCCATGGCCGGCGCCCCATGGGGGTGACTCCTCACCTCCCCCATTCATGTGGTGGTAACCCCCCCACATTAAAATGCCCCTTCACATTCTCTTTTAAAGTCTCCACTTTAAATGCATTATATTTCTCCAAATTTAATGCTCTCTCATTTAATAAAACTTTTTTATTATTTTTATTCAGAATTTTGTTAATTACTTTAATTAACAAACATTCACATAAACCCCCTACAACATTTCAATATTACATGCAGAACCAATTTCAGCAATTTCACCCGAAACAGTTTTGGTGTCTATTGAAATAATTCCAGCGCTTTCTTAAATCTTTATCTGAAATATATTTGCTCCAAATGGTGTCGGTATCCCTTAAGTGTGTCACCCTATGGTTCACGAATAATGCAGGCATGATCGAGACCCCTCTCAGATCAATAATCAGAAGCGGGACCTGGAGATCCATACTGACTCCTACACATTCAACGATGACTTCTGTGATCGTGAGAACCTTTAATGCTAGTAACTAAATCCCTTTGTCTCGCGATATATTACATGTCTGAGATTCGATCATCGGTATCTCCATACCTAGTTTGATCTCGTTGCCGTCAAGCACTCTTTTCTCGTTCCCGTGATATAACATTCTAGTGATCACATCACTTGCTTGCAAGCTATTTCAATGTGATATCACCGAGAGGGCCCAGAGTATATCTATCCATCATCGGGATGGAAAAATCCCACTCTTGATCCATGAGCCTCAACATAACACCTTCGTAGCATGGAACCCACCTTTATAGTCACCCCGTTACGGTGTGACGTTTGATGTTATCAGGATACTCTTTCGGTGTTAGCAATTAACATGATCTCATGGTCTAAGGACTAAGATTACTTCGTATGATGTTATAGCAATATAAACATAATGACTTTGATCGTAATGCTATACTTCGGATGAATGTTCATCACATCATTCCACCAATGTTGTGACCTTGTTATTAACAACATCAAATGTCCATGATCAGGAAACCTTGATCATCTTGTTAATCAACAAGCTAGTTTATATGAGAGGCAGTACTAGGAACTTTGTATTTTGTTTTATTAAATACACATGTATTAACGTTTCCAATTAATACAATTATAGCATGCAAAATTAATATTTATCATAAACATGGAATAAGATAATAACCACTTTATTATTGCCCCTCGGCCATATTCCCTTCAGGAGGTCGTGGAAGAACACGATGATGCCCGACGAAGCCGAAGAAACTGAGGTTTTGTATAAGCGTGTCTGCGACCTCCAACTCATCTAAGGGAAGGAAGTGGGCGGTGTAGACCTCATACGCACCTGGATGCATCATCGAGTGTAGCCGCTGTAGGCTAGGGCACATCTGATGTGTTGTTGGACCGGTGTTGAAGACGTCACCCGCATCTCCCGGGAAAGCATTTTTTCGGTTGAAGTAGACAGGAGGTTTCAGATGCTGACCAAGTTCATAGCCAAGGAGAACCTCCCCGGTGATTCAGCTGTGCCTCCGTTCTGCACGAGTCGCCCTCCACCAGAGGTAGCTTTATTGTTATCTCTTCTTGTTTTTCGATTGCCTGCTAGGTTTTCCTTTATACTGACACTGCCTCTTGTGCCAGGACTGGAAAGTAGCCACTATTCTTCCTCCTCAGCCCGAGGGAGTAATCCCTCACGAAGCGGAGGAGGAGGATGAGTCGGGCTCCACCGTCCCCGTCGCTGAAGAGCAGGAAGCCCCCAAGTCCAGCGAGAACGGATCTCGCAAGCGCTCCCGAAGCAAGGACTTAGATGCTTCATCATCAGCGACACCGGATGGTCCTTCGACTTTGGTAGAGGAGCCAATCCCCGCGGTTCCTATACGCGCTGTGGCTCCTCCTCCATGGAAGAAGCTGAGGACACCGAAGGAGACGTCCAAGGATTCTTTCGACCTCGAAGACTTCAACGCGTAAGTTTTGTACTTCTACTAGTTTGTCCTTATGTCTTGAAATCTTTTCCTCTGAAGTTGCTTTGTATGTTTTCATAGCAAAACTGCGTCGTCGTCATCCGATGATTGCCGCTTCTTGAAGGAGATTGGAGTCGCAGACTCGAAAGATAGGGATATGGTGGAGCGGTCTCACTCTCCCTATGTGGCGGCCACCTCTGGTGCCAATTCGTCGAATTTCCCTCACGCGGGGGGGGGGGGGGGGGATCAGATGGTTGCCCGGATGTCTATGCAGAAGGAAACTTTGGAGTCCCTAGAGGAGCATGTTTTCTTGACTATGTCAGTCGAAACTAGGTTGATGCTGATGGCTTCTCTATTTGCAGCCTATTCTGAAAGAATTAGTTCGCCTTGCCGAACAGATTACATCCTTGGGATGTCAGCATGCTTTGCTGGAGACCCAACATCGCGCATTCGAGGGTGAGCTTTGCACTCTTCATCTTTGTACTATGGCTACAAAAATCGTTGATCCTAAGTTTTGCTATCATTCTTTGTAGGCGAGAACAATGAGCTCCTCTGCCACATCAGTTCCCTTGACAAGGGTCTTGCCGCAGCGGAGAAGAAATGTGTCGAGGCACTTGAAGCTCTTGAATGCTCCGTCCAGGAGTCGAAGAAGCGGGAGGAGGACCTGCTTGCCACTATAGCTAACAGGGAGAATGTTTTCACAAAACAACTTCTCTCTGTTGCTAAGGCACTCTCAAGTATGGTGTTGCGCCATTTGTTTTTCTCTACATTTGCCTATGTTTGGTTGTGCTTATCTGTGTCTTCTACAGATGATGCCGGTGAGGACTTAGACTCTCAAGCTTTGGCCCGCCAAGATGCTTTGGCCGGCACCATAGCTGCAGTTGAAGACCATAGCGTCTCCGTCGAGAAGGCCAAGGGTGTGCTTGGGCATCTTTGAGAGGATATGTTTCCCAAGGCCAAGCTTATCGAAGATCTTGATGTCTTAGTGGAGTCCTTCACTGAAGGCGTTCCTATGGACTTCAAGAATGCCCAGAGGGGGTCGGAGCAACAATGGGACTCACGATGGTGCAAGCCCATGGTGTTAATCGCAACCACATTCAAAGGTGGAGGAACTGTCACTGTTGTCTCGATTGCGTGATCGCATAAAATACTTGGAGCAAGAGATGCCCATGAGCCGTGGTAGCGCTGACATGTGGAAGTCGAAGGCGAAAAAAGCTAGTGAATGTGAGAAATATCTTCTAGGCGAGGTGGCTCAAATGAATGAGCAATTGAAGTTTAGTTTTTCTAGCCTCTTCTTTTTTCCTAGTCATCTGTGGCGTTGATTTGCCCTTATGCTTTTTACTGCTCTTTGCCTAACGCATACTTATCTTAGCACCTTGCCAACCTGTCAGGTGCGTTGCAGCTGGGTTGGGTTTACCAAGGGTTCGATTAATAGTACGTCAACTACTCAGGTTACTGTGTTATTCGTGTAACAAGGTAGAAGGGTGGCGCAGCCCCCAAGTGATGTAATTGTAATTAAAAAACAGAAACACAAGGTTGGAGGCACTTAGCTTTATTTATTTGTAGAATATCAGGAGTTACAATGTGTGGCTAAGTAGCCTTATTTGTAAAATAAAACATCTAAGGGTAGAAATGACCCAGCTGCGCGACGTTCCAGGGGTTGGAGTATGTGACTCCACTCTCTACATCTTTCAGGCGATAGGCGCCACCTGGGATTACTTCGGTAATCACATAGGATCCCTCCCAGGGGGACTCGATCTTGAGGTGTCCTTGCTGCTTTAGTCGCAGGATGAGGTCTCCTTCGAGAAGGACCTTGGGCTTAGCCTTTGGCTGTGGTAGTTGTGGAGATTTTGTTGGTAGATCGTGGATCCTTCTGCTGCTATCTCACATGCTTTGTCGAGGGGTCGACAGAGTCTTCGAGTGCGGCGATTGATTCTGCCTCACTATATGCTATGACCCTTGGGGCCTTGTAGCGTACTTCCGCAAGTAGTACTACCTCGGCACCGTGTACCATGAAGAACGGAGTATAGCCTGTGGCGCTGTTTGGAGTTGTACGCAGGCTCCATAGTGCTGATGGTAACTCCTCGGGCCAGCACCCAACAACTCTTTCAAGTGGTTTGAGGAGTCTTTTCTTGATGCCGCTACAGACGAGGCCATTGGCCTTTTCGACTTGACCAATTGTCTGCGGATGCGCCACCGAGGCATAGTTGATGTTGATTCCGAGGTTTTCGCAGGAATCCTGGAATTCGTTCGAGGTGAAGTTCATTCCGTTGCCCATGATGATGTTGTGTGGCACCCCGAACTGGAAGACGATGGACTCGAAGAATTTGATGGCGGTGGCCCCTAATTGGTTTGTCACTGGCATGGCCTCAATGCACTTGGTGGATTTGTCGAATACGACGAGGAGGTAGACGTACCCTCCAGGTGAAGATTTTTGGAGCTTGCCGACCATGTCGAGTCCCCATGCGCGAAGGGCCAGGCCACATGTATTGGCCTGAGTTCTGCGCCAGGTGCGTGTGGTTTTTCCGCATTCTTTGGCAAGCATTGCACCTCTGGATGATGTCCTTAGCATCCTGCATTGTCGTTGGCCAGTAGAATCCAGCTCATAGAGCTTTGGCGATGAGGGCGCGACTTCTGGCATGATGGCCGCAAGTGTCTTCGTGTATCTCGAGGAGGATGGCTCTTCCGTCTCTGTTGGAGACGCATCATTGAAGGACTCCTATAATGATTTTCTTATACAGTTCACCGTTGATGAGGGTGCAAGCCTTGGATCGTCGTGCTATATGCCACGTATCTGTCAGGTCATTGATACCTTCGATCCGGATTACAAATGTAGTATATCTCTTTTTCCCTAGTAGACCTAGGTTATCGAATCCTCGGGAAGTAGATGCATAGTAAAGTTACTTTAATGGACCTTCAGGAGTTTTAGAATTCCTTTGGTGTTTTTACCGGACCAAGAGTTTGCGTCTTTTTGTTGTTGTCGATGATGGAGAGAGAGGGCCTAGGGCGTTCCTTTTAACATGTAGCTGTGCAAAACATCTAATGTGAATAAAAGATAAAGATAAAGTATGCATGTAATTGTTAGAGCAAGATAAATTATATGTGGGCAGTGCATCCACAATTTCTATTGCCTCCGCAAATGCTTATAGCAATAACCTACTAGTCTCATCCATAGAAGAAAGAGAACTAATGATATGCATAGTGACGTCACCGTTAATCCCAAGTAAATCCCTCACATACAATCATACTACCCCTTCTATCACTGGGGTTCCCAACCTGCATATTAATCATTGTTCATACTCCCTATACCTGGCGCAATCCTTAGGGTCTTGGGTACCTGACAAGTCCTTAGATTGAGGCAAGAGAGGATACAATAATCATCATGTCATACAAACTAATACATGATCCCATCTATGATAAATAACATGCACAAAAGCTACATGGCTAGGCCGGAAGCCCTTAGCCCAAGGAGAATTACTCACACATAGAGATGAGATCAACAATCACAAACATTGTAATGGAAATCATGAGATTGATAGCAAATAGTCTTACAATGTCGCCAATCGAAGATGAGATCTACTATTACAAGTGATGGAATTTGGATATGGTGGTGGAGAAGGGCTTTGGATATTAGATCTAAGTCTATTCTTCCGGTGGCTCTTCGGTGTGGTGGATGGAGATCTGGAGGCAGCTGATGATCTGGGGCGGGGACTCTCAAGGCTCTTTTCTCGTCGCCTAAGGCTTGTTTATATAGGGGTCCCTTCACGAAAGTTGTTCTGTTTGACCTAGTGGTGTCGTTGGCAACTATACGACCGGAACTATACGACCATAATTTTAATTCGGTCATATAGTTGGTCGTTAAAGCATCTGCCTCCGACTCACGACTCCTGGTTTCTTCTGGTTGTTGGAAATCTTGTATCTTTGACTTTAATGTAGCGATTCCCGTCATCAAATGTCATTATCTGCGCAGGAAAAAAATGGAAAAGAAAGGATTGCATACCCCTTTGATTATTAGGCATTAGTGGCAAGGTTTAGAGATATATTTCATCAAAAATATGAATAATATCAAGTTTAAATGTAGACATATATGGCTCTATTTCAGAGCCATCAACCTCCCCAAGCTTAAACTTGATCGTCCTCGAGCAAGAAAACCAAATTCAAAAAGGAACTCAGCATTTAACTGAAATAACGAGATGATAATCTTACTCATGATTGGTAGTTTCCTCCGCTTCATAAATCTGAAAAACTTCAGCAAAGATAGAGTAATGGTAAGCATATCATACGAGCTTTCATGCATCCTTGTAGCGCATCAAAATTATTGTTAACATGGATGATTCAAATGAGTAAACTTTATTCTATGTCATGTAATCAACTCATAGGCTTGCCTTTGAACAATAAAGTATAATCATGTAAATTGAGAGTGTGAGAGTTGTCATGAAAAGCATATACACTAGAGTATCTCAATTCTCCCATATCAATAAATCAAGATGTTTCAAGCACTACTTTTCTATTCGTTGTCCTTCAAGAATTTCAGTTCTTGAGTAATTGAGAGCATGCCAAAAAAATATTAGTTTATCAGGCTATGATGGACACTCGTGGCATCACTAAGGTTTTTGTTCCTTTTGCACAATGATTACTCATAACAGCCAGAGGAGTGATTCCATCATGAACATAGCTAACCGGGAGTGCCAAGAATCTTACCCACTATAGCATTGTTGCTACATGTGTTTAATCAACTCATAGACGAAATCTAGGAGTTTCCTCAATGAAGATCGTTCGTAGGCCAGCAGAGTTGTTGGCATCCCATGAAGTTTGACACGCATAAAGCTATATCATTCTTATGATTAATAAGTGATACTTTGGCATTCTCACAAAAACAGCTAAACATTAATTCAATCGAAAAAATCCTTTTAAAGAGAGCTATCAAGTCAATCAACATTTTCAGTGGTGTTGAGTGTCTCTAGAAATAAGCCTTCAAGACTAAACACTACAATACCCAAGCCTTCAATTGTGAGACTTTTTATTTTTACAATTGTTTAGCAAATTTTTAGGCAAGACTTGGTTAACTACAAGAGCTGGAACAAAACGTACCCAACTAAATACCCATGCGAACAAAAATCTTACTACAATAAAAAGAGTCACTCCACCAATATAACATCTCATCATTTACTACTAACTAGCATGGGTTTCTCAAACTTCAAAAGTGGGGAATCATAAGGCATACCTCTCATGTTTGGTTCCTGTTGTGGTATTGCCGACGAGTACGCCATGGAGGGGTCCTCACAGTGCGTGTTTAGAGACGTGGGGTAAGGCATTGAGTTGGCGGGTACGAGGTAACACAACTTACCCAGGTTCAAGTCCCACAACGGTGGCTGAACTCTGCTCCTGCTATAAATCACTATAATGGCAATACGCCAAGTTATAGAGATCGGTTCGCTGTGCGAGGTGTTGCACGTTGTACGTAGCAATCTAGGTTGTCTTGTGCTGTGTCCTAAAGGCTCCCACAAGTCCGGCTTATAAAGGCACTAGAACCTAGGGTTTACAGGGAAAGGTCCTTGCTAGACAAGGTAAAGAGTCCTACACTAATATAAACTAGTCTTTCGTGTCTTGCACTCCAAGGCTCCGAGTATGTCGGTGACTCCTGCGTAGCCTTCCTTTATCCGGCATGGGCCTCCCTTCTGGATCCATCTAATTGGGCCGCCCAGCAGGCCATAGGCTTTGCTACCAACTATGGGCCACCTGAGTTAGGCGGATTGGTGACATGCTATGAGGATACTCATGTAGCATATCCCCAACAGTAGCCTCCAGAGGACTTTGAAATCTTGCGCCGTCTTGCCCATTGATCTTTGAATATCCTGTCTAAGTGATGTTGGCAATCCATCAAGCAATATCTCAAAGGTCTCCCGAAGAACCCTGCAATCCTCTCTGGCTTCGCAATGTAGCTAGAGATTCCTTGAGTCTTCATTTCCAGAGCCAGACAATTTCTATCTTCGATGGAATCTTTAGCCATGACGCTTCACTACAACTGCCAGGAGGATGACGTAGGGTGCAGCCTATGCTACCTCGAAACTCACAGGAACAGAGAATTAATCATCAACTATTTTCACGTGCACAAAATCCAAAACGGAGAAGCGGCAAAGACGGAGGACGTGGTGAAATTACCGTGCACGTTCGTCTCCACGTCGGCAATGCTCCATCCATTAGATTCCTCTACACGAATCTTGACGCGGGGTCTATATATTTTCACCACGGTCAGTTTATTTCTTTTTTACCCGCATTCACTTCCTCGTCTTTGTCTTCCTCTAGCCGCGCGCCCGTTTGAGCTCCTCTTTTAAAACCCTAGCCAGAGCCCTCTTTTTCTCCACCCACTCCCTCGTCGCAATGGCCTCCAGCAGCTCTGTCCCTTTCATGGTGGCGACTCCCGAGGCTATTCTAGAGCCATCCCAGGGGGTAACTGTCCCGCCATAGGTGGCAACTGTCCCTGTCACCGCCGTGCTAGAAACCACCGACGACGACCAAGAACGAGCGGTGCCAGAAGCTGCTGATGAAGAAAACAACTCCCACAAGGGGGTGTGGAGAGACTCTGACCTCACCGCCGAAGATCTTCAAGAACTGGTCACTAAGGGGTATCTCCCCGTAGTGAAGGAATGGGTCTGGCGAGCGGCGCCGGCCGGCGAGGTGGTCCCTTCTCCCCAAGCTGGGGAAAAAGTGTACCTCAAATCTCAGCTGGTACGTGGTGTAAGCCTGCCAGTCTCCGACTTCTTCTTGGATGTTCTCCAACATTTCTGGGTACTTCCCCACAACCTCTCTCCCAGCAACATTTTAGTCCTTAGCAACTTTGTAGCTTTGTGCGAAGGATTCCTAGGTATGAAACCTAGATTAGATCTAATCATATACTGTTTTACCATTAAGAGAGAGTCCATAGAGTCCAAGGACGAATGGCGGATCTGCAGAACCATTAGCTTCCAGATCCTAGCCGATGCTTCCCCGACATCGTAGGGCATGAGTCATGCAAGAATTGGCAGCGCACATACTTCTACGTCCCCAATATTCCTCTGCCTGATCGCCTTGAGACTTATCCTGACTTTGTCGGCGAAGCCTCCGTCGAGTTACCCGCATGGAGGACCCCAGCCTCCCTTCCTTCCGACGACGAGGCTAACCGCGTCATAAGGCGGATTTAATGGCTCGTGGACGGAGGTCTAACGGGCTTGGATTTGGCCATGTGCTAGTTTGTTAGGCGGATCCAACCTCTGCAGCACCACGCCGAGTTGATGTGCAAATACACTCAAGACATGAGGGATCCCATGCGTATTTCACGGGATAACTTCTCTACTGACTCCATCAAACTCCGGCTAAAGGACATCGTCAAGGTGAAGGACAAGAAGCGTGGCTTCAAGATCACCTATGACATGTTCGATTGTGGCAAATGCCCAGAGGTAGCTTTTGTTTCCTTTGTTGCTCGTTATATACTCTAAGGTTTTTCCGACTTGAAGCTGTCAATCTAACACTCCTCTGCATCCCAGTTGGCGACCTTGGCGGCGGATCAGATGGCCTCCTAGGTCTATGATCCCAAGCTGAAGGATATCCAAGTGGTGTCCGACGACGACGCCCCCAAGGATCAACCAGCTCTAGCAGCACGAAAGCGGAAGAGCTCCACCTCTAACGTTGCTGCCGAGGCCAAGAAGAAGAAAAACTTGGAGAGTGGAGTCTCCAGATGATCCACCGCCGCCTTAGAGGCGGAGAAGAAGAAATCCACTGGCATTCCCCTCACCAAGGCTCCTGCCATGGAGTAAGTGTATTCCTTCTCCGACTTGTACTTTTTAGTTCATACATTTTTTTCAACTCTTGTACTTATACTTTGTATGTTTTAGGAGGAAAGCCGGTGCTAGTTTGAAGTGATCCTCCAAAGATGTTGGAGGGTAAAAAAACATTAGTGACATGCTGACTAGGGACATGACCGCCAAGTCCTCTCCGGCTACTGCTTCCCCTACTGCTGCCACCAAGCCTTCTACTGGCCCCGCTGGGCCTTCATCTCCCGTCATTCCCGAGATCTCCGCCATGGAGATAGATGTCAATCCAATCCTTGATATATCAGGTTCTATCGAGGCAGACGTTGCTCCCAGCGGCCAGGCGACACAGGAGAGCACTTCCTCTAAAGTGGCTGAAGCTCCGGCTAAGGATGCCACCGAGAAAGGGAAGCAAGTGATGGAAGAGGCAGAGGCAGAAGCAACGGTCAAGGCAGGAGCCGCTGAGCCATCATCTGTCTTGAAGACGCAAGAGACGGCCAGGGCATCATCCATGCCTCCGGCTTCAACTTCTCCATTGGCTGTGACTCCTCCGACGTTGTGTCTAGATGACCTCATCATTGAGGCCAATGCAATTTATAACAACACCCTGACCTTCCATGATTCCTATGCTCATCTGACCAACAACCTTAGAGTCATTGCCATCATAAGTCTTTTGAACTTCACTTCTTTTACTTTGTAATGTATCCCACTATAGCCCCCAAGCTCTTAGGCAAAAAAATAATAGTTTTGGCCTGAGTGCTCCAAAGAACTAAGTGTAGAACTTGTCTGTGTAGCGCCCGAGTGTTTAGTTAAAACTAGATAGTTCCGACTAGATGCTCTAGAGAGACTAACTGATTTTTAAATCTTATACTGTAGCCCCCGAGCGTTTAGTTGAAACTGGATAGTTCCGACTAGATGCTCTAGAGAAACTAAAAATGTTAACTTCTTGTGCAAAATGAGAATAAATGGAGAATAGTCGCCAATGAGAGGTTTGCTGCTTTGCGGAAGGAGCTAGACCTTGAACAGGGTAAAATAACCTTTCTGAAGCAATAGATCCAAAATTGCCAGAGTCTGTTTCTTACAACAACTCCTTGCTTTTTCTCATGGATTTATTTCTGCTGTCTTCTCATAGTACTTTCTGATTTCCGTCTTACAAAAGCCATTACCAAGGCCAAGAGCATCGTCGAGCAATCCAAGCATATCCAGGAGCTCGATGATGAGAACAAAATCTTGAAGAAGGACCTGGCCGATGCCGTCAAGGGCCATGATGAGGCGATGAAGGTGCTGCAAGAATCTGTTGACGCCGAGATGCAACGCCTAAAGGACGAGATTGTATAACTCAAGGAACAGAACCAAGCTGCCAAAGAGCAGAATGCGAGGAATCTTGAGGTGTACAAGACAGTTCAGAAGGAGCGGGATGTCTTGGCGGAAACGTGCAAGAAGGCTAAGACGAGCATCTTTGGTAACCATTCTCCGTCTTGGTCAATTCTGTAGTTTGGATAAACATTTGAATTGTTTGTACTCATGGTCCTTGTATCTTACGCCAGCCACAACTCCCATTGGCTTAGCCAATCTGGGTGAAGGTGCTCTAGATTCCAAGGAATGCATGATTCTTGCCGGTAGCTTCGTTAGCACCGCCATTGCCCAGGCCAAGGAGATAACCCAACCTCTGGGGATTAATATCAAGGCGGCAGACTCAGCGGCCAAGTACTCAGAAATCCTGCACCGAGCCCCCGAGAAAGTCAAGGACTGGAAAGCCTCTTGCGTCCGGCTGGTGCAAGAATGACCTTGTCCCTGGTCAAGGCACACTACGACAACGCCGACATCAACCTAGTGACTTCTGGCTTTCCCAAGCTGGATGAGGAAGGGAAGGAAATCGACAGAGATGCTATTTGGAATTCCCTCTCTAGCTTCGACATTAGGATTGCCATAATGGTCAACGCATATATCTTTCTGCCTACTGAGATCCTTGACGAAGACATGGCCTCGTCCGAGTCTAGCCCATCTCCCTCCGAGTTTGACAAGCTTTCCCGGCCTGGTGATACGTCCAAAACGTATCTACTTTCCTGAACACTTTTGCTATTATTTCTTCTCTAATTTGTGTGATTTGGATACAACTAATGCAGACTAACGCTGTTTTCAGCAGAATTGCTTTGGTGTCTCGTTTTTGTGTAGGAAATCAACTTTCAGGAAAAATCCCAGAAAATATTACAAAACTCCTATTTTACTAGAAGACTCATGGATCCAGAAGATGAGACGAAGAAGGGCCACGAGGGGCCCACACCACCTGGCCGCGCGAGCCAGGACAGGCCATGCCAGGGGGTGGTGTGGCCACCTCGGACTCCACCTCGACCTCTCCTTTCGCCTATATAAGCCCTCTGACCTAAAACATATGGGGGTTTGACGTTTTTCCAGATAGAGTTCCACTACACTACCACCATCAGATACCACGATTCGGAACCAGAAACTCCGTTCTGGCACCTTGCCGGGACGGGGAATTGTAGCAGGTCCTCATCATCACCATCGCTTCTCCATCAACCATCCATGATTCCCCCATCCATGAGTGAGTAATCCCCCGCTATAGGCTATGGGGATGGTAGGGATTGGATGCGATCGTTCATGTAATGGCATCAGATTGTTAGGTCATGGTGCCTAGTATCTATTATTAGTGCTTTTTGACTTTGTTGCAACTTGTTATGCTTAATGCTTGTCACTAGGGCCCGAGTGCCATGATTTCAGATCTAAACATGTTATTGATTCATGATGATAGTATTGTTTATGATCTTACCTACAAGTTGTATACACATATTATTGTCCGGAACCAAAGGCCCCGAAGTGACAAGAATCGGGATAACCGGAGGGAATGGCTATGATATGAGGATCACATGTGTTCACTGAGTGTTAATGCTTTGCTCCAGTGCTCTATTAAAAGGAACACCTTAATTGCCAGTAGATTCCCTAGAGGCCCCACTGCAACGGGCTGGCAGGACAAAAGATGTTGTGCAAGTTCTCATTACGAGCATGTATGACTATATATGGAACACATGCCTATGATTATTTAGGCCTCTTACAAGTCCCTATAAGTAGTTCCTTTCATTATGTAATCACTTTGCAATCACTTGTATGATGGTTGTCTAAATTTCAGAAAAGGGAGAGATGGACAACCACACTTTTGGAGAAGTATTTGAGAGAGACACACCCAGGTGGGCAAGACCTTTAAGATCAGGATCGCAATTTAGGCCGTCATATAATGAAGATATTATTGCACCATGCTTTGGCAATGAGGGAGATGAGGGAGATGCTCATCCATCCGCCTTCCCTTGCTATGCCTTTTTGCAAGCTGCAGGGATCCTTGATGATTTCCTACTTCTTGTTTAGAGGGTTGGTCTAACCACTTACATGCAGGATGAGAGTGAGCAATATGTCGTGCTCACAAAAACTTTCATTGAAATTTTCACTTTCACTAACACCCCTTATCGTTCAACTGTTTCATTCAAAATCTATAATATGCCTATTACCATGCCATTGGAAAGATTTTGCAGCATTATAGGCATTGGCATGACTAGGACAGTGAAGAAGATTCAAGGTCGACCCGCTAACTTGATGGAGATCTACCGAAGTGTAACAAATGATGATGACTGTACAACTCAGCGCGAGAAGATAAGAAACATTCAACTCCCAGCTCTTAGAAAATTTGCTTACTAAAACATCCAACTCCCAGCTCTTAGATATTTTGCTTACTATCTTGCCACTAGCATTCTTGGTAGGGAGAAGACTAGTAATATTTCTAATTATCATTTAGCCTTTCTTGCTGCTGCACTTAATAATGATACCAAGTATAATCTTGGTTCTCTCATTACCCGCCACTTAGCTGTGAGAGGACCCATTTATGGGGGGATTACTGCCACGCGCATGGTTACTGCCTTGGAACTTTCTGTTGATCCTAATGATACTGCGTTGACACCACAAAGGCTTGATCTTGCTGCTATGAAAACACACCACTTTGTTACTACTAAATATAGTACGGAGATTTTAGTTTACAGGATGTTGTTTACAAACGGAGATGAGAGGGAAATTCCCTTGCCACAACTTACTTTGTTCAGTATTTGTAGGATGCCATGGTTGCGCTCCAAGGAGGAGGTGGACGAGCAGCTTCGCCTGCTTGGTTTCCACGGGCAGCACCAGGGGGATGTGCCTTCTTACGACTACTCTACGCACTACGTTGGGGCATCCTCGAGTTCGTATCAGGATGAAGGCATTTCTTCGCCATATTATGGAGGCGCTCATTCCTGGCCATCTTGGGATTGATACCCACTTAGGCCAAAAGCCTAAGCTTGGGGGGAGGTATACCGACATCACACTCATCTACATATCATGTTCAGTTGGTACTTTGCATATCCATGTTTCGTTTTCTTTTTAGTTTTTTGTCCTTGCTTTATCTCTACTTTCCAAAACACAAAAAGACCAAAAATATCTTTGTTATTTCTCTTTGCCCACTTCTTTGTCTTTTAGCCTTGGTTTGCTTCATCCTTTTTAGCTCTGTTTTGATTATTTGAAAAACCCAAAAAGGTTTCGCTTTTCTCATTCTTCCCTTCGGGTCTTGCCTTTAAAAATAGAAAACCCAAAGATATTTGTTGTTCTTCTCTGGTCTTGTAAAGTTTGTTGCAGGGTTCAGTGCTCCTCAATGCCTCCTTGGAGTTTGGTTTTATCTTATTATTCAAGTCACACAAGTGAAAGGCAATGATGATTTATGACAACTCGAGGTGTGGTAAGAGGCTGGTATGAACTCTATTTGTTTTCATTTTTGTACATATACTCATCATTGTGAGCATGCTTAGTATGTTTATGTAAGGTGTATGTTATTTAATGGATACTTAGTGGTCCTTGCCTTCTTATGATCAGTTCCAATCCATTATAGTTCGTAACATGTCATATAACTGTTTGCTCGCATTGTTCTATTCATATCTTGGTATGACATTGTGGTGTCCTCCTCTGAATGTTCTATTTGAATCGACTTGGCACATGCTCACACATGCATATGACTAAACAAAAGGTCAGTTAAGCCTCGATGATTTATTCTGCCTCAGAGTTGTTGTGTCAGTTTTATGCCACTATTAATTTTGTTTTGTCGCAAGCATGATTATGACAGTTACTGCTCTCTCGATTGTCGCTACCTTTCTATTGCTAGCCTTCACTTGTGCTCAGTATAAGCTTTACTCGTGCATCCAACTCCCTAAAACCAAAGTTGTCAAAAAGATTCCACCATATCTACCTATTAGCATTATTGCTATTCCTTGCATATTTATTATGCTTTGTTTTCTTCCAATAAAAATTTTTGCTTGTTATGTGAAAATTAGTGATTAAAGCTCTCACGAACTTGATGGTACACTTTACTTTCTTGCACTTAATAAACTTGAACCATTGTGCCCATCTATGTTGCGTATATGCTTGCGTTTTGTAAGTTGTGAATTAGCAGAACCATGTTACCATGGGGAACGCTTTCAACATTGCACTTTATTTAGTTGATATCATGTTCTTTTGCTTATGGATCCGGTGGTGTGCAATGAAAGGGGAGCTTGTAAGGCTCATGGAGTTCGTATATGTGTTAGAGAAACGCCTGGGCGGCTAGTCTAAGCCATGCCTAATCATGGTGGAAATGTGCAACATAACCATAGTGAGCAATATATGAAGCATCCTCAATATAAAAAAAAACCTATGCAAATAGGAAAGAAAAAAGAGAAAAAAACTCTATGCAAATAGGAAATAAAAGGATCGCTGAGATGCTCATTGTCTGCTTGCCTTGTCATTTTGATATGGGAAAGCTTCCGTATCATCAGGCAAGGGGTACCCCGTTGGCGGTTCTCTATGATACACATGTACTTATAATGACAAGAACTTACTTGTGACTAAAGTTGAGTAGCATGAGGAACGGTACTCGTAAGCAAGGGGCATGATATTTTCAGCTTATAACTTGTCAAGCATATCCTCATATTTTTTCACTTTAACCTTAATCACTTAAAGATGCTTATGATAGGGGCAATGAGAGCTAAAAGCTAATGAGTACCATACTTTAAACATTTGGAAGCCTTTCGAACTTTTCAAATATTTTTCTTTCACTTTTATGTTGAGTCACCATTTATTCTTTGAGCACCTTCGTGAGAGCATAGTTGTCATTCTTAGTGTAATGTGCTTGACGAGGGTTTAACTCATCAATGCCCATTGTTATGGACTTGGGTTTTGGAGAAGGAGGGAGCGCTAGAGACATCTATAGGCTAGCAAACAAGCACACAGGGGACAAAGATTTACCCAGGTTCAGGCCTCGTAGAGGTCCCTACTCCTGCTTGTCTCCTCGTGGAATTATCGAAGGAATCGAAGTTACAATGGTGCGCAGATGCAATCTAGCGAGGGTTGTGGAAACTAGGGTTGCGTGTGTCCTCCTCACCGCCCCCTCCTAGCCTTTATATAGATAGGCTAGGTCTCGGGTAGCAGGTCGAGTCGGTTACAAGTTAGGGTTTTCCCCTTTGAACTTTCTATCTTTAGCTTCTTCTTGTTCTTCAAGCAATCGAGAGTCCGCAGGTTACTCAAATTCTTGATTTGGGCCTTGGCGACACCGTGGGCTTATATGTATTCAGGCCGTATATACCAAGCTCGAGTACCTGTAGGGTATACCCATGTCAGTAGACCCCGAGTGTCCAGTGGAATCGCAGATTCGACTGGGGACTTTTTGAAGTCTTCGAGTGCCTGAACGAGTGCATTTCGACTGCTTTTATTTGTGTCATAGGGATTGTTGATATACGTGCCTGATATAACCGAAGTATCGGTATCAGTTAACCACCTTAGGGTGAAACAACGCAATCTACTCGAACTCGAGTCCCCGTACTCAAATCTGGGAAAGTGTTGGCGTAATTCGACTCAAGCCGCGAAGGTCTTACAAGAGTCAAATTCCAGTTATATGGGTGTGAGCACTCGACGCGTCCGTCAAGGCATGTTCATCGTACCTGTAGGCACAGATACATTTCTGGTAGTGCGCAGCTAAATGCGTTGCGAGGCCTTATTCAGGTCTTACCTTCATGTTGTAAGCGCGGCATCCGAATTTTATCATCACGGAGACGATTCGGGTGACCCAGGAGACGCAGTCTCTTTGTAGGGAAAATTATGAGGCGGTGTCACCATGAGCTTCGAATGCGGATTTTCTGTATAAATAATCATAGGGTGCGCGACCAGCGCTCCCTATGGGAGTAGCCCCCGAGTGCCTGGTTGAGTCGAAGACTCAGGCAGGGACTAAATAACTTTTGCGACTGCCATCATCTTTTGGTTGCTTGTTTCAGTCGAATTTTTCCAGCGCTCCCTATGGGAGTAACCCATGTCCAGAGTCGAATCGTATTTAGAATGGCCTGGGTTTGCTTCTGATTGTCCTTGTTCCTGCAAAAAGAAAAGAAAAAATTGTAGGGTGTGCGGCCAGCGCTCCCTATGGGAGTAGCCCCCAAGTGCTTGGTGGAGTCGAAGACTCCAGCAAGGACTAAAGTAGTCGAAGTTTTTTGCTACGTAGCTTTGATGACGTCAGTGCTGACGCTTGTATGACCTCAGTTGCCGCGTGAGCGAGTTTGACGGGACGTGACGAGTAGTGGGTCCCAGTTTCTGACTTTGATTTGACTGGGCGTGCGTAATCTTTATTTTAACTGCGCCTCCTCGATTCCGTGCGTAAATGGAGTAGTGGAGGAACGGTTCGCGCTTCCCCTTCTCCACGTGTCCAACACGATGTGTGCCACGCGTCCAATAGGGTTTTTCTGAGCCGTTGGATTGCATCTTCTAGGGGTTAAGTAGCAGCGCTGCGACGGTAATTTTTCCCATCTGTTCTCATTCATCCTTGATGCCATTGCCATTGCTGCTGCTCCTCTGCTTTTCTCTGTGCCCGTTTTCTCCACGATGTTGGACCAGCTCCGCTCGTTTCCGAGCTACTTTCTTCGCTCGCATCGCCGTCGTGCAATGGGGAAGAAGAAGGGAGGCACTGCTGCTAATTCCGTGGCCGCTGTTGCTGCGGCGAAGAAGAAGGGCGGCTCTGCTGCTGCGGGCACCAGCACCGCCGCCGGCGGGAAGAAGAAGGTCGTGGGCACCCGCGTCACGAATGGTGCGTGGCGCCCTTCCATCATCAAGGCGTCTGATCTCTGTCTTATTCGCCAAGATGGAGTGCTGTCCGCTGCAGTCGCCGACGCGCGCGTCCCCAGCGGTGAGACCATTCCTGCTCCTCCCGCTGGTTTTCGAGTGATGTTTCTAGCATTCATCATTCGCGGTCTCTCCTTGCCTCTTCACCCCTTTTTTAGGGGTCTTCTTTGTTTCTACGGGCTCCAGCTCCATCAGCTGTCCCCAAATTCGATCCTCCACATCTCTTGCTTCATCACACTTTGCGAGTGCTGGCTCGAAATCGAGCCACACTTTGGCCTTTTCAAGCGCATCTTCAAATTGAAGCGCCAGTCTACATCTGGATCTTTAGTTTACGATGTAGGTGGTTGCGGAATCCACGTCGATCCATCCGCCACCTACTTCGACATCAAGCTCACGAAGTCCGTCCAAGGGTGGAGGGATAAATGGTTCTACATCCGTGATCAGAAGGCCAAAGGTGAGCACTTTGGACTCGCGCCCTTCGATCCCGCGACACCGTGCAGGAGGATGCGCTCCTGGAAGAACGTAGTTATGCCTAGCGAGCTCGCGGAGACAGACATGCTGTATCAACGCGTCTGGGACCTCGAGAGTCGCATAGGCAAAGAGGAGGGAGGTTGCGCTCTCATCCGAACTTGGCTGCGCCGTCACGTCCAGCCCCTGCAAGCCAGAGTCCACCCCATGTTTCAATGGGCTGGCGCTGATGATGCCACTCGCGTGTCTGCCGATGGCATGTCCGCGAGTGAGGTGGACAAGAGGGTTCGACTGGTCACGAAGTACACCGGCAAGGATGTGCTTGCTAGTGAGCCAGTTGTTCCTCCCTTTGAAGCTTCGAATCCTCCTCCTGAGGTATAGTTGTGCTACGCAGTAGCTTATTTTGTCGATTGCTTTTCTGTTGCTTACTTGCTTTTTGCTGATTTTTGTTGTCTGTATGAAGGATTGGGCGGTGTCGCCTTGTATGCCCCCTCTCCCTAAGGGGATTATTCCTCGCGAAGCCTTGGAAGAGGATGAGTTTGAGTCGACTGGCCCTTCTGATGTGGAGGAGGAAGCCGCTGAGTCCGATAGTCCGGATACTCGCAAGCGTTCGCGCAGCAAGGATTCCGACGCGTCGTCTCCTTCGACTCCGGAAGGTACGGGCGTTGGTGCGGAGTCGCCAATTCCTGCCGTTCCTGTGAGGGCTGTGGCACCATCTTCTCGCAAGAATATGCGATTGCCGAAGGAGTCTTCGTCGGAGTCGGTGGAGGCCACATTTGACTTTGACAAGTTTGACTGGTAAGTTTTCTAGTTCATTTGTTCTTCTCTGTTTTCTTCTTGTTGGCTTGTCCCGGAGTTTGCCCTTTCTCAATGTGGGTTTTGTCTTGTAGTCAAGAGGCGGCGTCATCTTCTGGTGACGTCGAATTTTTGAAGGAATCAAGAGTCGCGACCTCAAGGGCCAAGAAAGAGGTCGAGCGCGCTCCTTCCCCTCCATTGGCAGCCCACTCCAGGCACAACTCGTCCAGTTCTCGTCGTGCAGGAGAGCATAGAATGGTTGCCCGGGTGACGGTACAACAGACATCTTCGGAGTGACTGGAGGACCATGTAAGTATAGCTTTTCTTCGTTTTAGTGTTGTAGTCGATGTTATCTGTTGCCTCTGCTGATTTCCTTGGTTGTGCTACAGCTCCTTGTGAAGGAAGCTGCGCACTTGGCAGAACAAGTGATGGCGATGGGCCGCCAACATGCAATGCTGGAGACATGTCACCGTGTGGTTGAAAGTGAGTGTTCTACATTTATTCTTCTTCATCTTCTCCTTTTGGTATAGTGACTGATAATCAACTTTTGCTTGTCGTGTAGCTGAACATAATGCCTTATTGCGTAACGCCGCCACCTTGGAGAAGACACTTGTTGCGGCTATGAAGGGTCGCGACGAGGCAATCGTAGCGCGTGACGAGCCGCAGAAGCGTGAAGAAGATCTGCGTGCCTCCTTTGCGGCCAGGGAAAAGTTGTTCGAAGAACAACTGTTCTCAATCGCCAAGGCTCTCTCAGGTACTTTTGCTTGTGGATATTGTTATCCTTCTCTGCTTCCAATGTTTTTGCTGGTGGCGCTGATGTTTTTGGTCCATGTGTGGGTTTATGTACAGATGCTGGCGATTTGAGGTTTGACCCGCATGCCCTTCGTCACGATGACGCTCTGGCGGGTGCGTTGGCTGCAGTCGAGGACCGTAGCGCCACCGTCCGGGATACACTTTCCAAGGCCAAGGGCGCCCTTAGTCGCCTCCAGGAGGAATTGATGCCTAAGGCGGAGCTGATCGATAATATGGACGAGCTGGTGGAGTCACTCGCCGGGGGTGTGCCTTCCAGCTACAAGAACTCACTCCGCGCGGCTGGCGCGTCCATGTCACTCGCCATGGTGCAGGCCCACGGAGTCGAGATCGATCCTTCCACGGTGTCGAAGGCGATGCCTGTTGGCGCAGACGGTCAGCAGGTAGTCTTTGCTCCTTTCGCGACTGCCTGTGGCAAATATGGGCATCACGTGATAAATACTATTGCGAAGTACTCTGAGGAGATCCAACATGCCAAGAAAGCGGCGAAAGCTTCGGCCTTAGGGGCCGGTGGAAAGTCAGTGGCGTATGATACTGCCACGGACTTGATGAAGCCCCAAAGCCGTTGAAGTTGAAGAAGCCAGCTGCTCATTAGTTAGCTTTGTAATAGTTGATTAGTTGATGTCCTTTTGTTGAAGAACATGCCTTCTGGCGACTGTATCTGCTGATACCTATGCTGGTCTTGAATGCATCTGACCTTTTGTCTTTTGCTTTGATTTGGTCATCTTATTTGCTTCTATCTTGACTTATGGTAGGGTACATCAAGTGATCCTATGAGGGGGATCCAGGACTCGCCAACTCTTGATGATACCGTGGCACCGTAGGGCTCCAGGGTAGATGAGTTGTCCTTGATTTCACGACTGCGTGATCGCGTGAAGCAGCTGGAGTGTGAGTTGCCCGTACTTCGTAGTAACGCGGACGTGTGGAAGTCGAAGGCGGAAAAAGCCGCCGCCCGAGAGCAATATCTGCTTGGCGAGGTGACGCAGCTGGGCGACCAATTCAAGTGTTAGTCTGCTTGTTCTCATCTTTTCCTTGTAGTCGCTCGTAGTGGTACGTTGTACTCATGCTGCTGGTGTTGCTTCGTGTAGTTGTTAGCGCGCGTCATCCGCAGGAGGAGAAGGATAGAATTGTTATTCGCTTGCATGATCTCACCCAGGAGCAACTTCAAGAGAGTGGATACTTCTGGGTAGATCATGATCGTGCGACTGCGCTGGCGACCCTGCAGGATCGTGCATCGCGAGTGCTGCTTTTTCTGAAGAAGTCGCAGTCATGCTTGAAGAACATTTATCGGGCGATGTTCCCGCTGGATGATACTCCATCAAGCTTGCTGGACCTCCTTGCCAAGTTTCAAGATCTTTCCGCGGTTCACGAATGCGTGAGGCAACAGTTGGTGGCTGGTGCCAAGGATGCTCTCTCAATGGTGCGATTGCACAGGCCTGACGTAGATGTTACCGCCATTGCGTCCGGGCCGCCTGCACCGCTAGCAGGTTCTGCTTGGAATATGGTGCCACACTATCAGGCGGTGGACCGCCCAGCAGAAGAGATCGTCGACTTCTTTGAGGAACAAACCAACGTTCTTCTGCTGCAATAGTAGCCTAGTTTTCATCCTGCACATAAGTGTACTTGTGTTGTAAAGTTCGTATAAGTCTTGTAAATAATTTATTGTCGTATGTGCATAAAGAGTTTTGTTAGCATGAAGTGCGTTGCACTATGCGAGTCCTTTTCTTTAGCCTGGCCATGTTTTATCTCAGTCCCTTGTCAACCTGTCAGGTGCGTTGCAGCTGAAGTGAGGTTGTGTTTTAAGGGTTTCGATTGATGTACCAGTTACTCAGGATATCGCGTTTTGGTTCGGAGAACATATGTGTATAGGGTGGCGCAGCCCCTGAGTATATAAATTGAAAAAGTAAAGGAGAACACAGAGTTTTGGGACACTTAGCATTTATTTATTCGAAGGACAGTGTGAGGTACAATGTGTGGCTAAGTAGCCTTGGCTGAGTAGGCTTATTTGCAATGTAAAAGTAAAAACGACTAAGGGTAGAAGCGTCGCAGCTGTGCGACGTTCTAGGGATTGGATTATGCGACTCCTGTCTCTAAATCTTGAAGGCGATAGGCGCCACCTGGGATTACTTCTGTAATCACGTACGGTCCTTCCCAAGGGGACTCGGGCTTGAGATGCCCCTGCTGCTTTAGTCACAGGACCAGGTCACCTTCGACGAAGGATCTAGGGCGAAGCCTTCTACTGTGGTAGTTGCGCAGGTTCTGCTGGTAGATCGTGGATCTTTCTGCGGCGATTTCTTGTGCTTCATCAAGGAGGTCGACGGAGTCTTCGAGTGCAAGGGATGACTCTTGTTCGCTGTAAGCGACCACGCGCAGCACCTTGTATCGTACTTCGGCGGGTAGCACTGCCTCTGCTCCGTGCACCATAAAGAATGGCGTGTAGCCCGTGGCGCTGTTTGGAGATGTACGTAGGCTCCAGAGTACGGATTGCAGTTCATCTGGCCAGCAACCCGTGGCTTGTTCGAGTGGTCGTAGGAGTCGCTTCTTGATGCCGCTGCAGACGAGCCCGTTTGCTTTTTCCACCTGACCGGTGGTCTATGGATGCGCTACTGAGGCGTAGCTGATGTTGATCCCCAGGTTCTCGTAGAATTCTTGGAACTTCTTGGATGTGAAGTTCGTCCGGTTGTCGGTGATGATGCTGTGCGACACGCCAAATCGGTAGATGATGGACTCGAAGAACTTGACTGCGCTGTGCCCTGATTGGTTGGTCACTGGCATGGCCTCGATCCACTTGGTGAATTTGTCTACTACGACCAAGAGGTAGACGTAGCCTCCTCGCGAGGACCTTGGAAGCTTGCCGACCATGTCGAGCCCCCACTGTGCGAAGGGCCAGTCCAATGGGATTGGCCGTAGCTCTGCGCCTGGTGCATGTGGCTTGTCCGCGAATCGCTGGCAAGCATTGCATTTTTGGATTATGTCCTTGGCATCGCTCATGGCCGTGGGCCAGTAAAATCCAGCTCGTAGAGCTTTGGCAACGAGGGCGTGACTGCCGGCGTGGTGCCCACAGGTCCCTTCATGGATGTCGAGGAGGACTGCTCTTCCGTCGGCCATGGAGACGCATCGTTGTAGCACTCCTGTGATGCTGCGTTTATACAGTTCGCCGTTGATAACAGCGAATGACTTGGATCGCCGCGCGATGTGCCGTGGCTGTCGGATCGTCTGGTAGCCTCTTGCTGAGGAGGTATGTAATGTACGGCTACATCCAGGATTGCTCGATCATCATGATGCTCATTGGTCCCTCGAGTCCTGTGTCCAGCTCCAAGTCATCGAGTGCCATTGGCTCATTGGGTGGCATAGCCCCCGAGTCCGTTGCTGCGCTTGTTTTCTTCTCTACGGCCTTTGGCTTGATGGAGCGTTCGCATATGCGCTCGAGAAATACCCCAGGTGGTATGGGGGCGCAGGTAGAGCCTATGTTGGCGAGTGCGTCCGCCTCTTCGTTTCTTTCGCGACCTACGTGTCGCAGCTCGCAACCATCGAAGTCTCCTTCGAGTGTATCGTACAGGTCGCGGTACGCGATCATGTTGTCGTTCAGTGCGTTGCACTCATGCATTGTTTGGTTGACGACAAACTTGGAGTCGCCATATATGATGAGCCTCTTGGCGCCACAAGCTTTTGCCATCCTCATCCCATGCAATAGGGCCTCGTATTCAACCTAGTTGTTTGAGGATGTGAGCTGCATTCGTAGGATATACTTTAGCTTATCCCCTTGAGGTGATGTCAGTATGACACCTGCGCCTGCTCCGTCTTTCCGCTTGGACCCATCGAAGTGCATTGTCCAGAGGTAGGACATATCTGGATTGTCCAGGAGTTGGTTCTCCATCCAGTGCACGAGGAAGTCAGGGAGAACTTGCGACTTGATTGCGTCACGCTTTTCGTATGTGATGTCTCGTGGAGACAGCTCTATTCCCCAAAGCGCGACTCGCCCCGTGGCGTCGGGGTTATTGAGGATATGTCCCAACGGGGGGTCATTGACTACCACGATTGGGTGTTCCTGGAAGTAGTGGCGCAGTCGCTGGGCGGTCATAAAGACGCTGTACGCTAGCTTCTGGTAGTGCGGGTACCGCTGTTTTGTTGGCGTGAGGACCTCGCTGAGGTAGTACACTGGGCGTTGTACGTCGTGGACCTTGTTTTCCTCGGCTCGCTCGATGACGAGCACTGTGCTGACCACCTGGTTGGTGGCGGAGATGTACAGCAACAATGGTTCCCTTTCTCGTGGAGTCACCAGCACTGGCGAAGTGGATAGCAGGCGCTTGAGATCTTCGAATGCTTCTTGCGCTTCATTGGTCCACTCGAATTTTTTAGCTTTGCAGAGGAGCTGGTAGAAGGGTAGTGCCTTTTCACCCATCCGACTGATAAATCGACTGAGGGTCGCGATTCGTCCGGCCAGTTGCTGGACGCCTCTTATGTTCTTCGGCTTCTCCATGGCCAGTATGGCTTTTATCTTCTTCGGGTTCGCCTAGATTCCCCTCGCGGAGATGAGATACCCGAGTAGCTGCCCGGATGGTACGCCGAAGGCACATTTGTCTGGATTGAGCTTGATCTGGTAGCGGTCGAGGTTGGCGAAGGTTTCGCGCAAATCGTTGATTAGAGAGGCTTCCTCCTTGGTCTTGATTACCATGTCGTCGACATAGACTTGTATGTTGCGACCCAGTTGTTCCTTGAGGTAAGCCTGCATGCACCGCTGGTAGGTGGCTCCCGCGCTTTTTAGTCCGAAGGGCATTGTGTTGTAGCAGAACACACCAAAGGGCGTTGTAAACGCTTGTTTCTCCTGATCTTCCTCCTTCATTCGAATTTGATTATAGCCTGAGTAGGCGTCGAGGAAGCAGAGGCGCTCGCATCCCGCGGTGGAGTCGATGATCTGGTCGATTCGTGGCAGCGGGAAGTGATCCTTTGGGCAGTGCTTGTTCAGAGAAGTGAAGTCCACGCACATCCGCAGGATATCCATGTACTTTTTTGGTACTAGCACCGTGTTGGCGAGCCAAGTGCTTTCCTTGATCTCGCGTATGAACTTGGCCTGAAGGAGTCTGTTGATTTCCATTCCAACTGCATGCGCCCGTGGCTCAGACAATCGCCTAATTGTTTGCTTGACTGGCCTTGCGTCAGGGTTGATGTTGATTGCGTGCTCGGCGAATTCCCTGGGAACTCCTGGCATGTCCGTAGGACACCAGGCAAAAATTTCCCAGTGCTCACGGAGGAATTCGACGAGCGCGAGTTCCTATGCGGGACTCAAGTTGTTGGCGATGAGGGCCGTCTTGGCGGGATCCGATGGATGGACCTGCACTTTCTTTGTGTGCACAGATGAGTCGAAGGAGAGATCAGGTGAGCTTGGCCTGCTCTGGGGAGGCAGACTGTTGTCTGTCGTCTCTTTCAATCTCGCGAGTTCCTCCTCCATGCCGAAGGACTGGGAGATTCTGTTGAATTCCCTGTCGCAACTATCAGATCGCTCAAAGCTCCCGTTGATCGTGATGACGCCGTTGGGACCTGGCATTTTCATCTGCAGGTAGGCATAGTGGGGCACTACCATGAACCTAGCGAACACGACGCGCCCGAGGATGCAGTGGTATTGTGAGGGCCAGTCGACGACCTCAAAGTCGATGCGCTCGTGCCGGAAGTTCTTCGGCATGCCGAAGATGACGTCGAGGTTGATTTTGCCCAGGGGGTATACACCTTTCCCTGGGACGATGTCGTGGAACATTGTGTCCGATGCCTCTAGACAGGTTAGAGGGATTCTCATTGCTCACAAGGCACTCGCGAATATGAGGTTGATGCCGCTTCCGCCATCCATGAAGACACGACTCATGTCGAAGCCTCCAATTTGCGCCTCGAGTACGAGGGGGCAATGACCTGGACG
Organism: Avena eriantha; assembly: GCA_910589775.1. NCBI lineage: Eukaryota > Viridiplantae > Streptophyta > Magnoliopsida > Poales > Poaceae > Avena > Avena eriantha. Next base: position 525,696,267 of record OU342742.1, on the reverse strand, counting down.
AGGTATCTGAGGCGGGTGGTCGCGCTTGTCGAAGGTGATGCATGACTCGCTTCCACTGAGGTACTCAGTGGTGGATGGTGGCGAGTGCGTGGCCAAGTTGACTTGGCGAGTGATGGCCTTCTGCACCCTGTTGCAGGGGCGTCCCTTTTGGATCATCATGGTGCCCATGGCCCATGGGTACGGTTCGCTCCGTGGTGCTGGTCCGGTGCGGCTCCGTTCGGGGGTGTCCCAGGTGGTGGTGGCGGTGCGCCATGTGCCATGGCACCTAGAGTGGCTCCGTAGCCTCTTTCGACTACATTGCGATCCATCCGAACCAATCCCTCGTGTAGCTTGAGGAACTCACGCAGTCCTTGAGGACGTGGCTGGACTTTCTCTTGCCATCATGTTTGCCGATGTAGAAGTGTACCGTGCATGGCTCGGACAGTTTGTCCTCGATGGAGGTCGCGGGTGCCTCATCGCGAGTGCGGCGTTGCCATACTTGCGTGGTTTTCCTGGAGTCACGGTATCCACCGCTACGGTATCCGCTGTTGCAGTTATCGTCGTGTCTATCGGCGTAGCCGGCTGCGACCATGTTGACGTCGTCGCGGTCATCGTTGATGCGCATGCGACGCTTGCCTTGGCGGTCGCGTCTGCGTTCGAGTTCTGCCTCCTCGTCGGAGTGAGCACGATTCCTTACCGAATCTTCTCCATCGGCCCACCGATTCGCGATCTCCATCAGGTGGTTGATGGTTTGGGGCTTTGAGCGGCCCAGCTCCTCCCTGAGTTCTAGGCGGCGGACACCACCGTTGAATGCATCAATCGCGCGGTCTTCCGAGATGTTCTCTGCGGAGTTCTTGATGATGGACCACCTTTGGATGTAGGAGCGCAGCGATTCGCCAGATCTTTGCTGGCAGCATCTCAGCTCTTCGATTGATGCGGGCCCTTAAAGTTGCGCACGAAGCTTTAAAACAGCTCATCCCAACTGCGAATGGATCCGCGTGGGAGGTTATTGAGCCATGCTCGGGCGGCGCCCAGCAGCTGTAGCTGCAAGAAATGCATGGCAGTGCTTTGACTGCCTCCGTTGAGTCTGACGGGGGTGATGTGGTCCTCCAGCCAGATCTTGGGGTCCTGTAGACTGTCGAATTTCGGGTTTTCCGACGGGGGTTTAAACCCTTTAGGCATTCACTTCTGCCTAATGGATCTGCTAAAGCATCTGGCGCCGCAGAGCTCCCCATCTTCTTCTTCCGTGTCAGTCGACCGAGCATGTCGTGCCCTTGATTTGTCGATCTTGCGCTGCGTGAGGTCGTCGCGTGCATCATAGTCACGATCGTGTCGTCGTGAGCGGCGGCGTCGAGACAGGTCGTGACTGTCATTGCTGGATGAGGACGAGGAGTGGCGCTTTGCTAGCGCTTTTCCCTTTTTTGGGTCTGGTGTTGGCTCCTTGTCGAGGGCGGCCTCGATTAATCCCAAGCCCGCGATCGTAGATCGGTGCATGGCAGTTCGGGGATCTCCAGCTGGCGGCTGATTATTGAGGAGGTACATGGTGGCTGCTGTCACCGCAGCCTGCGGCATCCTGGGGACCATGTTGCCTCTCGTGTCGACTGTCATAGAGCCAAAGTCGAGGACTTTCGCGGCTTCTATGCTTTCTTGTTCGGTAAGATGAGCCATCCGCGATTGCCTCTTCTTGGCAAGGTACTCGTTGCCTCTGGAGGAGGATCCTCCGTAAGAGGAGAGCCCTGCGCGACGAAGGCTCGATTCGTCCGCTGCCTTTTTACACGCCTCAAGCTGCACGATTGTTTGCAGTTGGCGCTTGAATTCTTCCTTCTGGAGCCAGTGATAGCCCATCAGCAGTTCTTGCAGGGACCCGAAGGTTAGAGGAGTGCCTCGTAATGCCTCGCGACAACGATCCCACTCTTGCTCGTTGAGCTTAATTACGACGCGTTCGCCGGTTTGCTCATTGATTATGCTGGGAGGTTTGGCTGCTCCTCCGTTGTTGACGGGGGCGCGATTGCCACCGTTACCGCCGTTGTCGCCATTGCCACCGTTACCGGCGTTGGGTGGATCGGTGCCATTGCCAGGGTTGCCACCGTTGTCGCGATTGGCAGAGGTGTCGCCTGCGTTGATGACGGTGCACATGAAGTGATTGGGGAAGCTGTTGCTTCCACAACTCTCAGATCCGGAACCGTAGGTTCCATCTTCAGTGGCTAGATCGCTCAGATCGGAATCGTGACTGCTGTCGCTGATCGTATTTTCGACTGTCACCAGGGCGTTGAGCTCGATGAGGGTGCCGATTGATGGGGGGAACCATGATGCTGGGGCAATCGCCGGTGCTTTCGATTGATCAGGCATGTGAAGCGTGCCCATCTGACCAACTTGGAAGCGTAAGCTACCAATCGCCAGGCTGATTCCATCGCCCACAGACTCGAAGGCCGGGCGGGTGGCCGGCGTGTGGACAGTGAAGTCGAACGCGCAGAAGAGCTAGCGAATCTCCGCTGTTGCGGAGTTGTAGATCATACTTGATGGGACCGAAGAAGTCACAACATCAGCACTCCCACTTCCCACAGACGGCGCTAATTGACGAGGGTTTAACTCATCAATGCCCATTGTTACGGAATTGGGTTTTGGAGAAGGAGGGAGCGCTAGAGACATCTATCGACTAGCAAACAAGCACACAGGGGACAAAGATTTACCCAGGTTCCGGCCTCGTAGAGGTCCCTACTCCTGCTTGTCTGCTCGTGGAATTATCGAAGGAATCAAAAGTTACAATGGTGCACAGATGCAATCTGGTGAGGGTTGTGGAAACTAGGGTTGCATGTGTCCTCCTCACCGCCCCCTCCTAGCCTTTATATAGATAGGCTAGGTCTCAGGTAGCAGGTCGAGTCGGTTACAAGTTAGGGTTTTCCCCTTTGAACTTTCTATCTTTAGCTTCTTCTTGTTCTTCAAGCAATCGAGAGTCCGCAGGTTACTCGAATTCTTGATTTGGGCCTTGGCGACACCGTGGGCTTATATGTATTCAGGCCGTATATACCAAGCTCGAGTACCTGTAGGGTATACCCATGTCAGTGCTTGTCCCAAAACACGATTAATTATGACATAACTTTGACACCTGTATCTTTGATATTTTTATTTCTAGTCTTCACTTAAACTTCAGAGGTGCCTTGGCATTTATGTTTTGCTACAAAGAAAGGCAAGCGAGATACCAGTTTATCATATCTTCTTATGAGCACTACAATCCTGCATATGCTTATGTGTCATGTTGCTTATTATTAATGAGTTGGAATCTCTTCATAGCTTGCATGACTACTGGGTAAACTTAGTGACATACTCTTTATTATGAATTGCCTAAGTATTTGATCATATGCTGGGGATATATATATATATCTTATGAAGCAAATGTGTTCGTGAAAGTTTCTTTTATTGCATTCAGTTTTCAACTAAATTGCTTGAGGACAAGCAATTAGCTAAGCTTGGGGGGAGTTGATACGTCCAAAACGTATCTACTTTCCTAAACACTTTTGCTATTGTTTCTTCTCTAATTTGTGTGATTTGGATACAACTAAGGCGGACTAACGCTATTTTCAGTACAATTGCTTTGGTGTCTCGTTTTTGTGCAGGAAATCAACTTTAAGGAAAAATCCCGGAAAATATCAACAAAACTCCTATTTTACCAGAAGACTCATGGAGCCAGAAGATGAGACGAAGAAGGGCCACGAGGGGCCCACACCACCTGACCGCGCAGGCCAGGCTAGGCCACGCCAGGGGGTGGTGTGGCCGCCTTGGACTCCGCCTCGACCTCTCTTTTTGCCTATATAAGCCCTCTGACCTAAAACAGACGGGGGGGGGGGGGGGGGGGGGGGGTCGACATTTTTCCAGATAGAGTTCCGCTGCGCTGCCACCACCAGATACCGCGATTCAAAACCAGAAACTCCATTCTGGCACCTTGCTAGGATGGGGAATTGGAGGAGATCCTCGCCATCATCATCACCATCGCTTCTCCATCAACCATCCATGAGTGAGTAATCCCCCGCTATAGGCTATGGGGATGGTAGGGATTGGATGAGGTCGTTCATGTAATTGCATCTGATTGTTAGGGCATGGTGCCTAGTATCTATTATTAGTGCTTTTTGACTTTGTTGCAACTTGTTATGCTTAATGCTTGTCACTAGGGCCCGAGTGCCATGATTTAAAATCTGAACATGTTATTGATTCATGATGATAGTATTGTTTATGATCTTACCTACAAGTTGTATACACATATTATTGTCCAGAACCAAAGGCCCCGAATTGACAAGAATCGGGATAACCGGAGGGAATGGTAATGATATGAGGATCACGTGTGTTCACAGAGTGTTAATGCTTTGCTCCGGTGCTCTATTAAAAGGAGCACCTTAATTGCCAGTAGATTCCCTAGAGGTCCTGCTACAACGGGCTGGCGGGACAAAATATGTTGTGCAAGTTCTCATTACGAGCACGTATGACTATATATGGAACACATGCCTATGATTATTTAGTATTTGGATGCTTTAACTTATTTATCTTCAAATGCCCTATGTCTTGATTGTTACATGAATTATCTTGTCCATGCAACGCCCGTCCATCCATCCCTTTTCCTACCGCGCTTTAATCCTACTGTTTACTGCAATTGTTACTACTGTCTTTACTTTTACTACTGCTATTACTTTGCTATTGCTAATACAAAACTGTTGCTACTGATAAACTACTGCGAGCAAGATTGTTTCCAGGTGCGGCTGAATTGATAACGCAGTTGTTAAGGCTTATAAATATTCTTTGGCTCCCCTTGTGTCGAATCAATAAATTGGGTTTTACTTCCCTTGAAGACTGTTGCGATCCCCTATACTTGTGGGTCATGACCTGGCTCTCCTAATGATGCCACCACGAAGTCCCCTGCAGTAGAGCCATGAAAAACAATCTTTGTATTAAATGTATCTCTGCTAAGTGTATGCGGAAAAACTTATGTGTTGCTAAGGCGGAAAAACTTGTACTCAAGTTTCTTGCTACTTATTTGTTTCCAGCATGTGTATATTTTTAAGCAAGTGCTGGCTTATCCATTATTCTGGTTCGTATGCTTGACCTTTCGTGAGACGGAAGACTCGCAACACAGAACTATGCGATCAGGTGATGATGCTTAATAGCACCGTCAAGAACCTGATAGCAAAATCGCCGGCTTTGAGTGCCGAGAAGTCACTACTCCAGAATCCACATAAAAACTTCAGAAAATGTGTAGACCAAAAAAGTTAAACTAACGCCCGTAGGCGGAATTTTCACAAGTGCAAATGCAAACTTGCGCATAAAGGGTTTATATGATCCAAAAATGAACAACTAAAGGAGGTAAAAGACTCAGAGAATATGTGTGAACCAAATGTTTTATTTCATTGATCATATAAGAAACTTATTACATAATATAAATGTGCTAAGTGTAAAAGGGATTTAGCTATGCTATGTTCCATGGTAAATCTGTCTCTGGGTAATCATCATTGAAGTCACATTGCTTGCGCTTGCGTTTTTTGGCCTATCCTTCAAGTCGCGAATATCGACGAGGTAATAGGAACCATTTAGCAATACTTTGCTTATGACGAACGATCCTTCCCAAGGCAGGGATAGTTTGTGTGATTTCTCCTGCTTGAGTCTAAGCACCAGATCCCCCTCTTTAAATGAGCGATGCTTTACGTGGTGACTATGGTAGCCATGCAGCTTCTGCTGGTCGACGGTGGATCTCTAGCATGCTAGCACGTTCTCTTCTTCAAGTAGGTCCACAGATAGGCGTCTAGATTCTTCAGCATCATCTTCCTCACAGGCGGAAACTCTTGGTGCATCATGGAGGATGTCGGATGGGAGGACCGCTTCTTCTCCATAAACCATGAAGAAAGGAGTCAAGCCAGTGGATTTGTTGGGTGTTATTCGTAAACTCCACAAGACAGATGGCAGTTCCTCCGCCCAGGCTCCAGCTTCTCTTCGTAGCGGTGCCTCTAAGCGTGGCTTGATTCCGTGTAGAATTAGTCCATTGGCCCTTTCAACTTGCCCATTTGACTGTGGGTGTGCCACAGATGCTAGGTCAAGGCGGATGCCTTTTTCATGACAGTACTCCCCAACTTCTCCGAGAGATAAATTTCTACCATTGTCGGTGATGATGCTGTGTGGGAGACCAAATCTCACCACTAGATCCCGGACAAATTTTAGGGTTGTTTCCCCATCAAGCTTTCTAATGGGTTTAGCTTCAATCCATTTTGTGAATTTGTCCACTGCTACTGGCAAGTGTGTAAATCCACAGGTGCGGTCTGCAAAGGTCCCACCCTGTCCAGCCCCCAGACTGCAAACGTCCAAGTTATTGGTATGGTTTGCAATTCTTCAGCTGGAACACTTGGTTGTCTTGCATAAAACTGACACCCAAGGCATGTTTATAACAACTTGTTGGCGTCCGCCTTGGCAGTTAAGCAGTAGAATCCTTGTCGAAAGGCTTTAGCCACCAATGATCGGGGAGCAGCGTGATGCCCACAATCTCCGAGTTGTATTTCTCTAAGGATTTCAATACCTTGCTGCTGAGAGACGCATCGAAGGAAAAATCCTGTGGTACTTCTTTTGTAAAGCTGGCCATCAATGATGACGTAGACTTTTGCTCTGCGTACTATTTGTCGGCTTTCGACTTTGTCGGCAGGGAAAGTTTTGTGTTGTAGATAGTCCATGAACGGTTTCGTCCAAGCCGGAGAGGTCACTGTTACTGTGTTAACAAATGAGTCCACTCTATCCGGGTTGTTGGGGTCCGCTCCCTTCATGGATGGCATCCGTAAATGTTCCAGGAAAACGCCTAGCGGAATTGGTCGATGGGCCAATCCAAGCTTTGGCAACAGATCTGCCGCCTCACTCTCCTCCCTTTTGACGTACTTGACTTCGTAGCCGTTGAAGCACTTGGCTATTTCGTCTACTTTGTCTCGATATGCCGCCATCATAGGGTTCCGCGTGTTCCAGGTGCCAGCTACTTGCTGGGCAACCAAGTCAAAATATCCACAACAAACTATGCGCTTGATGCCAATATCCTTGGCTGTGCGAAGTCCGTGAATGAGGGCCTCATACTCCGCCATGTTGTTGGTAGCATTGAAGTGAATCTGCAGGACTTATTGGAATTTTTCTCCTGTTGGTGATTTTAATAATACACCATCCCCTGAGCCATTGAGTAGCTTTGATCCGTCAAAGTGCACGACACAATATTCTGGCTCTGGCACAGGACTTTCTTCTGGCAGTTCTATCCAATCTGCGAGAAAATCCGCCAATGCTTGTGATTTGATAGCATCGTGTCTCTTGTAGGTGATTTCGAAGGCGGCAAGTTCAATGCCCCACTTTGCCACTCTCCATGTAGCATCGCTATTGTTGATGATGTCGGACAGTGGAGCTTTGCTTACCACTATGATAGGGTGCTCCTGGAAATAATGCCTTAGCTAGCATGAAGCAAGGAAAACTCCATAAGCTATCTTCTGGTAGTGCGGGTAACGCTGCTTGGATTCCGTCAAGACCTTGCTTACATAGTAAACAGGCCGCTGAACTCCATATTCGTGCGTTGGTTCCTTGTGCTCCACCACTATGACGATGTTGATTACTCGGTTGGTTGCCACCATGTAAACTAACATAGGCACCCTAGACACCGGTGCTGCAAGTATTGGTGGGGAGGAGAGTATTCTCTTCAACTCCTGAAGTGCTGCATCAGCCTCGTCCGTCCATGTGAATTTGTCCGCCTTCTTGAGCAACTTGTAGAGCGGCATAGCCTTCTCACCAAGTCGGCTGATGAACCGGCTTACTGTTGCAATGCAGCCTGTGAGCCTTTGTATGTCCTTCAGTCATGTCGGGCGTTTGATGTCGAGGCTGGCCTTGATTTTCCCCGGGTTCACCTCGATTCTGTGATGCGAAATGATGAAGCCCAATAGTTTGCCAGAGGGTACCCCGAAGACGCACTTCTTGGGTTTCAGCATCATGTTGTATTTCCGGAGATTGTTGAAGGTTTCCTACAAATCAGCAATTAGATCATTTGATTTCTTTGACATTACCACGATGTCGTCCACATAGAGAATATCATTTTGCGGCCCGAAAGTTGGGGTGTACAGGCAACGCGGTACCCAAGTTCCTTGAAATCAGCTAGGATGACTACAGTTGGTGTGCCAAATACTCAGAGGGTCTTTTTCGGCACGAATTAAACTTTACGTTTCAATACAAAAAATCAGGCTAACAGGCATCAAGTTGGGCCCCCCTGTCAGTTCTCGCTGTTATATCGCTCCCGTCGCTTAGGCGGGGTGGCTATCACGTAGGTTTGCAGCGTTGGCACAGTGGATAGGAAAACACCCCCTACCCAGTGTATTGACGTGACAAAATAGGGCCCATGTATTGGCGTTATAATTATTTTTTGTTTACTCAGAAGCTGGAACGGCCACCGCCACGCGTCTCTCCTTGGACTTTCTTCCCAATCATTAACCCCTACCATAAAAGCGCATTGACGGTTCCACCGTTCCCCTGCCTCTTAGAAACCACTCTTCTTCTTCCTGTCATCTACTATCTTCTTCCCGTCTTCTCCTTGTCGCCATGGAAGATCTACACACTCTAGAGACAAGCTTCACTACCCATGACAACAAGAAGATAGACGTTGTCTACACCAACGAGGAGGAGACAGTGGTGCGTGTCCTGAGGATGTACGAGGGTTGGCTTGGGATAGACGAGGACAAGTTTGTGGGATTGGACCTCGAGTGCACACCGGAACACCCATATGAAGGGAGTGAAGTCGCCGTCGTTCAACTGGCCATGCGGAAACACCTCCTCGTCTACCACCTCTCCCGGTTTGTAGATCTGCTCTCTATAGCTAACCGCTTTTAGGGTTTTCTCCTCTTGTTCTTTATCCATTTGCTCATCTTGCAACTACTAGATTTTATTTAGGACCAAATAAATTAGGGTTTGCCTATCTCTCAATCGACTGAGATTTTCTTTAGTCTCAATCACCTAAGAAAAGTGCAACCATAGTTAAAAGAAATGTGCAACTCGTTCAGTCGACTGAGAAATAGCAAAACTGAATAAATTATGACAATACAATGTTGAGAGTCTTGATCTTGCATTTACTAAACTTTTCAAAATTGTATTGAGATGATGATCTTGCATTGACAAAATATTTGTAGTTACAAATTTTGGTGATGACAAACTACATACTTTTAGGACTGACAGGAAATGTTCGGCGCTGCGCTAGTTCCTTGTAGAAAAGGGAATTGTTTTCTGCACTGTCGACACAACAACTGATTTTTCGAAATTTTATCAAGAGGAAATTATAATTCCTGCGCACAACTGGATCGACATTCAGCGTCTTGTCAAGATCCAGGGGGGCTCGAGGAATGATGGATGGCATCACTCGCAACTAGAATCCTCGATGAGTCGTACGACAAAATGAAGGAAGATTTCCCTACGGATAGGCACGATTTCTGGGACGAGTGGCCATTGTCTGATATAAACCTGAACTATGCAGCCATAGATGCTTACATGACCTACCAGCTGTACAAGAAGATCCATTTTTTTCTACGTTACCTAGTGTTTTTCCCTATTTGCAAGAGGGAAGACAAGCTTAGGGGAGCCCTTTGTAGAAAATGCGGAATAGCTGAGTTTGAAGTTGAATATGCAAAGAAATTGGCTGCATCTAAAGCAGTTGACAAAGAGGCTGCAGAAGCAGCTGAAAGAGAGCTTGCAGCTGAAGAAGCAGCTGACAGAGAGGCTGCAGCTGAAGTGGCAAACAGAGAGGCAGCATCTTCTAGCGGCAACAATCAGGCCTGTGATGCACCGCTAATTGTGCCGCAGGACGCTGAAGATAGGGAAGCCAAGTCAGATGCCAGGTGGGAAAAAGCAGTTCGTGACATGTGGAGTACCTGGAATGGTCGCAGGTCGTCGCCTGAACGATGGCAAGCACCTCAAGTGGTCTGATGAGGAGTGAATTAAATTTTACTTGTGAGTGTTATGTTTCTGTTTTGTGGAACTCAGTTAGCTTGCCAAGATGTCTAGCGCGTCAAGTGATACTAGTAAAATAAATTTAACCCTCGTTGTGTTATGTTTATGTATGTGTCTTGTAGCTTGTCAAGATGGTAGCTTCTTAACTGGCAGTTTGAAAGAGTGCCCTTTTCCTCTCTCGCTAAACATATATGTTTCAATTTGCCCAAATTGGTAGCAAATCTAGAGAAGATTCTCACTTCGATATTTCGTTCCCTTTTGGACCTCTTTTTGCCTCCGATCAGGTAGCAAATCTAGAGCAGCAAATCACACCAGGCAGAATACATTCATTGAGAAAACAAAAAAAATGTAGATATAGTAGTGCGCAACTAAATAGGATATAGCGATAGAAAGTAGGTTGCTTAATGAGGTTCGATGCATTCAGCCAGAAATATGATATAGCTAGAAAGAAGCTGCTTAGTAGCACCAGCAGCCGCCGCAGCTGCAGGCACATCCTGCAAGCGCCCGCGCCTCCGCCTCCTCCCTCCGGCGCTTCCTCCACTTCTTGATGCCCAGTTTCTTGGACTTGGGGGCCTTGGGCCTGATTGGAGGCATGCGACCCTCTTTGATGGCCACCCGTTGGAGGTTTCAGAGGTGAATGCAGAGAGCCCGGTGTTCAGCGATGTAGGCGTTGATGTTCGCGGGCTCGCGCTTGCCGCCTTTGTGGATGCCGGAGCCCGCGGCCTCTGCATGCTTTAGTCAGGTGTTCAAGACGGCGTCGCCGGCAACGTGACTCGTCAAGCAGTAGACACCCCCCTTGCGGAAGGGACAGCTGTAGTAGGGGCCCCTGAGGAAGCCGTCGTACTTGCCGGCCCGCAGCCTCCTCAGCACCTGACGAGCCTTGGTGTGAATGGACTCGTCATCGCTGCAGACATCGCTGCCGGAAACCTGTTGGAAGAAAGGGAAAATGGGGGAGTAGACGGTGTAAGAAGATAGAGCAATCGAATCCTAATAAACCAAGATCTAGCATCCAACGATGGGAACGGTGTTGGATAATTAGGCACAATTTCCATGATTAATTCCAGAATATTAAACATGACAATACCAGCTAAATTTTAAATATATTAGCCCATTATTTCTAACAAACGGTAGAAGAACCAGGGGAAGGGAGCAAACCCTAGTTACCTCTGACCATAGGTCGTCGATGCCGGTGTCATAGGGGTTCAACGGAGCGATGTACTTATCTGGATCGTAGGTGCCCAAGAAGTGCGTGATCTGCTTGTGACCGGCGGGGGCCTCCTCGTCGGCGGGGGGCTCCTCTTCGGCGGCTCCGTTGGTAGCTAGGACGGGGGCCTGGATGGGAACGGCGGCTGCCATCGATGCCTCGACTGGGGCCTGGACAGGGACAACGGTTGCTTTCAATGCGTCGAGAGGGACTGCTGAGGAGACGAGGGCCTCCTCGTCGGCGGCCACGGAAGTGATGATGGCCACCTTATCCTCCTCGGCCATCGCCGGCGCGGACGGGGTATTCGCGGGAGTTTGCGGATACTGGTGGGACAGTGGAGAGGGTTGCGGGGGGGGGGGGGGGGGGGGGGAAGTGAGCGAGAGTGTGTAAGATCTCACCATAATAAGGTAAGATCCCTATGATTGCAGTGCTAGTCCCTGGATCGAAATGCTAGCACCCACAGTTTAAGATGAAGTACATAGAAACAAAGGTCATTATTACATCGCATATCCAGGAATATAATGGTTCTTACAACTCACTTAGCCCAAGGCTAAGACACAAGTTCACATTACATAGCATAATAATAATAGAGTCTTTTAGTCTTCATGTGCCAAAGGCAAGCATGTCGAGTGTAGACCCTCAACCCTACTCATCATCAGAGTATCCTGCAACATAATAAGTTACAGCCACAAGGGTCAATACATTTGGAACTGTATTGGCAAGTGATACCATAGATACTTAGTATAATCCAACAACTACATGAATATATGGCTAAGTGGGGTTATGGCTGGCTTTGCAAAAAGCTAGTTTAACCTATAGTTTTTGAAGAGTAAGTTTTCTCATTCAGACTCTAAGGTACCAATGATAGACATCACTGAACCTTTACCCATGTTCACCCACAAGTTTTAACTTAGAGAAATTTGGATGAGGAGATTATTGAACTGCTTCACTGTCCTGAGGCTTAGAAGTTGTCCATAACTGGGGACACGGCTAAGTACTTAGTTTTACCCTCTCGAGAGGTGGTGCACTTTCCTCACAAGACTCGACATGCGTCGAGACAAGACCTTTCAGAAGCAATCCCTCAGACCACCACAGACGCGTTCCATCCTACCACATCTACCACCTTCTGTCCGTCTGGCTGAGTTCTTGCAACTTAGTTGGTCAAGGCAGAGCCCATATGCCATGTGGCTGCACTAGAAGCTTCATGACAAGAATGTCTCCAATCTCTTTGTTCCTGGGTGGCTATCCACAAGTGTGATACACCAGCTGACCATAGACATGGCCCCTAAGTAACCACTCAACATAATCCAAGCAAGTCCCATTCCACCCAGGTATTTCATTAATATTAGTTGTTTTCTTAGTCAAACAAAATAATATCTTTCCATACTATCTTATATGTGTATTCCACCCACGAATTCTAATAGCATGGCTAAGCACTCTAGCATACGAAGTCTTTCAACTAGGAGATACTACCAATATATAGTCTATAGGGTAGCATAGCATAGTAACAAGTAAATAATCCTATCATGCTAAGATCTACCAAAGTAACACTAGTGCAATAGTGAAAATAATAGGACATGAGATGAAATATCACTTGCCTTGGTAGCTAGGGAATAGGTACAATCCTCACATCAACAAACTTCACAATCCACACAATCTACACAAGATCAATACAACAACAATAATTCAATCAATAAAACATTACAAAAAAACATGAATGCATGCAAAATGCAATGATATGATCACAACTCTATAATTTATAGAGTCTACAGTACAGAGGGTAAATTACCTCATCTAAATGCATAAGAAATACCCCAAAACAATTTATAGAACAAATTTTATGAGCAAAATACTCCTAAAAAGGGTCTGCCTATAATTCCAATTTTTCAGAGGCAAAACTGTGAAACGAGGCCTCCATAATAAAGGTCTTATTTTTCTAAATCCATAGACACCAAATTTGCATTTTTCTGAATTGTGGAACAAAAGTTATGGATTTTGTAAGTTTAATACAAAATCTGTCTAATTTCTATTTAAACAGATAATCCTGGGCGACGTGGCACAATCTCATTGGCCCGTACCGGTTCGGTCGGATCGACTGCTGCGGACCGTTGGATCTTAAGTGACACACCGACGGATCTGATTAGCCCGTACCATTTCGCTCGCCGATCTAATCCTAGCCGCACACGATAAATCTAACGGTCCCTGGCGGCCTGGCCGGAGATGGGCAGCGCTGACCAGCTGTGCGCGGCGGCGGAGCGTTGGCCGATGGTGTTTTGGCTGTTCTACAGGGGCAGGGAGTCCGTGGACACGTACCAGAGGTCGATGAGGTCGTGGAGGTCTCGATGGAGGTTACGGTGGTGTGGGGGGTGCTCTGGCTTGGCCTCGATCCCTCGCCGGAGTTGCGTCGACGATGGAGCTCGCGGCTCTGAGTCGGAGACGATGGCCTGGGGCTCGAACAAGCAAGATAAGGGGTCAGTGAGACGCGCCCGAATCAGCACGATCTAGTAGAGGCCAAAAGGGGGCGGCGGAAACCCTACCTTCACCGGAACAAGCGATGGACGGCGGTGGCAGAGGGAGTTCGCCGGAGTTGACTGCGTCGTCGACCTGGGGCAAGAGAAGGCACGTGGCCGGGGTTAAAACACGCGCCAGTACACGGCAATCAAGATAGGACAGAGAGAAGGGCACGGCATGGCCGGAGCTCACCGGATTTATCGCCGGAGTAGCTTCGGATGGCGGCGGTTTGAGCTGGCAATTGGGGAGCCTGGGGGCTCTCCAGGGGCAGTGGCTGGGGGAATCTGTCGAGGAGGGGGAGGTGATTAAGAAGGGGCAGTGGTGATTGCGATTTAATCGCTGTAACGCTCGAATTCAACCGGACTTGGTAACGGCAGAGGAGGGGAGGGGGTGTCGGCCGTTCGCGTGGAAGAAGTTGAGGTGGCGTCGACGTGGCGTGGGGCTAGGAGGTAAGTGGGTGGGGGTGAGTTGAGGGGGTGTGGGAAAAGACAGAGAGGGGGATAGGGAGGCCCGGGTGGGCTGGTTGGGCCAGTTGGGCCGAAAAGGCCAGAAAACTGTTTGCTGTTTAAAATTCTTTTCCCTCCTTTTCTTTTTCCTTTAGTATTTCTTTCCTAGGTTTTTTTTGAATTTAGCAAAAGGGCTGCAAAAAGTCTCTAAATTTCACCAAAATTTTGGAGGACAAATCTAATGCAAAGTAGTACATGCCATGATGATTTGAATGCAATGATGATGATTTTCAGATGAAAAATTTGGGATGTTACAAATCTAAACCCCTTAAGATGAATCTCGCCCTCGAGATTCGGGTTGGCTAGCAAATAGGTGAGGGTGATCTCTCCGAAGTTCATCCTCTCGCTCCTAGGTTGCTTCTGATTCAGTGTGATGGTTCCATTGCACTTTGCAGAATTTGATTGTCTTGGTACGGGTAATTCTTTCTGCTGTCTCTAGAATCTTAATGGGTTTCTCTTCATAAGTCAGATCATTCTCTAGCTGAACTTCCTCTAATGGTATAGTGTCTTTCAACGAAGTTTCTTCCATCTCTAGGTGACACTTTTTCAGTTGACTGACATGGAATACATTATGAACTGCTGACAGAGATTCTGGTAATTCTATCTCATATGCCACTTCTCCTTTGCGGCTCAAAATCTTGAAAGGTCCTATATAGCGTGTTGCTAATTTTCCTTTGATTCCAAATCTCTTCAAACCACGAAGTGGTGATACCCTGAGATAAGCTCTATCACCAACCTCATAGATAACCTCTCTACATTTTGGATCGGCATAGCTCTTTTGCCGAGATTGGGCTACCTTTAGCCTATCCTTTACCATCTTGACTTTCTCTTCAGCCTCCTTGATTAGGTCTGGCCCGAACAAATTTCTTTCTCCTACTCCATTCCACAGTAATGGTGTAGTACACTTTCGTCCATAAAGGAATTCAAACGGAGCCATTTCTATGCTTGATTGATAACTGTTATTATAGGAAAACTCTGCGTACGGTAGACTTTCATCCCAACTAGATCCATAATCTAACGCACATGCTCTTAGCATATCTTCCAATATTTGATTGGTCCTTTCTGTCTGCCCATCAGTTTGCGGATGAAATGCAGTACTGAATTCTAATCGAGTTCCCAATGACTCGTGAAGTTGTCGCCAAAAGTGCGAAGTGAATTGAGTTCCTCTATCAGACACGATACTCTTAGGTACCCCATGCAAACATATAATTCTATTCATGTATATCTTGGCTAGCTTTGCACTTGTATAAGTGATCTTCACTGGTATGAAATGGGCCACTTTTGTCAAGCGGTCAATGATAACCCAGATAGAATTGTATCCAGATTTAGTCCTGGGTAGTCCGGTAATAAAGTCCATACCAATTTTATCCCATTTCCAATCAGGTATTGGTAGTGGTTGTAATAATCCTGCCGGTTTCTGATGTTCTGCCTTTACACGACTGCACACGTCGCACAAGGCAATGTGCTCTGCTATGTCCTTCTTTAAATTTTTCCACCAAAACCTCTCCTTAACATCCATATACATCTTGGTGTTGCCAGGATGAATTGAATATGGCGAGTTGTGCAATTCTTGTAAGATCAAATTTCTAAGTTCAAGATCCTGCGGAACACAGATACGTTTTCCGTACCATAAGATTCCTTGATCATCTACATGGAATCCTTTTGCCTTGCCTTCACTAACTTTACTTTTGATTTCTTCTATTTCTTTGTCCAACTTTTGGGCTTCTTGAATTCTGTCCATTAGTGTGGGTTGCACTTCCAAGGATGCAAGGTACCCTTCAGGCACTATCTCGAGTCTCAGCTCTCTAAATTGGGCACACAACTCCTCCTGTAGATCTCCTTTGTTGATGCCATTTACATAAGCCTTGCGCCTTAATGCATCGGCTACGACGTTTGCCTTTCCAGGGTGGTATTGCAAACTTAAGTCGTAATCTTTGATAAGTTCTAGCCATCTTCTTTGTCTCATGTTGAGTTCTTTCTGTGTAAAAATGTATTTCAGACTCTTGTGATCAGTGAACATTTCACAACGTTTTCCCATGAGGTAATGCCTCCATGTTTTTAAGGCATGTACAACTGATGCCAACTCTAGATCATGAGTAGGATAGTTCACTTCATGATTTTTGAGTTGCCTTGATGCATAAGCTACACCTCTACCTTCCTGCATCAGTACACCTCCTAGTCCTTGGTGCGATGCATCACAATAGACCTGAAAGTCTTTCTCAAGGTCTGGCAAACATAACACTGGTGCTGACACAAGTCTCTTTTTCAATTCCTGAAAGTTGGTTTCGCAAGTTTCTGTCCAATTAAACTTCTTCTCCTTCTTTAGCAGATCAGTCATGGGCTTTGCTATCTTAGAGAAATTTTCAATGAACCTTCGATAGTACCCTGCCAGGACAAGGAAACTACGGATTTCTTTAACCGATTTAGGAGGTTCCCATTCTGTCACGGCTGCCACTTTTGCTGGATCAGCAGCTATACCATTTCCAGATACTATGTGCCCAAGAAAACCCACTTCATTCAGCCAGAATTCACATTTGCTGAACTTGGCATAAAGTTTATGTTCCCTGAGTTTCTCTAGAATCAGGCGTAGATGTTCTACATGTTCTTTGTTGCTCTTCGAATATACCAATATGTCGTCGATGAATACCACTACGAACTTGTCAAGGAATGCCATGAATACCTTATTCATCATGTTCATGAAATAGGCTGGTGCGTTAGTCAATCCAAACGGCATCACTGTGTATCCATACAACCCATATCTAGTGGTGAATGCAGTCTTGGGTATGTCATGTTCTCTAATCTTTAGTTGGAAGTATCCTGATCGAAGATCAATTTTTGAGAACACACAAGCTCCCTCTAGCTGATCGAAGAGATCATTTATTCTAGGCAGAGGATATTTATTCTTTATGGTCACTTCATTAAGTGAACGATAATCTATGCATAGCCTTTGACTTCGGTCCTTCTCAACAAACAAGACTGGTGCTCCCCAAGACGACGAACTTAGTTGGATAAATCCCTTTTTCAACTGTTCTGCCAGCTGTTTCTTGAGTTCTTTTAACTCGTGCACTGACATTTTATAAGGTCTCTTTGCTATAGGCCCCGTCCCTGGCAGTAGGTCTATCAGAAACTCCACATCCCTATCTGGTGGCATGCCAGGTAATTCTTCGGGGAACACATCTGGGTACTCCTTTACTATTGGCACACTGTCTAGGCTAACCCCCTTAAGAGAATTAACCTTGCTCCCCTTGGGTTCAAAGTTAGACTTGAACCTGATCATTTTCTTTTCTGGGGTGGTGAGCATAATAGTTCACTTGGCACAATCAATCACCCCTTCATAACGGGTCAACCAGTCCATCCCTAATATAACATCTAATCCTTGGGACTCTAGGATTATTAAACTAACCGGAAACTTGTTCTTTCCAATTTCTAGGATTATCTGTCGGCACCCAGAATTTACTATCATTTCTCCACCCGGGGAGCTTACTTTAATGGGACATCCAATGGTTTCAGTGGAGAGTTCGTTTTGGATTACAAATGCTCTTGAAATGAATGAATGCGATGCGCCAGTATTGAAAAGGATAAGTGCAGGAAAGGAATTAATCTTGAACTTACCAATCACGGCATCAGATCCTTCTTGGATTTCTTCCACATTAATGTGATTCACATGACCCTTTTGGAATGGGTTTGTCTTAGCCCCATCAGTCTTCTTCTCTGGGCATTCATTAGCATAGTGCCCTGTCTTCTTGCACTTGAAGCATTCCACCTGACTGATGTCTTTCTTTGCTGGCTGACTATGACGATTTTGACCATTTTGGTTCCCATGGCCATGACCGTTGTGGTTGTTCCTGAATCCACTTTTGTTATGCCCACGATGGTTGTTTCCATCATGGTGGTGGTTGTTGTTACGATGGTTATTATGATTCCCATTCTTGTGGAATCCTGAACTCCCACTTCCTTCGCCATGAGAGCGCTTGTGAGGAGATCCTGATCCAAACTTATCAAAATGGTGCTTCCTCTTTATACCCTCCACTTGTTTCATCTTGTTTTCTAGGATGGTAGCTTTATCACACAAGGATTGATAAGTTGGAACATATGCAACAGATAGTTGCATAGAAATTTCATCATTCAACCCATCTAGGAACTTCTCTTTTCTCTTTGCATCAGTGTCAACATCGTCGGGTGCATAACGTGACAAATTATTGAACTCTTCGATGTATTCAGAAATACTGCGGTGGCGTTGTTTGAGGTTATGAAACTCCTTTTTCTTCAACCCCATTATTCTATAAGAGATGTGAGTGGTGCGAAACCCATCTTCAAACATTGCCCAAGTCACTTCCTCAATAGGGTGAGTAACTTGGAAATTGTCCCACCAAGTAGCTGCATGACCTTCCAATAAGTGTGCTGCAAATCTGACCTTTTCTGCATCTGTGCATCCAACCGTGACTAGGTCCTTATTCACAGAATGTAGCCAATCATTTGCTACCATGGGGTCAGTGGTACCCGAGAACTTAGCAGGCCTCAGCCTTAGAAATCTGGTCAGCATATCGAGAGGTGGTGGATTGTTCTGGTTGTTGTTATTATTATTATTGTTGTTCTGATTCTGGGTTGCCATGAATTGAGTCATCATTTGCATCAATTGGGTCTGCGCAGCCATCATCTGCTGCATTCCATTGCCATTGTCATCCTCGTTGTTGCGTCGGGGAGGCATCTGTGGGTTTAATAAGGGTAAGTAATGATAGATAACCCAAAAAAAACAATCAGACAAACAAGCACATGCAAGTTCAACATCACAGCAATGACAAAGTTTGCGAAAATAAACATACTAGCATAGTCACCCACAAGTTGGTATGACCTATGCACCTCAATAATAATAAAACGATAGGTAGATGGAATAGTATCACTACTCCTCCATGTCAACTTCCTCCTCCACTAATGCAAGTCCTGCTACTGCAAATCCTGCCTTGTATTCCTCTAGGCTTGTAGTCAAAGCATCGATCTTTGTCTGTAATCCTCTATTCTGAGTGCGTAGCCTCTCTATCACCTCGTGATCCGCTTCCAGCTCAATGTCCTCAAGCTCTAACTCGGTCTCCAAGTCTCTAATCTTCTTGTTCTTCTCCTGAACTCTCTTCTCTTGGCTCTTGAATTTCTTCTCTTGGTCTTCAAACTTCTTCTCCATTTCCTTGATTCGATTTTCCTGTTCCAGGAAAGCCTTGTCCTTCTCCTTAAGTTGGACTCGTAGTTCATCGTTGCTAAGAATCACATTAGTCCTATCAGTATCAAGATGTCTGATAAGGCTCTCTAAGTCCTAGAGGTAGTGACGCACAGGCTTGATAGACTCCTTGGCGGCCTCGTCCAACACACTAGGCTCTCCATCCTCGTCGCGCCTCCCAAAGAAATGGAAGTAGTGGCTCGTGATCTCAGAAGAGTGACGTCCACATAGACGTCCCAACAGCTCCTGCATAGCGACGTCGAGGCCCCTCTCCATGTCATCATGGAGTATCTTGAAGGCAATCTCTCCAGTTTGGGGCTCTGTCTCACGTCCTGGCTGGGTAACTCTGAATCCCCATAAGTCCTTCCTCTGAAACTTCCTCAGCTGAAGTCCCTGAATGGTAGGGATTGGAAGAGAGAGCACTTGGACTAGCTCCAACATACGAGGCCCAAAGCGAGTCCCCTTGAAATCCTCGGCCGTGCTGTAGAAAAAATTCGGCATCTTTTGTATAGTATGGAGAAAATTAGTAACACACAATAAAGAAAGTAAACACAAGTCACAAAATAAAAATCAACCAACAGAACACTCCAAATAGCAATACATTATTCAACTCAAGCACTCAAGGTTCCAGACATAACTTATTTTTGCCATACCACATAAGTTGGTATGATCAAAATATTAACGTGATAAAACGCCAAGGGTGGTGGTCCAACTAATATCTCACTCCTTCTTAACCAAGGTGGCAATCTGGGCATCCTTGGCAGCAATCTGCTTGTCTTGGTCACATAGCTCCAAAGCTAGGCCTATGATATCCTTACTTAGGCGTTTCATGGTGGCCTTTGAGTCTTGGACAAGACGCTTCTCCTCCTTGAGATCTTCCTGAGTATTGAGCATTCTATACTTGAGTCTCTCCCCAAGTTCCTCAATAGCTTTCCATGCAGCATTCCTTGCAGAGTCAAAGAATGACGGGTGCATTTCAGAGTTGGTGAACATGCAGAATCCCGTACTCTTGGAATCATCCTCCTTGTCCTTGTACAAATGGAGTTGCACCCACCAATACTCTTGTCCTTCATCTATCACATGAAATCCCTTATACACAGCTTCACCATTCATCCCCAAGCCTAGCATGAGGTTCTTGAGTACATTGGGAAATTCTGTCTCACACTCCAGGGGTCATAGTCATCAGCGGTCCCTTCTTGACATATTCATTGATGGTGGACATCTACAAAATAGATGAGAAGGATGATTAGGGAAAGCTTTACGAGATGAAAAGACAAGTATAAGGTTGGAATATAGAGATATTTTTCCTAAGGGTTTTCCTTAGTCTAATCCATTCTAGGGTCAAGAACCTACAGGCAACACAGTGCATTGATACCATCTGTAAGATCTCACCATAATAAGGTAAGATCCCTGTGATTGCAGTGCTAGTCCCTGGATCGAAATGCTAGCACCCACAGCTTAAGATGAAGTACACGGAAACAAAGGTCATTATTACATCGCATATCCAGGAATATAATGGTTCTTACAACTCACTTAGCCCAAGGCTAAGACACAAGTTCACATTACATAGCATAATAATAATAGAGTCTTTTAGTCTTCATGTGCCACATGCAAGCATGTCGAGTGTAGACCCGCAACCCTACTCATCATCAGAGTATCCTGCAACATAATAAGTTACAGCCACAAGGGTCAATACATTTGGAACTGTATTGGCAAGTGATACCATAGATACTTAGTATAATCCAACAACTACATGAATATATGGCTAAGTGGGGTTATGGCTGGCTTTGCAAAAAGCTAGTTTAACTTATAGTTTTTGAAGAGTAAGTTTTCTCATTCAAACTCTAAGGTACCAATGATAGACATCACTGAACCTTTACCCATGTTCACCCACAAGTTTTAACTTAGAGAAATTTGGATGAGGAGATTATTGAACTGCTTCATTGTCCTGAGGCTCGGAAGTTATCCATAACCGGGGACACGACTAAGTACTTAGTTTTACCCTCTCGAGAGGTGGTGCACTTTCCCCACAAGACTCGACATGCGTCGAGAAAAGACCTTTTAGAAGTAATCCCTCATACCACCACGAACGCGTTCCATCCTACCACATCTACCACCTTCTGTCCATCTGGCTGAGTTCTTGCAACTTAGTTGGTCAAGGCAGAGCCCATATGCCATGTGGCTGCACTGGAAGCTTCATGACAAGAACGTCTCCAATCTCTTTGTTCCTGGGTGGCCATCCACAAGTGTGATACACCAGCTGACCATAGACATGGCCCCTGAGTAACGACTCAACATAATCCAAGCAAGTCCCATTCCACCCAGGTATTTCATTAATATTAGTTGTTTTCTTAGTCAAACAAAATAATATCTTTCCATACTATCTTATATGTGTATTCCACGAATTCTAATAGCATGGCTAAGCACTCTAGCATACGAAGTCTTTCAACTAGGAGATACTACCAAGATATAGTCTATAGGGTAGCATAACATAGTAACAAGTAAATAATCTTATCATGCTAAGATCTACCAAAATAACACTAGTGCAATAGTGAAAATAATAGGACATGAGATGAAATATCACTTGCCTTGGCAGCTAGGGGAATAGGTACAATCCTCACATCAACAAATTTCACAATCCACACAATCTACACAAGATCAATACAACAACAATAATTCAATCAATAAAACATTACAAAAAAACATGAATGCATGCAAAATGCAATGATATGATCACAACTCTATAATTTACAGAGTCTACAGTACATAGGGTAAATTACCTCATCTAAATGCATAAGAAATACCCCAAAACAATTTATAGAACAAATTTTATGAGCAAAATACTCCTAAAAAAGTTCTGCCTATAATTCCAATTTTTCAGAGGCAAAAGTGTGAAACAAGGCCTCCATAATAAAGGTCTTATTTTTCTGAATCCATAGACACCAAATTTGCATTTTTATGAATTGTGGAACAAAAGTTATGGATTTTCTAAGTTTAATACAAAATTTGTCTAATTTCTATTTAAACAGATTATCCTGGGCGACGTGGCACAATCTCATTGGCCCGTACCGGTTCGGTCGGATCGACTGCTGCGGACCATTGGATCTTAAGTGACACACCGACGGATCTGATTAGCCCGTACCGTTTCGCTCGCCGATCTAATCCTAGCCGCACACGATAAATCTAACGGTCCCTCGTGGCCTGGCCGGAGACGGGCGGCGCTGACCAGCTGTGCACGGCGGCGGAGCTTTGGTCGATGGTGTTTTGGCTGTTCTACAGGGGCAGGGAGTCCGTGGACATGTACTAGAGGTCGAGGAGCTCGTGGCGGTCTCGATGGAGGTTACGGTGGCGTGGGGGGTGCTCTGGCTTGGCCTCGATCCCTCACCGGAGTTGCGTCGACGGCGGAGCTCGCGGCTCTGAGTCGGAGACGACGGCTTGGGGCTCGAACAAGCAAGATAAGGGGTCAGTGAGACGCGCCCGAATCAGCACGATCTAGTAGAGGCCAAAAGGGGGCGGCGGAAACCCTACCTTCACCAGAACAAGCGATGGACGGCGGCGGCAGAGGGAGTTCGCCGGAGTTGACTGCGTCGTCGACCTGGGGCAAGAGAAGGCACGTGGCTGGGGTTAAAACACGCGCTAGTACACGACAATCAAGATAGGACAGAGAGAAGGGCACGGCGTGGCCGGAGATCACCGGAATTGTCGCCGGAGTAGCTTCAGATGGCGGCGGTTTGAGCTAGCAATTGGGGAACCTGGGGGCTCTCCAAGGGTAGTGGCTGGGGGAATCTGTCGAGGATGGGGAGGGGATTAAGAATGGATGGTGGTGATTGCGATTTAATCGCTGTAACGCTCGAATTCAACCGGACTTGGTAACGGCAGAGGAGGGGAGGGGGTGTCGGCCGTTCGTGTGGAAGAAGCTGAGGTGGCGTCGACGTGGCGTGGGGGCAGGAGGTAAGTGGGTGGGGGTGAGTTGAGGGGGTGTGGGAAAAGACAGAGAGGGGGATAGGGAGGCCCGGGTGGGTTGGTTGGGCCAGTTGGGCCGAAAAGGCCAGAAAACTGTTTGCTGTTTAAAATTCTTTTCCCTCCTTTTCTTTTTCCTTTAGTATTTCTTTTCTAGGTTATTTTTGAATTTAGCAAAAGGGCTCCAAAAAGTCTCTAAATTTCACCAAAATTTTGGAGGACAAATCTAATGCAAAGTAGTACATGCCATGATGATTTGAATGCAATGATGATTATTTTCTGATGAAAATTTTGGGATGTTACAGAGTGGGAGTGGGTGTGCGGAGAGGGGCTCTATAGTTAAGGTGGAGAGAAGCAAGGCTCGTTTCGTTGCACCACCGTGCAACGCGCCGCGCATTCGACTGCACCGTGCACCGCGACACGCGCACGGTACGCCACGTTTTTTTCCCGGGCCATGCATTGTAGTTCTGTATTGAGCCGCATGCAAAGGGCGCACACACAATTTCTATGTACGAAGTTTGACACGGCCCTAAAATTGGCGATAGTTATAAGTGGAAATGTAGAGGGGAAGGTAGGTGGCTGTACGGCGAGATTTGTGGGGTTGTGATAGATTCGGTAAAGGGATGTGTTGATGGCTGCGAGTGACTCGATGAACCGGAGATGTTAGGTCTCGTCGAGCTCAGTTGTTTGGCCTCCGGCTAGCGCGCGCAAGCTTCTTACGGTGGGCCCCAGTTGGAAGTGAGACTGAGAGCCGCTGCGTACAAAATGGGATGTGTCTTATTAAAATAAAGTGGCAATAAATTGCAGCTGTCCATCAACGACCGTGCACTCGATGACGCATGTGTTGTGGCGTAGTAGTAGCAGTAGTAGGCTTTTCAGACTTGATTAAACGTTACATGACCGCTCGATGACTTTTTCCATGGACGACATCGTGTTCCTTCTTGTAGAGGGAGACGTCAAGATGGGGCCTTGTCAAGATGGTAGCTCGTTAACTGGCAGTTTGAAAGAGTACCCTTTTCCTCTCTCGCTTAACAAATATGTTTCATTTTGCCCAAATTGGTAGCAAATCTAGAGAAGATTCTCTCTTTGATAATTCGTTCCCTTTTGGACCTCTTTTTGCCTCCGATCATGTAGCAAATCTAAAGCAGCAAATCACACCAGGCAGAATACATTCATTCAGAAAACAAAACAAATGTAGATATAGCTGTGCGCAGCTAAATAGGATATAGCAATAGAAAGTAGTAGGTTGATTAACGAGGTTCGATGCATTCAGCCAGAAATAGGATGCAAGCAAAATATAGAAAATCAAAAGAAGCTGCTTAGCAGCAGCAGCAGCCGCCGCAGATGCAGATACAACCAACTGACATCCAACCGGTTCATTTGCTAGCGCCTCCATCTCCCTCTGGCGCCTCCGCCACTTTTTGTTGCCCAGTCCCTTGATCTTGGGGGCATTGGGCCTGATTGGAGGCATGCGACCCTCTTTGATGGACACCCACTAGAGGTTTCGGAGGTGAATGCCGAGAGCCCGGTGATCAGCGATGTAGGCATTGATGTTCATGATCTCGCGCTTGTCGCCTTTGTGGATGCCGGAGCCCGCGGCCTCTACATTCTTCAGTAAGGTGTTGAAGTCGGTGCCGCCTGCGGCGCGACTTGTCAAGCAGTAGGCGATCTCCTTGCGAAAGGGGCAGCTGTAGTATGGGCCCGTGAGGTAGTCGTCGTACTTGCCGGCCCGCAGCCTCCTCAGCACCTGACGAGCCTTGGTGTGAATGGACTCGTCATCGCTGCAGACGTAGCTACCGGGAACCTATTGGAAGAAAATGAAAATGGGGGAGTAGATGGTGTAAGAAGATCGAGCAATCGAAATGCGAACAAGCGAATCCTAATAAACCAAGATCTAGCATCCAACGATGGGAACGGTGTTGGATAATTAGGCACAATTTCCAAGATTAATTCTAGAATATTAAACATGACAATACCAGCTAAATTTTAAATAGATTAGCCCATTATTTCTAACAAACGGTAGAAGAACCAGGGGAGGGGAGCAAACTCTAGTTACCTCTGACCATAGGTCGTCGATGCCGGTGTCGTAGGGGTTCAGCGGAGCGATGTACTTATCTGGATCGTAGGTGCCCAAGAAGTGTGTGATCTACTTGTGACCGGCGGGGGCGTCCTCGCCGGCAGGGGCCTCCTCGCCGGCGGGGGGCTCCTCTTTGGCGGCTCCGTCAGTAGCTGGGACGGGGGCCCTGACGGGAATGGCGGCTGCCATCGATGCCTCGACTAGGGCCTGGACAGGGACTGTGGCTGCTTTCAACGCATCGAGGGGGACCGGCGAGGAGACGGGGGCCTCCTCGCCGGTGGCCATGGAGGCGATGATGGCCACCTTATCCTCCTCGGCTATCGCCGGCGCGGACGGGGTATTCTCGGGAGTTTGCGGATGCTGGTGGGACAGTGGAGAGGGTTGCGTGGGGACAGTGAGCGAGAGTGGGAGTGGGTGTGCGTAGAGGGGCTCTATAGTTAAGGTGGATAGAAGCAAGGCACGTTTCGTTGCACCACCGTGCAACGCGCCGTGCAGTCGACTGCACCGTGCACCGCGACACGCGCACGATACGTCACGTTTATTTCCCGGACCATGCATGGCAGTTCTGTATTGAGCCGCATGCAAAGGGCGCACACACAATTTCTATGTACGAAGTTTGACACGGCCCTAAAATTGGCGATTGAGAGCCGCTGCGTAAAAAATGGGATATGTCTTATTAAAATCAAGTGGCAATAAATTGCAGTTGTCCATCGACGACCGTGCACTCGAGGACGCATGTATTGTGGCCTAGTAGTAGCAGCAGTAGGCTTTTCAGACTTGATTAAACATGACATGACCGCTCGAAGACTTTTTCCATGGACGGCATCGTGTTCCTTCTTGTAGAAGTCTCGCTGAGGGAGACGTCCATGATGTCTCACGCTGTACTGTGAAGGGAACGACGTGTGCAACGATCATCCTTGGATCACACAGAATCAACGGTTGGTGCGTACGATCCGCGTGACAACTGTGATAACCAATCAGGGAGTAGTAGAAAGGGTGAGCATAGGTTTGTGCTTCTACGAAAGATACTGAGTAGTATAAAAATGGAAAGTGAGTGTCTTGTAAAATGAAATACATCGTGGCATACATCAAATTATGCCAAGATAGATCCACTAGAGTTCATTGGATGTGTGTTCTTCTCATAAACCACGTAAGGATCCACTAGAGTTCATTGGATGTGTGTTCTTCTCACAAACCCCATATCACCAGTGTCATTGCATGTGTGTTCTTCCCACAGACCACACATGGATCCACCAGTGTCATTGCATGTGTGTTCTTCCCATGAACCACACATGGATCCACCAGTGTCATTGCATGTGTGTTCTTTTCACAGACCACACAAGGATCCACCGGTGTCATTGCATGTCTGCTCTTTCATGAACCACAGTTAGAGTCATCGCATGTGTGCTCTTTTCATGAACCACAGCTAGAGTCATTGCATGTGTGTTCTTCCCCCAAACCATATCATGAACCACACCCAGTGTCATTGCATGTGTGTTCTTCTCATTAACCACACATGGATCCACCGATGTCATTGCATGTCTGCTCTTTTCATTAACCATAGTTAGAGTCATTGCATGTGTGTTCTTCTCACAAACCACATATCACCAGTGTCATTGCATGTGTGTTCTTCCCACAGACCACACATCGATCCACCAGTGTCATTGCATGTGTGTTCTTCCCATGAACCACACATGGATCCACTAGTGTCATTGCATGTCTGCTCTTTTCATGAACCACAGCTAGAGTCATTGCATGTGTGTTCTTCTCACAAACCACATATCACTAGTGTCATTGCATTTGTGTTCTTCCCACAGACCATATCATGTACCACACCCAGTGTCATTGCATGTGTGTTCTTCCCATGAACCACACATGGATCCACCAGTGTCATCGCATGTCTGCTCTTTTCATGAACCACATCTAGAGTCATTGCATGTGTGTTCTTCTCACAGAACACATATCACCAGTGTCATTGCATGTGTGTTCTTCCCACAGACCACACGTTGATACCACAACTAGAGTCATTGCATGTGTGTTCTTCCCATGAACCACACATGGATCCACCTAGTGTCATTGCATGTGTGTTCTTCCCATGAACCACACATGGATCCACCAGTGTCATTGCATGTGTGTTATTCTCACAAACCACGTAAGGATCCACCGGTGTCATTGCATGTGTGTTCCTCTCATATACCACACATGGATCCACCGGTGGCATCGCACGTCTGCTCTTTTCATGAACCATAGTTAGAGTCATCGCATGTCTGCTCTTTTCATGAACCACACCCAGTGTCATTGCATGTGTGTTCTTCTCACAAACCACACATGAACCACACCCAGTGTCATTGCATGTCTGCTCTTCCCATGAACCACACATGGATCCACCGGTGTCATTGGATGCATGCTCTTTTCATGAACCACAGCTAGAGTCATTGCATGTGTGTTCTTCTCACAAACCACATATCACCAGTGTCATTGCATGTGTGTTCTTCCCATGTACCACACATGGATCCACCAGTGTCATTGCATGTGTGTTCTTCCCACAGACCACACATGGATCCACCAGTGTCATTGCATGTGTGTTCTTCCCATGAACCACACATGAATCCACAAGTGTCATTGCATGTCTGCTCTTTTCATGAACCACAGCTAGAGTCATTGCATGTGTTGTCTTCTCACAAACCACATATCACCAGTGTCATTGCATGTGAGTTCTTCCCACAGACCACACATGGATCCACCAGTGTCATTGCATGTGTGTTCTTCCCACCGACCATATCATGTACCACACCCAGTGTCATTGCATGTGTGTTCTTCCCATGAACCACACATGGATCCACCAGTGTCATCGCATGTCTGCTCTTTTCATGAACCACATCTAGAGTCATTGCATGTGTGTTCTTCTCACAGAACACATATCACCAGTGTCATTGCATGTGTGTTCTTCCCACAGAGCACACGTTGATACCACAACTAGAGTCATTGCATGTGTGTTCTTCCCATGAACCACACATGGATCCACCAGTGTCATTGCATGTGTGTTCTTTTCACAGACCACACAAGGATCCACCGGTGTCATTGCATGTCTGCTCTTTTCATGAACCACGGCTAGAGTCATTGCATGTGTGTTCTTCCCACAAACCATATCATGAACCACACCCAGTGTCATTGCATGTGTGTTCTTCTCCTTAACCACACATGGATCCACCGGTGTCATTGCATGTCTGCTCTTTTCATTAACCACAGTTAGAGTCATTGCATGTGTGTTCTTCTCACAAACTACATATCACCAGTGTCATTGCATGTGTGTTCTTCCCACAGACCACACATGGATCCACCAGTGTCATTGCATGTGTGTTCTTCCCATGAACCACACATGGATCCACCAGTGTCATTGCATGTCTGCTCTTTTCATGAACCACAGCTAGAGTCATTGCATTGTGTGTTCTTCTCACAAACCACATATCACTAGTGTCATTGCATGTGTGTTCTTCCCATAGACCATATCATGAACAACACCCAGTGTCATTGCATGTGTGTTCGTCCCACGAACCACACATGGATCCACCATTGCTTGTCTGCTCTTTTCATGAACCACAGTTAGAGTCATCGCATGTCTGCTCTTATCATGAACCACAACTAGAGTCATTGCATGTGTGTTCTTCCCACAAACCATATCATGAACCACACCTAGTGTCATTGCATGTGTGTTCTTCTCATTAACCACACATGGATCCACCGGTGGCATTGCATGTCTGCTCTTTTGATTAACCACAGTTAGAGTCATTGCATGTGTGTTCTTCTCACAAACCACATATCACCAGTGTCATTGCATGTGTGTTCTTCCCACAGACCACACATGGATCCACCAGTGTCATTGCATGTGTGTTCTTCCCATGAACCACACATGGATCCACCAGTGTCATTGCATGTCTACTCTTTTCATGAACCAGAGCTAGAGTCATTGCATGTGTGTTCTTCTCACAAACCACATATCACTAGTGTCATTGCATGTGAGTTCTTCCCACAGACCATATCATGAACCACATCCAGTGTCATTGCATGTGTGTTCTTCCCATGAACCACACATGGATCCACCAGTGTCATTGCATGTGTGTTCTTCCCATGAACCACACATGGATCCACCAGTGTCATCGCATGTCTGCTCTTTTCATCAACCACATCTAGAGTCATTGCATGTGTGTTCTTCTCACAGAACACATATCACCAGTGTCATTGCATGTGTGTTCTTCCCACAGACCACACATGGATCCAACAGTGTCATTGCATGTGTGTTCTTCCCATGAACCACACATGGATCCACCAGTGTCATTGCATGTGTGTTCTTTTCACAGACCACACAAGGATCCACCGGTGTCATTGCATGTCTGCTCTTTTCATGAACCAGTTAGAGTCATCACATGTCTGCTCTTTTCATGAACCACGGCTAGAGTCATTGCATGTGTGTTCTTCCCACAAACCATATCATGAACCACACCCAGTGTCATTGCATGTGTGTTCTTCTCATTAACCACACATGGATCCACCGGTGTCATTGCATGTCTGCTCTTTTCATTAACCACAGCTAGAGTCATTGCATGTGTGTTCTTCTCACAAACTACATATCACCAGTGTCATTGCATGTGTGTTCTTCCCACAGACCACACATGGATCCACAAGTGTCATTGCATGTGTGTTCTTCCCACAGACCATACATGGATCCACCAGTGTCGTTGCATGTGTGTTCTTCCCATGAACCACACATGAATCCACAAGTGTCATTACATGTATGCTCATTTGATGAACCACAGCTAGAGTCATTGCATGTGTTTTCTTCTCACAAACCACATATCACCAGTGTCATTGCATGTGTGTTCTTCCACAGACCACACATGGATCCACCAGTGTCATTGCATGTGTGTTCTTCCCATGAACCACACATGGATCCGCCAGTGTCATTGCATGTGTGTTCTTCCCACGAACCACACATGGATCCACCAGTGTCATTGCATGTCTGCTCTTTTCATGAACCACAGCTAGAGTCATTGCATGTGTGTTCTTCTCACAAACCACATATCACCAGTGTCATTGCATGTGTGTTCTTCCCACAGACTACACATGGATCCACCAGTGTCATTGCATCATTGCTTGTCTGCTCTTTTCATGTGTGTTCCTCTCATATACCACACATGGATCCACCGGTGGCATCGCATGTCTGCTCTTTTCATGAACCACACCTAGTGTCATTGCATGTGTGTTCTTCTCACAAACCACACATGAACCACACCCAGCGTCATTGCATGTCTGCTTTTCCCATGAACCACACATGGATCCACCTTTGTCATTGGATGTATGCTCTTTTCATGAACCACAGCTAGAGTCATTGCATGTGTGTTCTTCTCACAAACCACATATCACCAGTGTCATTGCATGTGTGTTCTTCCCATGAACCACACATGGATCCAACAGTGTCATTGCATGTGTGTTCTTCCCACAGACCACACATGGATCCACCAGTGTCATTGCATGTGTGTTTTTCCATTAACCACACATGAATCCACCAGTGTCATTGCATGTCTGCTCTTTTCATGAACCACAGCTAGAGTCATTGCATGTGTGTTCTTCTCACAAACCACATATCACCAGTGTCATTGCATGTGTGTTCTTCCCACAGACCACACATTGATACCACCGCTAGAGTCATTGCATGTGTGTTCTTCCCATGAACCACACATGGATCCACCCAGTGTCATTGCATGTGTGTTCTTCCCATGAACCACACATGGATCCACCAGTGTCATTCCATGTGTGTTATTCTCACAAACCACGTAAGGATCCACCGGTGTCATTGCATTTTTGTTCCTCTGATAGACCACACATGGATCCACCAGTGGCATCGCATGTCTGCTCTTTTCACGAACCACAATTAGAGGCATTGCATGTTTGCTCTTTTCATGAACCACACCCAGTGTCATTGCATGTGTGTTCTTCTCACAAACCACACATGAACCACACCCAGTGTCATTGCATGTATGCTCTTCCCATGAACCACACATGGACCCACCGGTGTCATTGGATGCATGCTCTTTTCATGAATCACAGCTAGAGTCATTGCATGTGTGTTCTTCTGACAAACAACATATCACCAGTGTCATTGCATGTGTGTTCTTCCCATGAACCACACATGGATCCACCAGTGTCATTGCATGTGTGTTATTCTCACAAACCACGTAAGTATCCACCGGTGTCATTGCATATGTGTTCTTCCCATGAACCACACATGGATCCACCAGTTACATTGCATGTCTGCTCTTTTCATGAACCATAGCTAGAGTCATTGCATGTGTTTTCTTCTCACAAACCACATATCACCAGTGTTATTGCATGTGTGTTCTTCCCACAGACCACAAATGGATCCACCAATGTCATTGCATGTGTGTTCTTCCCATAAACCACACATGGATCCACCAGTGTCATTGCATGTGTGTTCTTCCCATGAACCACACATGGATCCACTAGTGTCATTGCATGTCTGCTCTTTTCATGAACCATAGCTAGAGTCATTGCATGTGTGTTCTTCTCACAAACCACATATCACCAGTGTCATTGCATGTGTGTTCTTCCCACAGACCACACATGGATCCACCAGTGTCATTGCATGTGTGTTCTTCCCATGAACCACACATGGATCCACCAGTGTCATTGCATGTGTGTTCTTCCCATGAACCACACATGGATCCACCAGTGTCATTGCATGTCTGCTCTTTTCATGAACCATAGCGAGAGTCATTGCATGTGTGTTCTTCTCAGAAACCACATATCACCAGTGTCATTGCATGTGTGTTCTTCCCACAGACCACACATGGATCCACCAGAGTCATTGCATGTGTGTTCTTGCCATGAACCACACATGGATCCACTAGTGTTATTACATGTGTGTTCTTCCCATGAACCACGTAAGGATCCACCGGTGTCGTTGCATGTCTGCTCTTTTCATGAAACACAGTTAGAGTCATCGCATGTCGGCTCTTTTTATGAACCACAGCTAGAGTCATTACATGTGTGTTCTTCCCACAAACCATATCATGAACCACATAGTCATTGCATGTGCGTTCTTCTCATTAACCACACATGGATCCACCGATGTCATTGCATGCCTGCTCTTTTCATTAACCACAATTAGAGTCATTGCATGTGTGTTCTTCTCACAAACCACATATCACCAGTGTCATTGCATGTGTGTTCTTCCCACAGACCACACATGGATCCACCAGTGTCATTGCATGTGTGTTCTTCCCATGAACCACACATGGATCCACTAGTGTCATTGCATGTCTGCTCTTTTCATGAACCACAGCTAGAGTCATTGCATGTGTGTTCTTCTCACAAACAACATATCACCAGTGTCATTGCATATGTGTTCTTCCCATGAACCACGCATGGATCCACCAGTGTCATTGCATGTGTGTTATTCCCACAAACCACGTAAGGATCCACCGGTGTCATTGCATGTGTGTTCCTCTCATAGACCACACATGGATCCACCGGTGGCATCGCATGTTTGCTCTTTTCGTGAACCATAGTTAGAGGCATCGCATGTCTGCTCTTTTCATGAACCACAGCTAGAGTCATTGCATGTGTGTTCTTCTCACAAACCATATCATGAACCACACCTATTGTCATTGCATGTGTGTTCTTCCCATGAACCACACATGGATCCACCAATGTCATTGCATGTTTGCTCTTTTCATGAACCACAGCTAGAGTCATTGCATGTGTGTTCTTCTCACAAACCACATATCACCAGTGTTATTGCATGTGTGTTCCTCCCACATACCATATCATGAACCACACCCAGTGTCATTGCATGTGTGTTCTTCCCATGAACCACACATGGATCCACCAGTGTCATTGCATGTCTGCTCTTTTCATGAACCACATCTAGAGTCATTGCATGTATGTTCTTCTCACAGAACACATATCACTAGTGTCATTCATATGTGTTGTTCCCACAGACCACACATTGATACCACAGCTAGAGTCATTGCATGTGTGTTCTTCCCATGAACCACACATGGATCCACCCAGTGTCATTGCATGTGTGTTCTTGCCATGAACCACACATGGATCCACCGGTGTCATTACATGTGTGTTATTCTCACAAACCACGTAAGGATCCACCGGTGTCATTACATGTGTGTTCCTCTCATAGACCACACATGGATCCACCGGTGGCATCGCATGTCTGCTCTTTTTATGAACCATAGTTAGAGTCATCGCATGTCTGCTCTTTTCATGAACCACACCTAGTGTCATTGCATGTGTGTTCTTTTTATTAACCACACATGGATCCACCAGTGTCATTGCATGTCTGCTCTTCTCATTAACCACAGCTAGATCCACCAGTGTCATTGGATGCATGTTCTTTTCATGAACCGCATATGTATACTAATTAACATTAGGAGAGCCCTAACCTTAGCGTTAGACCGAGTCTTCTAGAAGGCATGCCCTAACACAGTTGTTCTGCTTGACGATTGTTACATACCGTTTGATCGGGGCGCTTGGACGATTGGGATGGTTTTCGTGAGATCGATCCGCGAGTAGTCTATTCTACGGCATGATTGGCCACGCTTGCTCTAGACAAACTGGCAACACCGGGGGCTCCCCTGTTGCGAGTGTGACAACTCACGAGTTGAGCAGGCCATATCCCAGTGTCACGTCCCCATTACTTCTCTTCCTCCCCGTACTTCTCTTCCTTCCCCTCGAAGCCACATTCCCCACTTCACTCCCATCCTGCCGTAGCCGCAAGCCGACGGCGCCTCCATCCCAATCCCCTCTCCGGCAGCCACCCCCCTCCCCTCTCGCCATGGGTTCAAGGGGAGACGGCGAGGAAACGCGTTGTGACGACAGGGACGGTGATTTCAATGTGAGTCGTCTCATCTCTATCTCTATCATCTGTGGCCAATTATCTATTTTTTGAGCCAGATCTAATCTGTTTACTCATGCGCGTATGATGTGTTAGGCCAACTAGACTATGTATGATGCTGACTATCACGGTTTAGAGGATGAAAAGAGTCCTCTGCTATGTAAACATGGATATGTGCCTGCTAAATTTGTAGCGTTCAAAGGACGAAACACAGGCAGGAGGCTTCTATGGTGTCAAGGACATCGTGCAATGATGCGAGGCGGAAGATGCGGTGTTGTCAAATGGGTAGATCTAGAGTGGCCCAAATCGATGCAGAAAACGCTGGACAAACTATGGGAAATGACTGTTGAGTTGAAAGAATCCGCATTCCGCTCACTTCTTGACAGTGTTGAGATGAAGCTATGGGAACCAGTTGACACGACCAAGCATAAGCGAGATCTCATGGGGTGGAAGACAAGGTTAGCAAAGTCGAGAAGGAGAGGGACGCGGCGTTGGCCCTGAAGGCTAAAGCAGAGCAAGAACTGACTCAAGCAAGGAAGGATCTTCACCAGGCCAAAGTCCTGCAGTTCACAACTACGAGTATTGACAAGTGCATGAGGAAAGATGCAGAGAAACAATTGAAGTTGTGCAAGGAAGATGCTAAAAGGAAGGAGCAGATGATTCAATCCTTGCTCTCGTAGGAAGATGCGCATCGGGCTAAGATTAGGAAGATCAAGGAGATGTGTGATAACTAGTTCTATTTAGCTTAAGCTCCATGCCTTTTTTAAGTTGTAATAGTTGTACTTGTTGACCTAGCGGTCCGAACTATTGGCCCCAGAGTCCTGGCAGTAAAAAAAATTGGTCGCCCGTTAATTTGTCTTAACCCTGCATTACTTCCTTTTGTATGACCAATGCCCCTTGGATATTCCGCCCGTCGCTTCATCGTCCTCGTGTACAAATAGGAGGCACCACAGCTCGTCGCTTCGTCGCCCATCCCCTCGCCCTCTCCATCTCCACCGCGTCGTCCACCCCCTCGCTCCCTCTCCAATCTCCACCACGCCGCCATGGAGGTGCCCTCGCTGAACTTCTATGAGGCGGTGATGTTCGAGCACTTCGACATCCTCGTGCCGCCGGCCACAACGGTGCCCCACGGATGGTGCATCAGCTATGCGGGGGTGCCGGTGGCTCCGCTCCTTGTCCCCGGTGGAGCCGTGATGGAGAGCGAAATCGCGGCGCACCGCCGCTAGATGCCCTTGGAAGAGGGCGCTGCCCCGGTACGCGGCGGCCAGCCCGTACTGGCCGGCGCTGTTCAAGAAGGAGCGGAAGGCCAAGATTGGCAACCGCATCGTTTACGGGCGCGTGGTGCACCGGGATCTCCGCAACCGAGAAGGGCAGGAGTGGTTCTGGTCCGTCCCTGGACGGACCAAGTTCACCATCATCGCCGCCGCTCGCCGTGAAGAGGTGCTCCATCTCGCGTACAATGCGGAAACCGTGGAGGTTCCGTCCGACAAAGACGAGGAAGCCGGCGGCTCAGAGGACAGCGGCAGCGGAAGTGAAATTGTTGACTAGTGGTTGAATTAATGTAGGATGTGAAATCGTACCTTTGTTTAGAAGAATTTGTGGTTGAATTAATGAAATGCCTTGATTTAGATCTCTGTATCGATTAATTTGTGGAAGAATTTGTGATTTAGATCAATTTCTACCTCGATTTAGATCTTTGTCCCGGATTGGGAACGTGATCGTGGACCAAAGACCCCTTTTCTACTAGTGTATTCTAACATTGGTGGTTTGTTTAAACGTAAATTACGTGGATTTGGCCGCATGCAAATGGCACAACCACAATTTATAAAGTGGAAGCACGTACACCCAGTTACTGGAGATCCGGGAGCTTCGCCAGATGCAGGGGATGCAGGAGCAGAGAGGCGGTGAGATAGACGGGCTCAAGATTAGGCCAGAAAGTGGTACCCATTTCCTCCTCATCTGGGCATTATCGGTGAGAACATTGTTGTTTATGTTGCCACGCCGTTGTACAGCATCTGAAATAAGTTGTTGCTTCGTGGAGTGTGGCAGCTTAAATAATTTATTTTTGTGCCACTTACATTCTGTCGTATTTGGAGACCTCCTGCCCCTCAGCAATTGTGGAACCGGTGGATCCTTGTTTTCAGATAGCAGTGGCACAATCACAATTTCAGATTCAACTATTGACTCGGGCGTTTCCAAACTCTAAGTCGCGCTACATTTTACTCAGAGAACGTGGGTAGATTGTTTCGCCCAGCAATGTGCCACACACAGAGCTCCATAATTTAACAGAATTACATATATAGGTTCAAGTTCAACACACTAATATGCATCTTCATTGCCAGCAGCCTTCTTCCGCAGCTTGGGTGCCAAGCCTTCACATCCACTGGCTTCTTCATTTCCTGCCTTCTTCCTCTTCCTCGGTGCCAATTTTCTTAGCTTCACGTACTCTGCATCGCCGGGACAATGGGCACAAGAATCGTGTCCAACATCATCTTTCCACTCGTTTTTAATTTCTTCAGGCAGCAAAATGACTGACCCGGCAGTCATGTTTTTAACCTTGCGGCGCTTCCTATCAAAGAAACAAGACTATTGCATAACTGCCCAATATCTATAGAGTAAATAAAACAAAAATTACAATTCAGCACAAACATGCGAACCCCAAGCGACCTTTGCTTATCAGGAGCTAATTGGTTCGAGCAACCACCCTGTCGAAGAATAGAAGGGCGGCTCCCATTTGCAGCCGCTTCCACATCTAGTACATCACAATTCAGCTCAAACATGCAATCCGAAGCATACCTTTTCATCAACCCAATTAGCTGACTATCACACGTTATAGGAACTATGATGCCACGTTCATCCATGAAGTTGAACTTTGCAGTCTGCTTCGGCCATACTTCAACATGATTACGCAGAGCATCAACCAAACTAGATATAGTGCAGATCTGCGCATGCGCTTCTTCCATCATGAAACAATGGCTTCCATACCACTTGCCCTTGGAGTCATACCTGTAGAGGACTACCGTAACCAGGTAAGGGGGTCTGCGCAGATCCCACTTGAAAGAAAACTGTGGACAAAATATGTTTGTCAGTGTTGGGCTAACAAACAATCTGAGGTTCAGTAGCCAGCTAGCAGTTGTAATTAGTGCGAATAGCAAAGAGAAGGGTAGCTCACCCGCTTGTAGGCAGAACTTATTCTTCCTTGATAGTAGGATCTGCCATCCTCCGAACTGCTCGGCTCGTCGGCGGCGGAGGCGGGCTAGAGCCTTGCAATGGCGGCTACGGCATGCACCATTGGAGCTCGGTATCAGCGACTGGGCGCAGCAACTAGGCGCAGCAACTTGGCCCCGGAAGTCAAATGTCCGAAGGGATCGTCCTGCCTGGAGGGTGGATTCCGACGCCGCCGTTGCTAGGGGAAAGCTGGGAATGGATTTGTGAAATTGGTCAATGCATCCAATCCACTTAGCTGCTCGATTTTCCTAAGAGGTTGCCGCGTTGGCGCCCGCGTCACAGACAGATAACCGACATGTGGGTCCCAACCGTCTACTTCACGGGGCGGTTTAACATAAGCGTGTATGTACCGCCATGCGCTGGCCTGCCAACTTTGGTACCGCAGACGAACAAGTCCATTCACGTAAGCGTGTATGTTGCGACCTATTTGGTCGTGTAGGCAACGTTGCATCGTCCGCTGGTAAGTAGCACCAACATTTTTCAACCCAAAGGGCATCATGACATAGCAATACGTGCCGTAGGGTGTGGTGAACAAAGTGGCCAGTTGGTCCGACTTTCGCATCCGGATTTGGTGGTATCCTGAGCAAGCATCGAGAAAACACAGAAGTTCCGAGCCAGCCATCGAATCAATGACTTGGTCAATGCGAGGCAAAGCAAACGGATCCTTCAGACATGCTTTGTTCAAGCTGGTGTAATCAACGCACATTCTTAATTCATTGGTTCCCTTCTTGGGGACAAGTAAATGATTTGCCACTCATCGGGTGTGAATAACTTCTCGGATAAAGCCAGCCTTAAGTAACCTGGCTATTTCTTTGCCTATATCCCTTTGTCTTTCTTCACCAAAGCATCATAGAGGTTGCTTCACTGGTTTGGCATTTGGATCAATATTCAAGCTGTGCTCGGCAAGTTCCCTATGTACACCTTTCATGTCGGCAGGATGCCAGACAAAGATGTCCCTATTCTCACAGAGGAACTCGATGAATGCGCTTTCCTATTTGGGGTCCATGCCAATGGCGATGGTCTTGGGGGAATCTCCTTCGACAAGCTCCACCTGTTTGGTCTTGATGGCGGCCTTAAATGCGGGTTCGGCAGCAGTGATCTGCTTCTTCGAAGCTAGCATCTCCGAGGCATCGACCTAGTTCTGGTTCTCCTTGAACTCCTCGCCATAGAGGACAGCTTCGGCAAAGGCGGACTCACTGAGCTTGCACTCCCGTGCCTTGGAGAAGCTTCCGTCAATGGTGATGACGCCGTTTGGTCTGGGAATTTTGAGCTTGTTGTAGACAAAGCATAGCCTTGCGAGGAATGAGTGGAAGATGTCATGTCCAAAGATGACGTGGTACACGCTCTTGAAAGGCACCACTTCAAAGGTCATGCATTCTTGATGGTAATTGTTAACATTGCCAAAAGCGTTCGGAAGGGTGATGCGGCCTAGGGAATTTGCTTGTCGACCGAGGACAACCCCATGGAACACGGTGTTGCTTTTCCTTGGCTGGGTCTCCATCAAGTTCATCTTGTGTAGTGTATCTAGGTACATGATGTTGATGCTACTTCCACTATCCGTGAGGCACTTGGTGAACTCTGTGCCGTCAATCAAAGGGTTGATGACAATGGCATACTGGTTCTCTATTGGGATAAGGTCTGGGTGATCCTTCCTATCCCAAGTAATTGGAACTTCCGACTACCTAATGTACTGGGGAACCGGAGGGAGGGTTGCCATCAGTATCCTCAAAGAGGTTTTCTGGGCTCGGACGGTGGGGGTGCCAAGGAAGGTATGGTAACATGGAGCCTTCTTTTCGAAGGGATTTTCCCCTTTATCCTCTCCCTTGTCAGAATATTTGGGTTCCACGTCTTCATCCATATCGCTTGATTCCTTGGGCTCTTCCTCCATCTTGTTCCCTTTGCCCTTTCCATGGGGTCTATTTTTCCGACTTCGCTTATAGCCGGACTCAGGGTCTTTCTTGAGGTCATTGACAAACTAACATTGGCAGTTGGTGTGGGTGGTCTTGCCGTTTGCGTCAAGGTGGACGAAACACGGCATATCATGGTACTCTTTGTACGTTTGGGAAACGCGGGGCGCTGAGGGTGTAGAGTCACTCCTCGGCTGGCCACTGCTATCCCCCGACCACGTCCATGATGTCCACGTCCGCCTCTGCCAGTGAACATTGCGGCGATCATGTCGGCTATTTTCTTCTCTTCAGGCGGATTCTTTCACTTGTTATTGTTGTTTTTTCTAGCCTGGGTAGGTATTACTATTGCCGGCAGTGATCCGTGCACATCGTCATCAGCAGCAGCGAACTCGCTAGCCATGGCGATCATTGCGTTGAGGGTGAGCTCATTGTTGTCTTGCTTGCGCTTCAACTTATGGCGAAGCAAAGTCCCCTTTTCCAGACCGTCAACGAAGGTGGCCATAGCGGTCTGTTCATGCACCCATGCGCAGGAATTTTTCATATCCAGTCAGCGAGAGAGGTAGGCACGAGAGGTTTCATCCATTTCTTGCACACACCGCTGTAGGTCTCCGACAGTGCAAGGATGTTTGTATGTACCCTCGAAGTTCTTTGTGAACGCTTCATGCATGTCCAACCAATTGCATATTGATTTCTCTGGTAAGTCATCAATCCATTATCGGGCAGTGCCGGTTAACATGAGTGGGAGGTACTTGACGGCGACATTGGGGTTTCCCCCTACGATGTGAATCGCTTTGCTGTAGTCCTACAACCACGTTGGTGGCCTAGCAGTGCTATTGTAGGGCTTGATGGTCTTGTCTATCTGGAGGCCCTTTCGGTAGGTTGTGGCCCGTATTACTGGTCCAAAACAACGTGGCCCAAGGTATGGGAGCTCCCGAGATTGTTGGATCTTATCCAATCGTGAACGTGCGTCATACGGCTCTGGCTGCTTCCCTTTTCCGTCATGGGGAGGGGAATTGTGGTGCGGTTTATGAGATCCACCATGCCCTCCGCCATGATGGTTGCTAGGTGGCGTCGGTGGCGGTGGAGGTGGTGGGTTAGCCTTATTGTTGTGGCCCTCCTGCGACTCTTCACGCCTGTCGCGGTTGCTTGTCGGACGTGGCGGCTCCTTATGGGATATGCTCCTATGTCCTTCAATGCCGCTGCGCTCTCCGGGATGCCGGGGCTGCTCACCCTGGTTGCGTATAACGATGCCGGCCTGGGGACGTCTTGGCGGTGGCATGTTTGTACGATGGCGCAGCTCTGGTTCCTCGTGACGCCGAGATGGTGGTGGAGGTGGCGACTGACAGGGACGAGCCTTTTCTCCATGATTAGAGGATATGGGGGTGGTGTCAGTCCTGTCGCGTGCCTCCCTCCATCTTCGCTCTGTGGAGCCTGTGTGTGGTCCTTCGTCACGGGGAGATTTTGGCCTTCTATGGCTGTTCAGGGTTGACTGGCAAAGCTCCGGGTTGGACTCGAGCCTCTGCGAGGTAACCTTTTCCTGTTGCTTGCATGCCTTAGTGACGAGGTCGTACACCTGAGCAACTACTTCTGGCGACCTGTCCTGTTCCAGGAGGGTCTTAGCGACAGCGATGTTGA
The DNA here is from genome assembly GCA_910589775.1 of Avena eriantha. Lineage (NCBI taxonomy): Eukaryota > Viridiplantae > Streptophyta > Magnoliopsida > Poales > Poaceae > Avena > Avena eriantha. The sequence goes on along the minus strand of OU342742.1, from coordinate 525,655,141 downwards.
GGGAGAGAGTTGGCATGACTTGCTTCCCCTCTAAATTGATGTATGGGGTGGCTTTTGTCGGCTTAGACCCTTCATATCCCAACCTGCGCCGAACATAGGGATCTTCAACGATGTGAGTTGGTGATTTCTTTGTCTTTTGTTTCAACAACAATTGCTTGTATTCAGCCTCCATAGCTCTTGCCGCCTTAATGGATTGCTGTGCCCTAGCCATGTCTCCGTCCAGCTTAGCGCCCTGCTCTACAATGCACTTGGCTTCGCTAGAATTGCCTCGCGTTTCTCATCAAGCTTCATAACACTCTGGATATGGGAGATGGTGATAGGTTCAACGAGGAGTGCGCCGTAGATTGCCTTGTTGGCGGGAGTAGCCAATGGTTTGCCAGCTGCAGACGTTGACGGTGGTATTGGCGGCTAATTTGATTGTCGGGCGGTACTGGGTGTCGTGGTGAGTTCCTGCGCCGGTTGTGGGCAGATAACCGGAAGAGGCATGGCTTTGGCCAGAACCGGAGGCTCGGCGGCTTTCTTAGCTGTTGCCGCTCTGGTAATCGCTAGCGTGGGTGGAGCTCTCTCACGTTCTGGTTCCTGTCCGTCTTCTTCCATCACACTCCCAATGGCGACTGGCACCTGGTGGGAAGCGTTGGTCTTCTTGGCGCGCTCCTCCTTCTCAATCTCCTACTCGATCTCCCTCATAACAACATCATATTCCTCCGAGTTAGCATCCGAGCTGCCGCCATCCATATTGATGTCGGCGTACAGCGCGTCAAGGACGGAGTCGGAGTTGGCTTCGGTGTTGGCGATGGCGGATGTGTAGGGTGATGGAGGCGGGCTGTTGTTGTTGTTGTTTCCTCCTCCGGCTACGACAGGAATCACTGTCTCGGCCTCTTCATTGGCATATGCATGCTCGTTGACGATGGTGACCATCTCGCCAAGGGTGAGAGGTCATGTGGCCTGCCGCCTTCGGAGGGTATGCCGGAGAAGTGTTCTAGGTGTGAGCCCTTCCACGAAGTGGTACACGAGCTCGTCAGTGCGGACGCCTTCTATGGTTTCCCTCACCCTCGTCCATCTAGCAAGGTATTCACAGGGAGGTTCTCCATCCCTTTGAACGCATCTGGCCAGATCGAAGATGGTGACTACGCCGACAAAGTGTGACCTACGCATCTCTAACGCTCGGGGAAGCCAAGCAGATTTGCGGGGTCCTTCCACCTTTATACCCTGCACAAGGGCGGTTAGGGTGGGCCTTGAATTTTCCTGATCCGAGCCACCATAATCCAAGGAGAGGTATGGCCCAGATCCTTCCGCGAACGTGTCCTGCTCATAGGCGGTCCGTGCGGGGCTTGACGAGTTTCCGACTTCCTGGGAGCTAGGACCCGAGTCGGTTTCGCCGATGAAGATGTGGATGTCTCCAAAGGGGATGACGGAGCAGCGCGTAGGGTTCGTCTTCGCCGGCACCCAGAACTCATCTGGAGGGACGATTGGGACGTTGCCGGAGAAGAGAATGCGTCCGATGGCTACGGTGTCGCCGATTCCCACGAAGAGATTGGACCTCACCCCGTGTAGAGGTCAAAGCGCCTCTTGCCCCACGGTGGGCGCCAACTGTCGTGATATTGCCGACGAGTACGCCATGGAGGGGTCCTCATAGTGCGTGTTTAGAGATGTGGGTAAGGCAGAGAGTTGGCGGGTACGATGTAACACAGCTTACCCAGGTTCAAGTCCCACAACGGTGGCGAAACTCTACTCCTGATATAAATCACTATAATGACAATACCCCGAGTTACAGAGATCGGTTTGCTGTGCAAGGTGTTGCACGTTGTACGTAGCAATCTAGGTTGTCTTGTGCTGTGTCCTAAAGGCTCCCACAGGTCCGGCTTATAAAGGCACCATAACCTAGGGTTTAGAGGGAAAGGTCCTTGCTGGACAAGGTAAAGAGTCCTACACTAATACGAACTAGTCTTTCATGTCTTGCACTCCAAGGCTCCGAGTATGTTGGTGACTCCTGCGTAGCCTTCCTTTATCCGGCATGGGCCTCCCTTCTAGATCTGTCTAACTGGGCCGCCCAGCAGGCCATAGGCCTTGCTACCAACTTTGGGCCACCCGGGTTAGGCGGATTGGTGACATGCTATGAGGATACTCATATAGCATATCCCAACAATTCCACTTCTCTCTTCCTTTTTTATTTTTTTCTTGGAAACTCGGAGTTGATCACTCTCCTGCAAATACATGAGAACCTCGAGGCGGGAAGAAAAGAAAGAGGGAAAATAAAGAAAAATGGAGAAATCCTTTTGTTGTTTTTAAGAGAGGGAGTTTAAAGAATAGAAAATTGGCGGCAAAGCTCGGCTAGAAAATCTCAAAAGCAAATAGAAAGAACTAAAAATAAAGTGTTGGGAAAACCAACATGAGTGCTTATAAACTCGAATTAAAGACACAACCTTGAAATAAATAAAAGCAAATGATAGCCAAATAAAGATACATGAGGAAACTTCCCCAAGCTTAGGCTTTTGCAAGCCCTTCAAATCATTGCGGTGGTGGGAAAAAGTCGTTACTCTAGTTCGCGAATTGAGTTAATAAATTACTAGTTGTTCCTCGAAGGTTCAAAGAGAGGCTATGCATCCTCTCCATAGTCCCTCCAAGTTCTTGGAAGCCTTGGTATGTGGCGAACCGGGTTTATGGCTGCTCCTCTTGATAAGGAACTTCTTGCTCCTCTTCTTGGTCCTCATCCTCTTCCGGAATATCCTCCTCAGGTTGGTGTTGCTCAACCTGCAAGTCATATAGCAAACATCCTTCCTCGATAGAGAAAAGACCATTAGGCATAGGAGCGGGGTAGAGACACCTAGCTCCAGCAATATGCAGGTAATAAACACCACCTCTGCTAGTGAGCATTCCACAAGCCTTTAAAGTAGAGAAAGCAACACATCGCTCACCTACCACAGGTTGCAACTCACCTAGGTCAATGCCTAGGGCAGTGGCAAGCACGGTGATGATGCCTCCACCTTTGATTGGTCCTTAGCTTTGGGAGGATTGGTGCTCCAGGTAGCGCACAAGGATTGCACACAAGTTGAGTGACAAATCACAGTTGGTGTAAGCAGCTTTTGCGAGGACTAAGATGTCCTCCTCGTTGAGTCTTGTGACCTCATTTCTTGCATGTAAGGTGTTAGCAGTAACATAGAACAAATAGTGAATTGCGGGATGTTGAATATTCTTCCCCTTGCTTACTCAAGTAGTGAAACTCATTCCATTATAATATTGTGCAGGGGAAGGGTCTAAGCCAGTAAAGTATGCATGTAAGGCATTAACATCATTGTTTGGGAAATTAAAACATGCACATCATTCATCTAGTGTTAAAGTGTAGTTGTTGTTCATAAGTCAGAAAGAAATCATGTCCTCTCCTTGCCATAGTTTAACAGAGCTTTGCAACGAACTTAAAAATTCAATAGTTAACCAGCGATAAGTAGGTATATCATTGTACACAAAGTTTTACAGGCCAGCTCTATTGCAAATTAAATGGAAGTCATTAGAAATACCGAGTTGGTTTAGATAATGGGGCAAGCCCACTTGGTTACCTTCGCTTCTCGATTCTTGATCCTATCGAAGCGATCACGTTGGAGCTCATTCCTGAACCGTATCCCCATGCGTTCTTGAGTGACAGCCTGAGAAGCGCTAGCGGCGGCACGAGCACGAGTTTGGCTCCTTGTGTTCATCATCTAAAACAATAAAGAAAGACAAAAACTTTTTAATACAACAACAATAAGTATAACATATTCCTCATCATAGCACACTAAAGAATCTCCTCAAAATAATAATCTAGGCAAGAGAATCATGGAAATTAGTTCATAGTAGGTCTCACCCTAGATTGATAATGACAATAGATCAAAGATGAATTTACAAAAAGTAATTGGAGGATCGGAGGAGAAACATACCGTAGATCACTGGTGTGCGTGGAAATCAAACGAAAATGAGTAGAGATGAAGATCTCTTGAGGTTTTGAGAGAGTTTGGAGGTATAAGAAAGAAAAAGGATTCAAGTTTTGGGGTTGGAGGTACCTCCCATGGTGTTTTTGTGGCCGGACGCAACTATACGGGCGGAACTATACGGCCGGAACATTGTGTTCCCGCCGTATAGTTGACCTGCTATCAAAATTTCAGGGTTTTCACCTGGCGGCGTGGCTATATGGCCGAAACAATATGTTCCTGCCGTATAGTTAGTCATCAAACCATCTGTACCTGGAAAATGAAATTGTACGAAGGCATCGATATCTATACGACCGGAACTATAGGGCCAGAACTTTTATTCCCACCGTATAGTTGATCGTTAAACCGTTAGTATATGGAAAAGAATATGTAGGAAAGCACCGACATCTATACGACCGGAGCTATATGGCTGGATTTTTTATTCCCGTTGTATAGTTGGTCGTTAAACCGTCGGTACATATGAAAGAAAAATTGTCGATGGCAAAAATATCTATATGACCGGAATTCTTATTCTCGCCATATAGTTGGTCGTTAAACCTTTTGTATGCATCAAAAAAATTATGTTTCTTCGAAAATTATTTCTTATCCTGTAACTTAGTGAAATACCTTGTTTTTGATAGAAAAATGACAGTACATATTGTCGACCAACAACAACATGAATAAAGCAGGATTTTTAGTACTACTGAACTTCTTCTCCTCAATTGGAGCTTTCTAGCACTCTTTATTAAACATAAACTTAAACTTAAACTGGAAAACTTTACTCAAACCTTTATTTCACATGGATTGCCTCCCATGAAGCTCTCTTTTATGGTCAATAGCTTGACCTCAATGTTGCTCACTTAGGCCAGGTGAGTGGAACACCCACTCCAAAATAGTTGGCCTTCAAAGTGATGGCCTCCTTCTCATCATGCTTGGCTTTCTTCTTCCTAGGGAAATGAATAACAAAAGGATCCCGCGAAGGCAATTGAAGCTTCACGTTCCCTTCATGTTGATTAATCAAAGCCTTAATAGTTATTAAGAAAGGACGACCTAATATAATAGGAGCAATAGCATCTTTAGGCATGTAAACAATAACAAAATCGATAAGAGCAGGACAGCCTTTAATGTATACTAAAGTATTCTCCTTAATTCGCACAGCTTGTTTGTATGTAGAATCTGCTAGATGCAATTTGAACTCGATGATATCAAAAGAGCCAAGATTTAACTTGTTAAAAAGACTCTTTGGAATTGTTGAAACGCTTGCACCTAGATCACAAAGTGCAACTATCTCATTGGTTCCAATCTTAATCGTAATAGTAGACTCAAATATATCATGAAGCTTCACAGGTATTTTTTCAGCAATTTGCTTATATTCTTCCTCAAGCTCATGTACCTTTATTGCTACCTGATTAATAAAGTGTTGGTACATAGCTTCCTCATTTCCTTCACTTACTAGAATCTTAGCGTTGGTCCTTTTTACAAGATCTTCAATGGTGTAACTTGGTGAAGGAGCATTACTATAATCAAGTTCTTTAGGCTCTTCCCTTTGGATTCTCATCATCTTGAGGCCTTCAATGGGATTGGGCTCAGCTTTACCTGCAAATTTAGCTAGAATGAGAGTTTGACTCTCGGTTATCTTACCTAGCTGTGCCTCAACGATCCTCGTTCTTTCTTGGAGGGCCTGCAAATCATTTCTCAAACTTATAGCTTGGTTAGATGATTTACCAAGCATAGCATCATGTTTCTCTGTTATTTTAATAAGAATATTGTTTTGTTCATTTTGTGAGTCTATAAAAGACTTAAGTGTTTCTTGGAGCTACCATTACTAGTTCCCATATTATTATTAGAGTTACCTGCAAGTTTAGAATAGTGTTTCTGAGAATTAGGATTATAATTCTTCTTCCAAGCAGGGTTATAATCATTACGAGCTGTGATGTCTATTTCTTTAATATTTGTTTCTAGGATAGATCTTACCTGGGTTTCCTTACCTTTTACGGCTACTATGAGCTCATCCAACTTAGCATTGAGTTCTTCAATTTCTTGTGGTGAGATGGAGTTCACCTTCTTCGTGTTTGTTCTATCCACATGCCATTGGGCATGGTTGTCTTGCATATTGTCTAGCACCTGATTTGCTTCGGTAATCTGTTTACCCATGAATGTTCCTCTAGCTGCAGTATCAAGCATCGACTTAGACACAGGTTAAGAGCATTATAAAATATATGGAGAATTAACCAGTCTTCCATCCCATGACTAGGACAGTTTCTCATGCATTCTTCCATCCTCTCCCATGCATGCGCTAGTAGCTCACGCTCTTCCTGTCTAAAACCAGTAATATTGTATCTTAGTTGCATAGTCTTTGCAGGTGGGAAAAATTTAGTCATAAATAAAGAAGTGCATTCCACCCATGATGTAATAGTATTTCTAGGCAAAGATAGCAACCGTTCTTTTTCTCTTCCTCTAAGAGAGAAAGGAAATAAAGTCAATTTGACCGCATCGGGGTCAATGTCTTTTATACGCATCATATCACATATTTCAATGAAAGTATTCAAGTGCATACCTGCATCCTCAATAGCAGAGCCTCCAAATTTATTCTATTGAAGCAAACTTAAATAATGGGGCTTAATTTCATAGTCATCAGCAGCAATTGTTGGCTGAGTAATAGGAGTACGCAAATAATCATTGTTGGGAGTAGCAAACTCCCCAAGCTTCTTTTCAGTCATATTTCCTATGTTTTTGGGTTTTCTTAAACAAAGACTTATAATAGTAAAAGCAAGAATTTAAAGACTAACTATTTTTTTGGTTTTGAAATAAAGACTGAAAGCAAACTAACAAAATTAAAAACAAGAATTAAAACTAGCAAGGTTCCTACAAACCTCACTAGGGTAGCAATTGCTTCCCCGGCAACGGCGCCAGAAAAAGGGTTGATACCTTCAATCCGGATTACAAATGTAGTATAGCTCTTTTTCCCTAGTATACCTAGGTTATCAAATCCTCGGGAAGCAGATGCGTAGTGAAGTTATTTTAACGGACCTTCGGGAGTTTTAGAATTCCTTTTGTGTTTTTACCGAACCAAGAGTTTGCATCTTTTTGTTGTTGTCGATGATGGAGAGAGGGCCTAGGGCGTTCAGTTTCACCTGTAGCTATGCAAAACATCTGATGGGAATAAAAGATAAAGATAAAGTATTCATGTAATTGTTAGAGCAAGATAAATTATATGGGGCAGTGCATCCATAATTGCTATTGCCTCCGCAACCGCTTATAGCAATAACCTACTAGTCGCGTCCATAGAAGAAAGAGAACTAATGATATGCACAGTGACGTCACCGTTTATCTCAAGTAAATCCCTCACATACAGTCGTACTACCCCTTCTGTCACTAGAGTTCCCAACCTGCAGATTAGTCATTAGTCATACTCCCTATACCTAGCTCAATCCTCGGGGTCTTGGGTACCTTAAAAGTCCTTAGATTGAGGCAAGAGAGGATACAATAATCATCATGTCATACAAACTAATACATGATCCCATCTATGATAAATAATATGCACAAAAGCCACATGGCTAGACCGAAGCCCTTAGCCCAAGGAGAATTACTCACACATAGAGATGAGATCAACAATCACAAACATTGTAATGGAAATCATGAGATTGATAGCAAATAGTCTTACAATGTCGCCAATCGAAGATGATATCTACTATTACAAGTGATGGAATATGGCTATGGTGGTGGAGAAGGGCTTTGGAGATTAGATCTAAGTCTATTCTTCCAACGGCTCTTTGGTGTGGTAGATGGAGATCTGGAGGCGGCTGATGATCTAGGGCAGGGACTCTCAAGGATCTTTTCTCGTTGCCCGAGGCTTCTTTATATAGGGGTCCCTTCACGAAAGTTGTTCTGTTTTACCTTGCGGTGTTCTTGGCAACTATACGGCCAGAACTATACGGACGGAATTTTATTCCGGTCGTATAGTTGGTCATTAAAGCACCTGCCTCCGACTCACGACTCCTAGTTTCTTCTGGTTGTTGGAAATCTCGTACCTTTGACTTTAATGTAGTGATTCCCATCATCAAACATCATTATGTGTGCAGGAAAAAATGGAAAAGAAAGGATTGCATACCCCTTTAATTATGTGGCAGGGGTTAGAGAGATATTTCATCAAAAATATGAATAATATCTAGATTAAATGTGTATGTAGATGGCTATATTTTAGAGCCATCAGTCATCTGGCAGCCTTTTGCCGAGTAGGTATGTGATGTATGGTTGCGTCCATGATGGCTCAATCATCTTGACCTCCATGGGGCCTTCGAGTCCTGTCTCTTCCTTTGTATCCTCAAGTGCTTTGAGTTTATCGGGTGGTGTTGCCCCCGAGTCCTTTGATGTGCTGGTTTGTTGCTCTGGAGCCTTTGGCTTGACGAAGCGTTTGTAGATTTGCTCTAGGAATACTCCAGGTGGCACCGGGGCACAGGTGGAGCCAATGTTGGTGAGTGTGTCCACCTCTTCATTTCTCTCACGGCTAACATGCCGCAGTTCGCAGCCGTCAAAGTCTCCTTTGAGTGCATCATAGAGGTTGCGGTAAGCGATCATGTTGTTCCTCAAGGCATCGCACTGGTTCATGGTTTGATCCACTACTAGTTTAGAGTGGCCGTAGATGACGAGTCGTGTTACACCACATGCTTTGGCCATCCGCATCCCGTGGAGGAAGGCCTCGTATTCAGCTTCATTGTTGGAGGCACGAAACTGCATTCGTAGAACATACCTCATCTTGTCACCTTGTGGCGATGTCAAGATGACGCCGGCGCCAGCTCCTTCTCGATGTTTTGATCCGTTGAAGTGCATTGTCCATAGACAGGACATATCTGGAGTGTCAGGGAGCTGGTTCTCGATCTAGTGGGCGAGGAAGTCCGGTAGTACTTGCGACTTGATCGTGTCTCATTTCTCGTATGTGATGTCTCGTGGAGATAGTTCTATCCCCCAAAGCGCGACTCGTCTAGTGGCGTCGGGGTTGTTGAGGATGTGCCCTAGTGGAGCATCATTCACCACAATGATAGGGTGCTCCTGGAAGTAGTGTCGTAGTCGTCGGGCTGTCATGAAGATGCTGTATGCTAGCTTCTAATAGTGCGGGTACCGCTGTTTTTCCGGTGTGAGAACCTCGCTGAGGTAGTGGACTGGGCGTTGTACTCTGTGGACTTTATTTTCTTTGGCTCATTCTACCACAAGCACGGTACTAACCACCTGGTTGGTGGCAGAGATGTATAGCAACAGAGGTTCCTTTTCTTGAGGTGTTACCAACACCAGCGAAGTGGATAGTCGGTGCTTGAGGTCTTCGAATGCTTCTTGCGCTTCTTGCGTCCACTCAAACTTGTCAGCTTTGCGAAGGAGTTGGTAGAAAGGCAGTGCCTTCTCGCCCATTCGACTGATGAATCGGCTGAGTGGCACGATTCGCCCAGCTAGCTGCTAGATGCCTTTGACGTTCTTTGGCTTCTCCATGGCCAGTATGGTTTTTATTTTCTTCTCCATGGCCAGTATGCCTTTGAGGTACCCAAGAAGTTTCCCAGATGGTACACCGAAGGCGCATTTGTCCAGGTTTAGCTTGATCTGGTAGCAGTCGAGGTTATCGAAGGTCTCGCGGAGATCGTCGAGTAACGAGGCTTCCTCCTTAGTTTTGACGATGATGTCGTCAACGTAGACTTGAATGTTGCAGCCAAGCTGGCTCTTGAGGCATGCCTGCATACACCACTGGTAGGTGGCCCCTGCCTTTTTCAGCCCAAAGGACATCGTTGTGTAGTAGAAGACACTGAAGGGCGTGATAAAGGTTGTTTTCTCCTAGTCTTCTTCCTTCATTCGAATCTGGTGGTAGCCTGAGTAGGCGTCGAGGAAACAGAGGTGCTCGCATCCCGCGGTGGAGTCGATTATCTGGTCGATCCGCGGCAATGGGAAGTGGTCCTTAGGGAAATGTTTATTCAAGGAAGTGAAGTTCATGCACATCCGCATGATATCCATGTCCTTTTTAGGAATGAGTACGGGGTTTTCCACCTAGGTGCTTTCCTTGATCTCTTGTATGAAGTTAGCGTCGAGGAGTCTGTTGACTTCTATACTGACCACTATTTCCCTTGGCTTCAACAGTCGACGTATCGTCTGCTTCACTGGACTTGGTTCAGGATTAACATTGAGTGAGGGCTCGGCGAATTCCCTAGGAACCCCTAGCATGTCTGCTGGACTCCAGGCAAAGATTTCCCAGCGCTCATGGAGGAATTTGACGAGCGTGAGTTCCTATGTGGGACTCAAGTTGTTGGCGATGAGGGCCGTCTTGGTTGGGTCCGTTGGATGGACCTAGACCGCCTTAGTGTGGACCGATGAGTCGAAGGACTGATCAGGTGAGTTTGGCTTACTCGGAGGAGGTAGACTATTGTCTATCGACTCCTTGAGCCTCGCAAGCTCTTCCGTTGACAGTGATAATGTCGTTAGGGCCTGACATCTTCATCTCCAGGTTGGCGTAGTGTGGTACCTCCATGAACCTCGCGAACGCGACATGTCCGAGGATGCAATGGTATTGCGAGGGCCAGTCGACCACTTTGAATTCGATGCCTTCTCGCCAGAAGTTTGCTAGCATGCCGAAGATGATGTCCAGGCTAATTTTGCCAAGTGGGTATACGCCCTTCCCTAGGACGATGTCGTGGAATGAATATGCGACACATCTCGAAGCCGCCAATTTGCGCCTCAAGCACCAAATGCGAGTGGCCCGGGCGAGGCACCTGGCGCGGGTGGTCGCTCTTATCGAAGGTGATGCAGGACTCACACCCACTAAGGTACTCAGTTGTTGGGGGTGGAGAATCGACCACCAAATTTATTTGACGAGTGATTGACTTTTGTACTCTATTGGAGGGGGGCCCTTTTTGGATCATGCCCACATTCCCCAGCGGTCGTGGGTACTGCTCGCCTCCATTATTCTGGGTTGGCGCAGCCGCAGGTGGGGGTGGCCCGGGTGGTGGTGGTGGCGCTCCGTGGGCCACGACACCTAGGGCAGCTCCGTAGCATTGGTTTATTGCGTCGCGATTCATCTGGACCAGGCCTTCGTGGAGCCTAAGGAATTCGCGGTAGTCCTTCAGGAGGTGACTGGATTTTTTCTTGTCGTCGTGTTTGTCGATGTAGAAGTGTACGTTGTGGTTGTTGCCATCACACTCCGCGACCATGTCAACTTCCTCACGGTCCTCGTAACCGCGCATCCGGCGTTGGTGATCGCGTCTGCGACCGAGGTCGCCATCATTGTCTAAGTAGGCACGGTTGTTTTTCACCAAGTCCTCTCCATCAGCCCACCTGTTCGCGATGTCCATCAGGTGGTCGATTGTTTTGGCTTCGAACGGCCCAGATCTTCCCTGAGCTCTCTGCGGCGTATGCCACCATTGAATGTGTCGATTGCGCGATCCTTGGAGATGTCCTCTTCAGAGTTTTTGATGATGGACCACCTCTGAATGTATAAGCGCAACGACTCGCCAGTCTTTTGATAGCAGGCTCTCAATTCTTCGATTGATGTGGGCCTTTTGTAAGTGCCCTTGAAGTTCCGCACGAAGCTATAGACCAGCTCATCCCAGCTGCGGATCGACCCGCGTGGGAGGTTGTTAAACCATGCACGGGCAGCACCTGATACATTGCAAATGTATCTATAATTTTTGATGTTCCATGCTTGGTTTTATCCACTTTCTTGTGTTTTGTTCCAACTTTGGAGTACTTCTCATATGATTTCTTGGACTAACCTATTAACAAGAGCCACAGTGCCAGCTGCCTGTTTTCTACTGTTTTTGCTTCTAGGAAAGTCAGAAAATGAATATTCTCGGAATTGGATGGGACAAAAGCCAAAGTGCCTATTTTTCCAGAAGGGATCAAGTGCCAGAATACGAGACGGAGAGGGGCTAGAGGGCGGCCACACCACCTGGCCGCGCGGCCAGGCCTGGCCCGCGCCAGGGGGTGGTGTGGCCAGCCCAGGCACCCCCTCGGCCTCCCCTTCCGACTATAAGTTGCCCTCGGGATGAAAACCCTAAGTGCCCGATCAAAAATCCACGAAAGAGTCTATAGCCGCTGTCATCTCCATCCCTAGATCGGGAGGGATCTGAAGCTCTTCCCGGCACCCTGCCGGAGAGGGGAATTCACCCTGGAGGCCTTCTTCATCACCATGCAAGCCTCCGGTGTGATGCGTGAGTAGTTCATCCTTGGACTACGGATCCATGTAGTAGCTAGATGGCTGGTTTCTCCTCCTTTGTGCTTTCATGTTTTGATCTTGTGAGCTCCGTTCATGATCAAGATCATCTATTTGTAATTCATACATGTTGTGTTTGCGGGGATCCGATGGATATTGAGATGTTATTTCAGATTGATTATTGATTCTATCATGTCTTTGTTATTTGAGATCTTGCATGCTTTCCGTTGTTAGTAGCTATCTTGTCCAAGTAGATGCTAGCAACTCCAAGAGTTAGTATTTATGCTCGATACTGGGTTCATGCCTCTGGTAATCTGGGGAATTGACAGAAATCTCTAAGGTACTAGATATGCTGTTGCTACTAGGGAGAAAACAACAATCCTTTGTTCATAGAACAATCATATTGTTTACTTTACACGCAGTTCGTAAAGCAATAATCTGTTGCTTGCAACTTAATACTGGAGGGGGTTCGGATGATAACCTCAAGGTGGATGATTAGTCATAGATGCAGTTAGATGGCGGTCTATGTATTATGTTGTAATGCCCAATCAAGTCCCAAAGGAGTCAAGATGATTAGTATATGCATGTATTGCTTTCTCGGTGTTTGTCAATTGCCCCGCTATAATTTGTTCACCCAGCATGTTATCTATCTAAGGAGAGCCACCTCTAGTGAACTATGGATCCCGGTCCTTGTCTTTTATATTCAATCTACAATCTTTTACTGCTTTGTGTTTACTTTCTGCAAACTTTTACTTCTTTCCATTCGATACGTTTAATCCTTTGTTTTCCGCAAAACACGGTGAGATTGATAACCTCATCGCAAGTTGGGGACAAAGTTCTGTGGTTGTGTTGTGCAGGTCTCCACGTTGCTACTAGCACCGGTAGTGCACCCTGCCAAAGCTTAGCTAGTAACACCTTTGAGGTGTTTCCTTGCTCCTACTGGTTCGATTAAACCTTGGTTTCATAACTGAGGGAAACTTGCTGCTGTGCTCATCATACCTTCCTCTTGGGGTTCCCAACGAGCTCTACATCAACACCGTCATCAAGCATTTTTCTAGGCGTCGTGCATTGAGCCATCAAGCACTTTTCTGGCGTCGTTGCCGGGGAGTCAAGGACATCTTCACAAGGGGAGTCCCTCATAACCAATCTCTTTACTTTGTTGTTTTTGTTTTCCTTAGTTTCTTTTTGCTTTGTTTGCTTGTTTTGTTCTTCAAAAACACAAAAAAAATTAGTTTTACTTGTTTGCTTTCTTATTTCAAAAATACAAAAAAATATAGTTCCTACCTCTTTATGTCTAGCCTTGCTCCAATCGCTATGTCACCCGAGGAAATGATTTTCACTTTTAAACAAGGAATTTAGGAAAGATTTAAGGAAGCTTGGTCTAGAATCTCTGATCTACATGAAAAAACTGAGCCTAAAATGACTCAAAGCTTGTTCCTTAGCAGTTTTTACCTTGGGATTGCTCTTTGCTATAGATATGCTCTAGATGCTGTTGTGGGAGGAGATTTCCTCCAATGTAATGCGGATGATGCTATTAATGCTATAAAGAAATTGATCCTCACTTACAACATGCCTAGCCAAACTGATACTTCTTTCGCGAAAATATTTGCTAGGTTGGATACTCTTGAGGCTAGCACTACTAGATTAGAAGGGTGCTATAATACGCTTAGGGAACATCACGATTATGTTCCAAATAACTCTGAACCATCAAAGTGGTTCCCTACAGTAAAGATTGAGATAACCGCTGAAACTTTTCAAGCTCGCTGTGATATCATGTCTGAATCTTGCCTTATGCCCAAAGATATTTATAAATCTCTGAATACTTGGGGGCTCACTGAGGGAGGAAAGGAAATATCTCTTGCTAATAATACTACGATATTACCTCTTGGAATAGCTGAATGAGTATTTACAAAGATCCTTGGGAAAACGATTTCTATTGATTATCTTGTTATTGAATGTGCAGGAAAAGGACAAATTACACTTGGAAGGTCCCTATTGGAACTTCTTGGAACAATAATAGATGTGGGAAAGGGGACCATGCACCTTTCTTCTCCACCAAACAATCATATTTTCGCAAAGGTTAAGAATAAAAATAAGAGAGGTAAGGGCAAGAAAGTTGGTTTTAATGCTTCTTCATTTGAGAACACTTGATTCTTTCTTTGCTTCTTATGCCTAACTTAAAGGCGTTAAAGAAAAGTACTTGTCGGGAGATAACCCAAGAGTTTTAGTTGAGTCTTGGAAGTTATTACCTCTATAATAACCTCTCCTTATCCTTTTTATTTGCTTTTTGTGCCAAGAGTAACCTCTAATGAGAGTGAAGTAATGATTGGAAAAGTTGCTGTTCCGAAACAGATTTTTGTGCTTCACCATAAAAATTCCTGAGAGAGCTCTGTACGTAGGATTGAGCTGTAATTTTTTGTACTTCTGACACAGGTTGTTATCTAACGTCCGTTAGTTCAATATGTTTTGATTTGAGCAACATAAGGTCTTCGAAAAAGTTCGTCTTTACCTGCTGGTTTGTTTTGACAGATTTCTGTCATTTTCTACATTTGCTTCTTGTTAGTTCCTTCTTGAGTTCCTTTGGGGAATTGAGCTTTTTGAGGGAAGTGCTACAGTAGCTAGTGATCTAATGGAAGTTTATTTGGTGTTAGAACTGAACCTTGAGACTTATTTATCTTAAGTGCACTAATGTTGCTAATGAGATTGTGTGAAGTTTTGTATGAAGGAAAAAATTTCAGGTGTATGGAAGGAATGAGTAATGAGATGAAGGATGGAATAAAGCTCAAGGTTGGGGATGCCACGCGTGTCACCCCAAGAAATATCCAAGAAGTACAAGCGTCAAAGCTTGAGGATGCCCAAGGCATCCCCTTCTTCATCAATAAAAATTCCAGGTTTCTTCCAAACGCTTCATTTTTATTGCTTCATGCACAGTTGTGTTTTTCTTGGAGCTTCTTCTTTTTCGTTTTTGCTTTGGTTTTTAGTTTGCTTGGTTTGCTTAGTTTTCTGAATAAATTGGTTGGACCCCCTCTTTCATACATTGGTTTGCAAATAGTTTGGTTTGGTTTGGAAAAGAGTAGGAAAGCTCATGCTTATGTGGTAAAAAAGAGTTCGTTTTTGACTGTGGCTATGCTTTTTCATGCCATGCTTGATAGTTTTTTGGCTTTATGTTTAGTATTCTTTGCTGTAGCATGACT
The DNA here is from genome assembly GCA_910589775.1 of Avena eriantha. NCBI lineage: Eukaryota > Viridiplantae > Streptophyta > Magnoliopsida > Poales > Poaceae > Avena > Avena eriantha. The sequence goes on along the minus strand of OU342742.1, from coordinate 525,639,821 downwards.
TGTTATAAACAATTGAGATTCCTTAATGTGCCTTGGATGAATCATGCGTTGTTTTAGCATATTAAAGCATAGTATAGTGGTATTGTCCTTTGATGCTTTATTTAGGTTGACTTGGCACATGCTCACACCATGTTATGACTATCCAAAGTCACCATAGCCTTTATGATCCTTTAGTTTTCAACTTGTAGTATCACTTTATGCTTTGATCAATGATGTTTTGTTGCTCTGCATGATTATGGCCATTATTGCTCTCTTAGTTTGTCGCTCCCAGTCTTTTGCTAGCCTCCACAACAAAGTATGAGTTCCACTCATGCATCCAACTCCCTAAACCAAGTTTTTCCAAAGAGTCCACCATACCTACCTATTAGCTTATGCTATTCTAAGTATATTCATGCTTTTGTTTACCTTCCACTTGTTATGAAAAAACTAGTGATTAAAGCTCTCATGAACTTGATGGCACACTTTACTTTATTGCCTCTAATAAACTTGAACCATTGGGTCCTTCTTTGTTGCGTATATGCTTGCGCTTTATAAGTTGAAATTAGCAGAACCATGTTTCATGGGGAACGCTTTCAACATTGCACTTGTACTTTGTACCCCCATTGATATCATATTCTTTTGCTTACGGATCCCGGCGGTGTGAAATAAAAGTGGAACTTGTAAGATCATGGAGTTTGTATGTGTGTTAGAGAAACGCCTATGCCGCTAGCCTAAGCCATGCCTAATCATGGTGGAAACTTGCAGCATCACCATAATGAGCACTCTATGAAGCATCCTCAATAAAAACCTATGCAAATAGCAAATAAAAAGATCGTTGAGATGCTCATTGTCTGCTTGCCTTGTCATTTTGATTATGGGAAATCTCCCGTATCATGTGCAAGGGGTACCCCGTTGGCGGTTCTTAATGATACACATATACTTATAATGACAAGAGCTTACTCGTGACTGAAGTTGAGTAGCATGAGGATCAGTCTTCATAAGTAAGGGGCATGAGATTTCGGTGTATAACTTGTCAAGCATATCCTCTTAGTTGTGTCTCTTTAACCTTAATCACCTTAAAGATGCCTATGATAGGGGCAATGAGAGCTGAAAGCTATAAGTACCATAATTTTTGGAAGCTCTTTATGAGACTTGAATCCCTACTTCCTTTTACAAAAGGCCTTTCTTCCACCATTATATTGAGTCTCCACCTTGTATCTTTATGCACCTACTTTGAGAGCATAGTGGCCATTCTTAGTTCTATGTGCATTGTCCCAAGACTAGTTGATTGATGCATAACTTGTTATTGCTTGTTTGAAACTATTGTATCTAGTCAGTCTTATGAACTTTGAAGGTGTCCTATGCATTTATATTTGCTACTCTATTGAGGGACAAGCTGAATACTTTTATGCTATGTTTTCTTTATGTGAAACAAACAAACGTCTTGCAAAGCATTATTATTCATGAATCTTTTGTTTGTGCCTTTTTATGTTGCATCATAGTTTCTTTGCTTATTGCTAGAACTTTGTCTTTCATGTTATGATTGAAGTACTATGATCCCAGCTTTGAATGTTTTGCAAATACTTTGATCAAGTCTTTGATGGTGCATGTCACCTCAAAAATTATTCTTTCTTTTTATCACTTACCTACTCGAGGACGAGCAGGAGTTAAGCTTGGGGAAGTTGATACATTGCAAATGTATCTATAATTTTTGATGTTCCATGCTTGATTTTATCCACTTTCTTGTGTTTTGTTCCAACTTTGGAGTCCTTTTCATATGATTTCTTGGACTAACCTATTAACAAGAGCCATAGTGCCAGCTGCCTGTTTTCTGCTGTTTTTGGTTCTAGGAAAGTCAGAAAATGAATATTCTCGGAATTGGACGGGACAAAAGCCAAAGTGCCTATTTTTCCGGAAGGGATCAAGTGCCAGAATACGAGACGGAGAGGGGCCAGAGGGGGGCCACACCACCTGGCCGCGCGGCCAGGCCTAGCCCGCGCCAAGGGGTGGTGTGGCTAGCCCAGGCACCCCCTCGGCCTCCCCTTCCGACTATAAGTTGCCCTCGGGACGAAAACCTTATGTGCCTGATCAAAAATCCACGAAAGAGTCTGTAGCCGCTGTCATCTCCATCCCTAGATCGGGAGGGATCTGAAGCTCTTCCCAGCACCCTGCCGGAGAGGGGAATTCACCCTGGAGGCCTTCTTCATCACCATGCAAGCCTCCGGTGTGATGCGTGAGTAGTTCATCCTTGGACTACGGATCCATGTAGTAGCTAGATGGCTGGTTTCTCCTCCTTTGTGCTTTCATGTTTAGATCTTGTGAGCTCCGTTCATGATCAAGATCATCTATTTGTAATTCATACATGTTGTGTTTGCGGGGATCCGATGGATATTGAGATGCTATTTCAGATTGATTATTGATTCTATCATGTCTTTGTTATTTGAGATCTTGCATGCTTTCCGTTGTTAGTAGCTATCTTGGCCAAGTAGATGCTAGCAACTCCAAGAGTTAGTATGTATGCTCGATACTGGGTTCATGCCTCTGGTAATCTGGGGAAGTGACAGAAATCTCTAAGGTACTAGATGTGATGTTGCTACTAGGGAGAAAACAACAATCCTTTGTTCATAGAACAATCGTATTGTTTACTTTACACGCAGTTCATAAAGCAATAATCTGTTGCTTGCAACTTAATACTGGAGGGGGTTCGGATGATAACCTGAAGGTGGATTATTAGTCATAGATGCAGTTGGATGGCGGTCTATGTATTATGTTGTAATGCCCAATCAAGTCTCAGAGGAGTCAAGATGATTAGTATATGCATGTATTGCTTTCTCGGTGTTTGTCAATTTCCCCCACTGTAATTTGTTCACCCAGCATGTTATCTATCTAAGGAGAGCCACCTCTAGTGAACTATGCATCCCGGTCCTTGTCTTTTATATTCAATCTACAATCTTTTACTGCTTTGTGTTTACTTTCTGCAAACTTTTACTTCTTTCCATTCGATACGTTTAATCCTTTGTTTTCCGCAAAACACGGTGAGATTGACAACCTCATCGCAAGTTGGGGACAAAGTTTTGTGGTTGTGTTGTGCAGGTCTCCACGTTGCTACTAGCACCGGTAGTGCGCCCTGCCAAAGCTTAGCTAGTAACACCTTTGAGGTGTTTCCTTGCTCCTACTGGTTCGATTAAACCTTGGTTTCATAACTGAGGGAAACTTGCTGATGTGCTCATCATACCTTCCTCTTGGGGTTCCCAACGAGCTCTACATCAACACCGCCATCAAGCATTTTTCTGGGTGCCGTGCATTGAGCCATCAGCACCTTGCAGTTGTAGCTGGAGGCATTGCATATTCGTGCTCATGGTTCTACCGTGTAGCCTGACGGAGGAAATATTATCTTCCAGCCAGATCTTCGGGTCTTGGAGGCTGTCGAATTTCAGGTTCTCTGATGGGAGTTTGAACCCTTTTGGCATTCTCTTTTGTCGTATGGCTCTGCTAAAGCAGCTGGCGCCGGAGAGCTCCATCCCATCATATTCCGAGTCAGTCAAGCGAGCGCGCCTTGCGTGCATCTTGCCGACCTTGAGCTATGTGATCGCAACTGCGACTAGTTCCAGGCCAGCGATCGTAGATCGGTGCATGGCGGACCGTGGCTCCCTAGCCGGCGGCTAGTTGTTAAGCAGGTACATGGTGGCTACTGTCATCGCTGCCTACGGTGTTTGCGGGAGCACGTTGCCCCGTGTGTCCATCGTCATGGACGAGAAGCGAGGACTCATGTGGCCTCTTCTCGCACCCTACCAGTGAGGTGAGCTAGTCGAGAGCATTTTCTGGTGGCTGCCTGATCGTTGCCTCTAGAGGAGGATCCTCCGATGGAAGAGAGCTGAGCTCGTCAGAGGCTTGACTCGTCCACTTCCCTCATGCGCTCGTCGAGCTGGGTGCTTGAACTCCTCCTTAAGCAGCCAGTGATAACCCATCAGCATCTCTTGTGATGAGTTCGGCAGTAGGGGTTACCCCATAGGGCCTCCATGCAGCGATCCCACTCAGTGTCGTTGAGCTTGATCAACACGCGCTCTTGGGTATGCTCATTCGTAGAGAGGTGTGGCTGATCTTATGGGATGGTTCCTTCGCTAGGAGGATGGCCTGTTGGCCCATTGTGAGTGGGGGCGCTGTTGGAGGGGCCACCGTTCGCGACTAGGATACCACCGCCAGTATCGGTGTTGTCCCGAGTGCCACCGTTGCTGCTCGTGTTGATGATGGCGCACATGTAATGGCTGGGGAAGCTATTGCTCCCGCAGCTTTCAGATCCGGAGCCGTAGGCTCCGTCTTCTATTTCCAGATCGCGTAGATCGGACTCGCAACTGTTGTCGCTGTCCATATTCATGACTGATGTCGGGGCATTGAGCTTGCTCAGGGTGCCGATCGGTAGTGGAAACCATGATGCAGGAGCAATCATGGGAACCTTCGGCTGATCAGGGAGGCGAAGTGTACCCAGCTGACCAACTTGGAAGCGTAAGCTCGCGATCGCCAGGACGATTCCGTCGCCCACAGACTCGAAATCCGGGAGAGTGGCTAGCGTGTGGACAGTGAAGTCGAAGGCACCGAAGAGGAGGTGAGTCTCCGCTGCTGCGGAGTTGTAGATCGTGGTTGATGGGGCCGAGGAAGCCGCAACATCAGCACTCCCGTTTCCCACAAATGGCGCAAATTGACGAGGGGTTAACTCATCAATGCCCATCGTTGATGGACTTAGGTTCGAGGAAGTGGGGAGTAGTGGAGGCATCAGTCGGCTAGCAAACAATCACACAGGTGACATGAGGTTTACCCAGGTTCAGGCCTCGTAGAGGACCCTACTCCTGCTTGTATGCTCTTGGAATTATCGAGGAGTCGAAAGTTACATGGGTGCACATATGCAATCTGGCGATGGTGTAGAAACCAGGGTTGCGGATATCCTCCTCGCTGCCCCTCCTAGCCTTTATATAGATAGGCTAGGTCTCAGGATAGCAGGCCAAGTCGGTTACATATTAGGGTTTTCCCTTTTAAACTTCTATCTTGTATTTTGCCGTGTTCTGCAAGAGAGTCGAAGTCTCCCATGTCACCCGAATCTTGACTGGGCCTTAGCAACGTCGTGGGCTTCTTCTGGGATGGACCATATATGCTGATCACGAGTACATGTAGGGTATGCCCACATCAGTGGGTGTAAAACATATTGCACAACGGATACATGTAAGGTTGAATTGGCGAGCCTAGCATGTAAAGACATGGCCTCGGAACACGGATGACCGAAAGATCGAGCATGAGTCACATGAATGATGTGATTGACATTGGAGAATGTCTACCTTTGCAGCTATATTGCTGGTCATGACGATCGGGGGGTGACATAGTGAATGGGGATCGTGTAATCACTAAAACTTCTTTAGGGATGTTTGTTTTACTGGGAGCTCATCTAATGTAATGTGATTATAATTTGAACCCACATATTATGAACTTAGTCTAAATGTCTTTGCAAAAAACCTTTTGTAGATCCTGTCAAAACCCAAGTCTTTGTTTAGTTTTGAGGGATTCATGGAGAGTGAGAAACTCAAAGTAGATGGGTCTAACTTCATAGACTGGTACCAATGCCCGAGGAACCTCCTCATCTTCCATGATCTATTCTATGTGCTGTGAGAACTGCTAGGAGATTTTCTTGTGGGCTTCAGCGAATGGCCAGATGATCATGATTATCGGGCCCAACATGACGCCTTCATGACACTGAAATACACCATGGTTCATGTCACAGAGCCTGCTCTGGGAGCATTGTTCATTGATATTCAGGCCTATAGTCTGGCCGAAGGACTCAAGATCCTATTTCAATATCAAGTCAGAATCATGGCATATGAGTACATGGATGGTTTTCTCTCAACTAAGATGAGGGGAAAGACCATCCTAGAAGACCACTTGGATATCATGGAAAGAATTCATGAGCTCCTTGTGGACATCATGGACTACTGGGTGAACGACAAATTTGTGGTAGATGTGGTGTTGCGCTCGCTACCCCACAACTACAAAGATGTCGTCTTGAACTACCTCGTGGAAGGGAAAGAGTTTACCTTCCTTGAGTTCATGGCTCATATGAGAACCCGGAATGTAGTGCCTCCTCTATGAGTTGTCATCAAAAGGAAAGGTATATATTTGATATACAAAGATATAAATGTTTAATTTCAAACACTTATAGAAGTTTATGAAGTATTTGATACTTGAACTGTTTTGTCGAAACATGACCCACTGCTTGAGAAGTGATTAAAGGAGTGGGCACGGCAACATGTGTTGATGGCAAACAAGATGCCAACGACACTCTCCTTCTGAAGTTATCATTTGGATTAGAATATTTGAATAAATTTGTAATCGATGAAAGTGAACTACATTAGTGTGTGTCTTGCATTTGTAAGACAGTTATTCAAATGAATTTGAGACAAATAAGTTGTTTTATTCCTATGAGTAATATCTTTTATGTTCACAGTTTTGATTATGAATGGGTTATTCATATTTTGATCTTGATGAAAGAAATTTAAATGTTTCTTAGATTGTGAAAATGCCAAAAGATATTCAAACTTAATAATGACATCATTTTGAATGACACTATAGTATTAAGTCATAATGGTACATATGAAAGGATTCATAAGTAGTGAAACCAAGGTCTTAAAGATACTATGTTGAATAATTGGACACATACAGACCATGCCCCTATTAGGCAAAAATGACTAAAACTCCACATTCTAGTAAAACGGGCGTGTGTTGAATAATTGGATATCATACATGATGATATGTTGTATTGTTCAACAAATGGTGGATATCATTATTTCGTAAAACTTCATTGTGAATATAAGCAAATAAATGTATACTCTAAATGAGACAAAAGTCTGAAACTATTATTGCGAACAAAGAATTTCTGAGTGAAGAATAATATTGAATTAACAAGAATATGAGTCTTTATGATTTGATCAAAACGACAAGTATTTGAGTTGTGATTCAAGCATATAAGACTTGTGAGAAGTGTTCCACAAATTACAATGCTAAGAATGTGTCAATGTGTTGACATGTATAAAGAATTGTAATCATACCATATTAGATATCGTATGGTCTAAAGTAATCTATTATCATGTTAGTGTTAGTATTTAGAAATTATAAATTAGAATAGCAAACACTTACTTATTGTATAAAGAATCATCAAGGATTCGTGGAAACAACACCATAAGTGTATGGCACAATGTGGTTTCCGGAAATTCTAGAGTTATGTGATAATTCAGAATTAGAATGAATAAAACTTTGTAGTGTATTCCTAGGAAACTAAGAATATGTATTAAATGACTACAACCAAAGGGGAAAATTAGTATTGCTCAAAGTGGTGATTTATCAAGAAGAGTTTCTCAATAAAAGAGTTGATGGTGAGAGCTCAAATAAGTTGAGAACCTTGCCTCCAAATGTTAGAGTAGCGCAACGGAATTGATTCCGGAACAAAACTCTACACATAGAGGAGAAACTAATGATAATGATCAAAAGTTTCAGTGGGAGCTTTTACTAAAATAAAGTAGGATTCATATAAGTTCTGACTCATTGCACGATTGAATTCATGATTCACTTGTCACGTTAATGGAACAATGACATACCTACGAACTATAAAGAAGCGATCATGAACCCAAGTACAAGAAATTACTTAGAGTCATGAAATCACGTACATTAAGTTACATTTAAGATGGTAAAGTAAAATGTTACTTGATCTTATCAAGTAAAGATGTTACTTGATCTTCCCAAAGGGACTACTAAAGTAAATGATCATGGGGCAAAATCGAAAGTATTCGTGCCTCCGTGCCCAAGTTCATAGTCTCTCTATATGAGTCACAAGGAAGAAATGAAACTTAAAGTAAGACATAAAGCTTGATTTGTGTCAAGAAATGTCTTGAACAAATTCAAATGGTTGACTACAATGTGTAGCAATGCTTAAGTCGAACAAATGGAATATCATAGCTAGAATTCTCAATTTGATGAATTATCAAAGGATTTTGGAATTATGCCCAGAATATTGAGAAGACCTGCATATACAATAAACTGAGTGGGAGCTAAGAGAGTTCCATACTCTTATATGTAGCTGACATATTTGAGTGGGAGCTTGATGAAACATTCTCATATGTGATTGACATATTGTGAATGGTATTGTTGGTATTAGTAATTATTAGAGAATATTAAGTAGATGAAGTTGAACGAATATTGAACATTGAAATCTATCAAGATAGATTGACATGTTTAATAGCATTAAGTCGAAATGTTTTCCTATATTAAATTATGAAGAAGTTCAGAATGGAACAAATTAAGAAGGAAGTTCTTACTTGTCGAACTAGGTAAAGCATTGAGATTGTCTTGGTACGATGATGTTTAAAATAAGGAAAAGATGTGTAACATCTACTATGCCTCAGTCATAGGTTCCATCTTATAAAACCATGTTGTATACTCGACATAATATGACCCACGTTCTTAATCACAAGAACAGGTTCCAAAGTGATATCTGGGTGAATCACTGAACAACAAGTTAAGTACAGTGTTTAGTGTCTGGAGAGAACTGAAGGTATACATGTGATCTGTAAAGGATGGTGAACATGATCGTAAAAGGGTTACGCTAGGAAGTTCCACCCAACCTAGATGATTGGAATTCTCACAACATTGAGTGCCTTAGAATAAGAGAATCATGGTTAGACATCAAAGTGGCATTTATTGAACCGTCAATAAGATTTACATTGACATAAGAAGTATATAATTACTTCAAAGGAAAAATATGGAATGTTACAGCTGGGGAAGTACATCTTCCCACAAAGTGTGTTCCTAATGCTCATGGCAATGAAAATGTCATCTTTTGATTGAATAATCAGATGTCATGAAAGAAGGAACAAAATTAACACTCTATCGCCAAAACATAAATATTTACACTGCAAGGTTATCATGTGATGATAAGAAGAATGTCAAATTAGATGACATTAACAATTCACGAAGAGATAAGGATCTATATAGTACAGTCCATAGACAAAACCTCTTCCATGAGAAAGCATGATCAAAACACCAAAAGTGTTATGGTGTAATGATTCGTATCAAATGCAGCTAGTTTATTTGTACTTTAGTGCAAGTGGGAGACTGTTGGAAATATGCCCTAGAGGCAAATAATAATATAGATTATTACCACACTTCATTAAGTTCATAATAGGTTTTATATCATGCTATAACTGTATTGATAGGAACGTCAATACATGTGTGATATGGAAACCACCAGAGTCCCTAGTGATCCTCTAGACACTAGTTCATTGGTCAATCAATGATCGACATTTCCTGATCAAGGACATTTATGTAAATTGACAATGGGGTCATTTCATTGGGTGAAATAAAGTGATGGACATACCCAACACATGAATTGTAACACGGTCAAGTCACGAAGTTCAACGTTACAATGAGTGGAAATGTAGTAACTAATTCCTTATACCGTGAGACCATATTTCATCACTATCACCCGAGAGTGTCTTGTTTGCATCAAACGTCACTCGGTAAAACAGTGATCATAAAGGTGTCTTCAGGTATTCAAAGGGGCATGTAGAGGTGTATGTGTCAAGAGCAGGATTTGTTCTTCCGCGTGACGGAGAGATATTCTAGGCCCACTCGAAGACATGACATCCATAAAGTTGTAGTGTGTGACTAGGTCATGGGGATGACATAAATCAAAATGAGTAAAGTTGTACTTGTAGGTAACGAGATTGAACACGACATGCCAATGTCGTTGATCAGGTCTCAGACAAGTAAAGTATCAAATTAACAGAGGTAATAGGACTCTATGTTTAATGGTTCAACGATAAAGATTCTCGTGGAATGCACAGGGGTCATTATGGGCATCCAGGTCTCGTTGATGATCATTAGTCCAAGAGGGGTCTTGACCATGTATGGTGTGCTCCTGAACCATTAGGGTAGCACACTTAAGGGTTTGACAACTCTTGGGGATCGTTTTGGTACCATAGGAATCACCAAAAAAGAGAAGGGAAAATCAGAAGGGTTCCAGGAAAGTCTAGCGGGTGTCCGGAAGTTGTTCCGGTTCAAAAATAAATAAATAATATGTAAATATATGTTAGTTATTGAATTATACATTTATTTATATTTATTTAATGATTTAATGGATAACCCATGGCTAATGGGCTAACTCCCTAAAGGGCAAAGGGCCCCTGAGGGAAAACCCCCCAAGGGAAAAGGAGGGAGTGGCCGACTGGGCCACATGGTCGCCGGCCAAGCCCACCAAGGTGGCCGGCCAAGCCCCCTCCTCTCCTGCCATTGGTTTAGTCCAATATTGCTAAGGCAAGGGACTTGGGGGCTCCCATCCCCCTATATAAAGGAGGGCATAGGGAGGGATTCTAGAGGCTTCCCCCTCCAAGTGCCCTCCTCTCTCCCTATCTCTCTTGTGAGTGTGTCCCCACTATAAGGGTTGCACGAATGAGAGTGCTCTTCACCATAGAGCACCATTGCGCTGCGGGGATTCTAGATCTAGGAGATCTACATCTGCAACCTCTGCTGGATCAGGGTCCGAGAGTCATCATCAAACACCGTATGTGTGTGACCCCTACATGGTGTTGCACTAGTGGTGGTAGAGTCGTTCGAGCCATCAAAGTCATTGGAGCCAGTGGAGTTGGAGTTGGTGGAGCCATCCAAGTTTAGAATGACCTTGAGGTCGGTGCCGATACGAATACATCAACCACGTTCTCCTGAACATTGACAAAGCTTTTTGGTCTTCAAGGGTAAGTTCGTGAAAAGCCCCTCCCGTTACTGCATTACTAATAGATAGATCTTGGCATTAGGGTGGTTTGCGTAGGAAAAAATATTTTTTCAGGCGCTAAACCCCAACATTAAGATCATGGAAGTATTACTAAATGATGAAACAATAAGTGGTATGCAAGCTCTATAATCTCAGAGAGAACACCAGGAGTAAATTGAAAACCTATAGGGTAATCCATAGTTCATAAACCCTAGAATAATCCAAAGTTGATATCGTATTGGTGTAATTCACCGAGTTGTCTTGGTATGCCATAAAGAGCATAATACTTGGCCTAAGTTAAGTAAGATCTAAAGAAGAATGAATTAAATCAACCGTCTTGTATGACGCTTTTGCGGAGTCGGGTTTGCCAAGGTGTGGATGTTCAGAAAGTTGAAAGTAAGCAAATATTGTTAGAATGGACTTTATGTCAACTATTTAAGATCCTTTAGGAAAGATCCTTACCTTTTAGAGGAGATAAACAAACTTTAGGTGTAAGTAGTTATTTATAGAAATCACCTCGGATATTCACAATTGTGTGGGTACACCATAGAATATTTTTTCAAGTCTTATTGAGGTATAAGTGCAGAAATGTATAGAGCTATAGTAGCCAAATGGTAGTATATATGGTGTTAGAGAGCATTAGAAAATCCTAAGCGAGGGAGTGAACAATGGAGTAAAAGGACCTCTTTGGGAAAATAATGTTGGAAAATTATGAGTGCATATTTGCATCATGTTTTATATTATTATTTTGCATTGTAGATGTAGGATCTTGGTATTTTACGGTGCTCGCGTGCACATTTTATGTTTGTTTTCACCAGGATCAGGACACATGATGGATACAATGGATACAATGGATACAATTCTTGGAGAAGTTGTACTAAGGAGAAAAGGAGTCAAAAACAACGTAAATCGCTTATTTGGGAAATATCAACAATACCAGAAGAAAACCCAAAGCGAACAAGACATACAGACGGTTCAATGACCAGCTATACGGCGGGAATAATTATTATTCTCGCCGTATAGTTGGTGCCGCCACCACCTCCGCAAATAGTTTCACCCCATGCAACTAGATCAAGGAGGCGACATACAAAACACACAGAAATTGCCGAAACCTCACCTCCGGAAGGCATCTGGTGGGGGAACTCGTCCACCGGGGATCCATCTTCGCCCTGTGCAGATCCGGGAGGCTAAGGCATCGATCTTCATCATCAACCGCTACATCACCGCCATCTCCATTCATCCCATCTACATCTTGTCTAGGTCTTGTTGTAATTTTTGTACTCGTTGTGGATTTATACAAGTACTATTCATCTATGATAGATTCCATTGTTATTGCCATGATGTTGATTTCCTACATGCCTGAGTAGATCATTAGTTCTTAGGGAATTGGAGAAACCCTAGTATGAGATTGAAATAAGATAAAGTTTATTATGATATTCATCGTTGTGACCATGTGTTAGATTGTCTTCATCTTGATGTCGAGAGAAGTCGACCTCTCAATATTTTCCTCTCATGGGGACTTGATGGAGGGAACTACTTGTTGGTAGACGGAGGTGTGTTAGCACTTACAGTGACTATAAAGTTGTTGGCACTCCTTACGTATCAACTTGGGAAACCGAGGAAACTCACGGAACACTATCCATGCCATGGGATACGCCCTACGGGATTACGTCCCTTAATAGCACAGTAATTCGATTCATGTCGATTGCTGACGGCTGTGGTTATGAGGATGATGTGAGCAGTGGTTGCTGCCTATTTGTCCAAATATGGAGTTCCTCCCACACATACATAGTTGAGAATGTTCATGATAATAATCTTTACCTTAGCTCCTTATAATGGTAGTGGTGTATCCGCTACTCCCTGAGAATGCTTTTTCCCTATTGCAGTTCCAATCTCTCTTAGATACGCGATACTTACTTTCTGTGTTCAGTTGTTTTACTTTGTTTAGTGTTGCTCTTATACCAAAAACCCAAAATCACCTTTTTACGCAATACTTGAATTTTATCATGTCACTTAGAACTTTATTTAGCATTTCTATTGTAATATTTATTTCAAGAGTTATTAGACTTCAAACTCCTGCTCCCTGTGGGATTGGTATCTTTATTTCGAAACTAGCTACAAACGATCTGTGCACTTGCAGTCATCAAGCTATTTTCTGGCACCATTGTTGGGGAGCTAAGCGTTGTAGGTCTTTTAGATTTTGCTTATTTATTTTTGTATTGCTAAGTTTTGTTTTGAGTAATAGGTTTCCACCAACATGATGGAGTTTGAGCTTATGACTAGTGCAACCCACTCAGCCACTTTGGGAAGCCCTATTATATTTATAAAAGAGACAACTCCAATGACAAGACAAGGGGGTTTGAAATAAATCCTCTATTACTTGGTATTCTACACAAGAAGCAATTTACTGGAGATGAAGAAGATCCTGATCCATATGAGCATATTGCATGTTTCAAAGATATATGTGGCACTTTTCATTTGACGGGATATACTGCTGATGAGGTAAGGGTTAAACTTTTTAGTCAGACTTTGACTAGTATAGCTCTCTCATGGTATAGATCTCTACCACCAGAAGCCACTACTACTTGGGATAATTTAGCCCGTGAATTTCTAGCAAAATATTAGCCATTATCAAAATCTTTTGGAATCAGGCGTCTTATAATGACTTGGAGGAACCATTCTAATGAAGGACCAGCAAGAGCTTATATTAGATTTAAAGATTTGATACGTCTATATCCTCATCATGATTTGCCTAAATGGTATTTATTGCATGTCTTTTATGGCGGTTTAATTGAACCTAATAAAATTGAACTAGACTCTTTCACGGAAGGAGACTTTATGAATCTTCCTATAACTAAAGCTTGGGCTTTTCTTAATATAATTTGTGATCATAGAGTTTCATGGAATTTTGGTCTAGGAAGTGAAGGAGGCGTAGAAATAGATCATGATTGTATTCATGACTATAATAAAAAGGGCCATGTTAAAGAATTATCTAAAGAACTTTATTTGGATTCAGATCTTGTGTTGCAAGTTGTTAAAGCCTTTACAGAACATATCAAAGCTCCAAAAGAAGGTTTGGTCAAGTATGATCCACCACCCAAACCTGAGAAGAAAAGAGAAGCTAAAGCAACACTACCTCCCTAGAACCAAAATATGAGATGCCTTTCCCTAACACTTCACAAAATCATATTCTTGAATATGAACAGTACAAAGTAGTACAGGAGAGGAAGGAAGAGGAAAGTATTCCAGAAGTCGTGGAACATCTGGAAGAAACCAAAGATGAGGAGGTAACCAAGGAAGCAATTATGGCTATGTACGCACATTGTAACATAGTTGAACTTGATGAAGAGACTTCCGTATTGGTTGAAGGTAAAACAAAGGTAAAAGATGTGAGTAAGCCTATTCTTCCCTGCATATTTAAAGAAACCTCGCATTATGGTTTATACGATCTTGGCACCGAACTTAATGTTATATCTTATGATTTCTATTTAGAAATAAAAGAAGAAATAGAACCGGCTACAATTCAAAATACTGATATGACAAGTATGTTAGCCAATAAAAATCTTAGAATTCCAATGGGAGTACTTGAAGATGCAACTGTCACAATTGGCAACAAAAAAATTCCTATCGATTTTGTAGTTGTTGATATGCCAGCTAACACCCTTTGCCCAATTATATTTGGAAGAAACTTTTTGAGTGATATAGGTGCCTATGTTGATTTCAAAAAGAAGAATGTGTGTCTTAAGCTTGGGGGAGCGGAAAAAGAATTCCACATTTCCAAATTTAAAGACAAGCCTCCACAAATACAAGAAAAAGAGGAAGAGAAAACTATTGAGGAAATGGCAACTCTCTTCTTTAGTAATCAAGAAGAAGAAATAAATGAAGATTCAAATTATGAAGAATTAGTTATGGAGGACAAGTCCCTAGAAGAACTAGAAGATGAATTTGATTCACTTCCCATTATAGGACCTCCAACTAATGAGGCTTTCGAAGAGCCAGAAAAGAGAGGGGACGAGGAATTACCACCCCCAGAATTGAAGACTCTACCAGATAATATTAGATACCGATTTTTAGATGATAGAAATAAATTCCATGTTATTATTAGTGCTAAACTTTCAAGAGAAGAAGAAGAACTCATGAAAATACTTAAGGAGCATCACAAGGCCTTTGGGTACTCAATGGACGAATATTCATGGAAGAAGGTTTTAAACCAGTTGCTGAATTTAATAGAAGACTGAAGCCTGAAATGAAGGAAGTGGTAAGAAAAGAAATTGTACGCCTATTAGACGCAGGTATAATCTATCCTGTTGATGATAGTGAATGGGTAGGTGTTCCTAAGAAGGGTCGTTTTACTGTTGTTCCTAATGAAAACAATGAATTGATAACTACTAGAACTATTGTCGGGCATAGGATGTGCATAGACTTTAGGAAAATGAATAAAGAAACTAGGAAAGATCACTATCCTTTACCGTTCATAGATCAAACTTTAGAAAGACTAACAAACCACACTCATTTTTGCTACTTGGACGGATACTCTGGTTTTTCTCAAATAGTTGTTCATCCGGATGACCAACTTAAAATAACTTTCGTTAGTCCTTATGGTTTACATGCTTACCGACGTATGCCTTTTGGTTTATGTAATGCTCTAGCTACTTTTCAAAGATGCATGGCTGCTATTTTTGCGGATTTTATAGAACTGATAATGGAAGTATTTATGGATGAATTTTCTGTCTCTAGAACTTTGTTTACTAGTTGCTTGGATAATCTCAAAAGTGTTTTGTAGCGTTGCGAAGAAACCAATCTTGTTCTAAACTGGGAGAAGTGCCATTTTATAGTCAAAGAAGGTATAGTACTTGGACATAAAGTATCAGGTAAGGGAATTGAAGTGGATAGAGCTAAGGTTGAGGCCATAGAGAGAATGCCACAACCTAGGGATATTAAAGGTATAAGAAGTTTCCTTGGTCATGTGGATTTTTTATAGAAGGTTCATTAGAAATTTCTCTGGAATATCTAAACCTTTGAAAAACTATCTGCAAAAGGGAGTAAGATTTAATTTCAATGATAAATGTCTCGAAGCCTTTGATAAACTAAAAAATGCTTTATCTCGTGCTCCTATCATTAAACCACCTATCTGGGATATGACTTTTGACTTAATATGTGAGGCTAGTGATGATGATGTAGGAGTAACTCTGGGACAACACGTTGGTCGCAAATTTAGTATTATACATCATGCTAGTAGAACTCTTAATGGTGCTCAAAAGAATTATCCCAAGGAAAAAAGGGAACTTTTTGCTGTATTTTTCTCTTGTGATAAATTTCATTCTTATATAGTTGATGAAAAAGTAAGAGTTCATATGGATCATGTTAGTTTAAAAGAACTCCTTGAGAGGAAAGACCATCAGCCAAGATTGATCCGTTGGATTCTTTTACTTCAAGAATTTGAGTTGCAGATTATGCAGAGGCAGGAAATAAATAAGATGGATGCAGTGTCCATGTTTGCCCAGCAAGACACTAATCTTGTTGAGAGGAATTTAGTCCTGGTGATTTTCGCTTACGAGAATTATTCAATGAACTAAGGTCAATTCCTCCAAAAGAGAAGAAGTCTTTGTTGTTGGAGGAGCTTGTCATCCCCAAATAAGCAAACTGCAAGTTTGAGGTAAGTGTTCATACTCAAATAAGTGATTTGTTTTCATAGATTTTACTTCTAAATTTTTTTGCCTTTGAATTCCTTATGTTTTTATGAAGTTCTGGAGGTTTTTACCAACTATACAGGCGCAACTATACGACCGGAGAAAAATCTCCCGCCGTGTAGTTGGTCGTTAAACCCTCTATATCTTCTTTGTGAAATTTTTTTCAATGTCTGGACCTATTCGGGCGCAACTATACGACCAAAGACAATATTTCGGCCGTATAGTTGGTCGTTGAACTCTCAGGCACTTTCAATTTTTGATGTTTGTATCTATACGGTCACAACTATACAACCAGAGACAATATTCCGGCTGTATAGTTGGTCACTGAACTCTCAGGCACTATCGATTTTTGATGGCTATATCTATACGGTCGCAACTATACGACCGGAGACAATATTTCGACCGTATAGTTGGTCGTTAAACTACTAGACACTTTTCATTTTATTTATTTTTATTTACAAAAAAAACATTATCATCGGTTCCGAGTCGTAACTTAACCGACCTAGACTCGAGATATTTGGAAATATCTGCCCGGAACCAACTATACGGCTGGAGCTATACGGGCCACGCCCGTATAGTTGGTCGTTACGTGGTAGGACTCCTCGAAATCCGTGATTTCTTTCCCTATTTCGTTAAGATTCTTTTCTTGGGTGAGAATTTGGTGTTTCCCGCGAGTTTTGCCGACCTCTGACCCCCCTTATATACTGCCATTGTCTCTCTCTCTAACCATAATCTCCAGGAACCAATCCAGCCATGCTCTATCCCGTCCCAGGCCGTGGGAAACCCCGGGGTCCCATTGCTCCTTCCAGGGACCGCTCTCGCAGCCCGTCCATGGAGGACGACAATGAGGAGGTGGCGAGGTTTAGCCCGGGGTACAAGGAGTACGTCGAGCCAAGCTTCTACAACAACGATTCTGATGATGATGTGGTGGACGTCTACATCCACCGTGATGTCTATGATCCCCCGGAGATCAACTGGGCAGCAATGATGAGAGCTCAAGAAGAGAGATAAGGTCACAAGCCGCATGGAAAAGGGCGTGTGGAGGCGGTCAAGTTTGTCACCACGGACCCCAGGCCACACAAGCGTAAGGAATTATCTAATATTGGTGCAGGTGCTAGCATGGGAGAAAAGGTGCCACTCTTGAAGCCAACCATTGGTGCTCGTATGAGGGTGAAGCCTCAAGAAGAGTGGAGGTACGGCTTCCACTTCCCCGATCCATCAATTATGTATGAGGAATAAGAAGTTGTTCCCAGGACCAAGGATCACGTGCGAGCACTGGAGATATATCAGAAGCAGGAACTACTTCATCGCGTCGAAGTCCGCCACTGTCTCAAGGAGATAAAGAAGAAGGATGATCTTCTCCCATTGGTGACTAAGCTCGTAGATAAAGTGGACACTCTGCAATTTTATTTGCGTAGGTGCTACAACCGGATCACTGCTCTGGAGGATACCAACAATAAGCTACGCACCATGGTGTTACATGCCATGGCGCCACAATGATCTACAATAATCCCAGTATCAAATATACGCAAGGGATTATTTGAACCCACCTGGCGTGATTCCAAGCTTGGGGAGATCTTTAAGACCTTGTAATCTATCCAATAAGTTTTACATTACTATTTTAGTTTTGCATTAGTTCAAAATAGAAATAAAGTTTGCATCATTAGAATTTCCTTTAGGAATAGTCGATCCCTTTTATGAAATTCTGAGTTTATTATTATATATGGAGCAATATTGAGTTTGTTCTTGTTTTATTGGATATATCAATGTCTTGAGTATAATTTTACTTCAACTTGATGATAGCAATAGGACTCTTCCACACCATTGGTATTAATGGAACATACAAAGATAATTTGGTCAATATGTTGTAAGTTCATGGTTTGATTTACAAAGAAAGAAAAAAACTATCTAATCAGTTAAGTTAGAAAAGAAACCTTGAATAAAGGAAAATAAAAGTGCTATCAAAATAGAGTGAGAACAAGTCAAGGTAGAATATTCAAGTCATAAAAATGCTTCATATACAATTGCAATTTGATAATTGAGATCGTTAAACTTTGAATTCCTACATGAAATGGAATGTATGGCTAGCTGTTTTGCCTAGCACTTAAAAAAAGTGTGAGCATATACACACAAGAGAAGAAAAGAAAGAACAAAAAAAGAGCGAGTGTGCAAAGAGATAATAGGCATACCCCATTATATTGTAGTATGACAAAGAGACACTTTTGAGATTTTGAATCCCAAGTGGATACGTTGATCCTAAAACACTTGGGACTACCTCGCTAGCCCATTCGGTTGAACCGGATACTTTTACATTATGTTGAGATTCATCTTTTGTGAACTTTTGATAACTAAGGGATGGAAGCCTGCTAATACTATTCAGATGGTTCGAGTAAGGTACTATTCATGAACTTATTCCTATGTATCATATATGATAAACACATGATGCAACTGCCTCATTTATTTTATCGACTCAGCTTCATGAATATGAGGATCACATCCATCAAAGCTAAACTTGCTCGGGATGAGCAAGAGTCTAAGCTTGGTGGAGTTGATGAGTTCATATTTGCATCATGTTTTATATTATTATTTTGCATTGTATATGTAGGATCTTGGTATTTTACGGCGCTCTCGTGCACATTTTATGTCTGTTTTCACCAGGATCAGGACAGATGATCGATACAATGGACACAATTCTTGGAGCAGTTGTACTAAGGAGAAAAGGAGTAAAAACAACGTAAATCCCTTATTTGGGAAATATCAATAATACCAGAAGAAAATCTGGAGCAAACAAGACATACAGACGGTTCAACGACCAACTATACTGCGGGAATAATTTTTTTGGCCGTATAGTTGGCGCCGCCACCGCCTCCTCAAATAGTTTCACCCCGTGCAACTGGATCAGGGAGACAACATACAGAACACCCATAAATCGCCAAAACCTCACCTTCAGAAGGCATCTGGAGGGGGAACTCATCCACCGGGGATCCATCTTTGCCCTGCGCAGATCCGGGAGGCTAAGGCATCGATCTTCATCATCAACCGCTGCATCACCGCCATCTCCATCCATCCCATCTACATCTTGTCTAGATCTTGTTGTAATTTCCATACTCATTGTGGATTTATACAAGTAATATTCATCTATGATAGATTCCATTTTTATTGCCATGATGTTGATTGCCTCCATGTCTGAGTAGATCATTAGTTCTTGGGGAGATGGAGAAACCCTAGTATGAGATTGAAATAAGATAAAGTTTATTATGATATTTATCACTGTGACCATGTGTTAGATTATCTTCATCTTAATGTTGAGAGAAGTCGACCTCTCAATATTTTCCTGTCATGGGGACTTGATGGAGAGAACTACTTGTTGGTAGACAGAGGTGTGCACATACAGTGACTATAAAGCTGTTGGCACTCCTTACGTATCAACTTGGGAAACCGAGGAAACTCACGGAACACTATCCATGCCATGGGATATGTCCTACGGGATTACGTCCCTAAATAGCACAGTAATTTGATTGATGTCGATTGCTGACTGTTGTGGTTATGAGGATGATGAGAGCAGCGGTTGCTGCCTATTTGTCCAAATACGGAGTTCCTTCGACACATACATAGTTGAGAATGTTCATGATAATAATCTTTACCTTAGCTCCTTATAATGATAGTGGTGTATCCGCTACTCCCTGAGAACGCTTTTCCCTATTGCAGTTCCAATCTCTCTTACATACGCAATACTTACTTTCTATATTCAGCTGTTTTACTTTGTTTATTGTTGCACTTGTACCAAAAACCCCAAAACACCTTTTTACGCAATACTCGCATTTTATCTTGTCACTTAGAACTTTATTTAGCATTTCTATTGTAATATTTATTTCAAGAGTTATTAGACTTCAGACTCCTACTCCCTATGGGATCGATATCTTTATTTCGAAACTAGCTACAAACGATTTGTGCACTTGCAGTCATCAGAAATCACGGTGACGGAGGACCATTGTCAAGTCAGAAAGGGATTCAGGGAGAAGGATCCGAGTAATGATACACAACTATTTCCAACGAAGACTATCCTGGAGCCAGAGAATTATCATCATCTACATAAGTCAATTCTACATTCTGAAATGTAAGAGAGTTTGAACTTCGGGGATGAAGTTGATTTTAAGGGGGAGAGACTAACATCCCATGATTTTAGGTCAAAGAAATAGAGACCGCAAGTGTGTGCATTGCATTCACGCATCAGAAAATCCGAGGAATTTTCGCGCAAAAGTAAAACACTTTGGTGAGTGTTAATTTAGCAAAACCTCTAAGTATGCCAGAATTCAAAATACCTAGAGGTCATGCCAGAATTTTTAGCAAAACTAAAAGTAACACCTATACAACTTCCTAACTAAGCCTTCTAGCTCCAAAATCTTCTTTGTAACAGTTTGTACCTACAAGCAAATAAAAAACTATAGTAAAGGTTATTATTAGTATAAATTTCTCTCAGACTTAATAGTTAAGTGCACTATTGTATATCCTCACTGAGAAAATTATGATTAGGGGAAAAATTCACCAAAAGGAAACATCTGATCTTTTACTTAAAAGACTTTAGCACAACATCCTTAGCCAAAGGAGCAAGTTTCACCTAGCAAGATAGAAGTAAGACGGTAAAGAAACAAGATATTTCTATTTGGTCTAACCCACAGATATAGGACAAGAGCACACAACTTAATCATGCACGCAGGGGTAGTGCTATCGACACCGGGAAGCAAGGGATAGTGAATAAAAGCAGAGTTGTGTGAGCAGAGGAAGTTGTGCTACACATCCTATCCACCTAGAAGAATAGCAAGAACACCACAAGATCTTAGACAGATTCTTACCTGATCAATCTATGAAACACCACAGAAAGCCGCCAGTTAACCAACCAAGATGGTTACATAAAGGAGAATAAGGTATGGGTGTAGATCAAGGGCAAGAAGGAGCTAGGAGGAGTAGATCAAGGAGGAGGGCCAAGCCTCTCATAGCCAGGAGCTAACCAAGCTCACCATCAACATCAAGGGCAAAAGTAACATCTCAGCCACATTAACCATCACAGTAGGTTGGATGGATTCCAACAAAAATCATATCATGCATCTATTTTATTTTATCAACTTTAATAATATGATCTGTTAGTTTAAATAGAATCCTCAGAGCTACACCCAACTGGGGTGTATACTCATCATAGGAAAGTAAAAGGGCCAATAGGAGGATCTCGTCTTTCTCTAAGCATTATCTCAATTCTTAGTCTTTGCATCATGGATTTAAATCCAACAAAACCGCAAGGAAACAACATGAATTAATAGGGGTTACCACCGTGTACCATCCATTAGGAGGCCTCACGGTGGCATCCTCCCAAAGCTAAAACATGTTCCAATAAAGGCAACTTAAAGAATCATTTTCCTAAACCACTGGGAATCATCAACACTTGATAACCTATCAGAATATAGTATTGTCATAGTAGTTTGCTCAGCAGCATCATTCCAATAATGGTTAAACCATCACTGATATACTTAGAAAATCATTTCCAGGGTATATCACCATACATAGTTAGCAATATTTTTCATAATACTAGAACTATTAATCATCTTCCTTGCCATTAAGTGTAGGGTTTCCATAGCATATAACAAAAAAAATCTACGTGAAATACCCCAAATGCCCAAGGATCTATCTAGAAGTAATGCGGTAATGGAGGAAGATGTCGGTAACGTACCCTTGAAGATCGAGAGAGCGTTACAGTCATGCAGGAGTGTGGATGATGTAGTCTTACCCGTCCGACCTCAAGGTCGCGAAGCTCCTCGCAAGTCACCCCTTATCAAGGTCCTTGCACGATGGTCGGTCGCTACAAGTGTAGCTCCCCCAAGTTATCACACACATACGGTGCAATACAACGACTCCCGAACTTCTTGATTCTTGCCGAGGTTGCGGAAGTAGACCTCCTGGTGGAATCCCTGTAGCACAATGGCATGCCACAGATGCATTGACTTTGCACGTACAGTCCTTTCTCTGGGACCTGCCACCGCAAAGACAACTAGAGAGAGGGGGATTTTCTCTAAGAAAAGATGCCTTAGAGAGTACCTATTGGTGTGTTTTAATCCTCCCATGGGCACCCCTTTATATAGGTGGAGGGAAGTGTGCCCTATCCTTTGGGTGCCCCATGTGGGACTAAAAAGGACAAGAAAATGGAAAAAGGCTAGTGCTAAAACCGGCTGGGTCGCAGCAACAGCACTAGGCCCGCCATCTAGCAGCATCAGCCAGCCGGGTGGGCCAGGCGCCACGACCCAGCTTCCTCGCGTGGTAGCGGCCATCAGCATAGTCGACCGTGGTGGGCTGGCGTGCCACCCTGCGACCCAGTGCACACGCGCCCGCGGCGGCCTGACGTGACGCCTGGCAGGGTTCGTGCATGGTAGCCTAGCTCGCCCGCGGTGGCCTGGGCGGAGTGGACTGGGTGGGCCGACTGGGTGGCTAGCCCGCGCAGCTGCCCGCGTGCCCTCGTGGGCCAGGTCGAGAAGGCTAGCTACAGCCAGTCTCCCCCACATGGCGCGTATTACCTGTCGCCCACGTGGGTGTGGGCTGGTCAAACCAGCCCTATTTATTTGTTGTTTCTCTGTCTTTTTCCTGCGGTTTCCTCTTAGGTCGATTCCCTCTAGGATTTTGGCCTAATGAGAAAGTTGCTTCATAAATCTTAATTTAAATAATAAATGCATATTATGAATTGTCATTTATCTGAAACTCCAAACAACTTAAATCTTAATTTAAATAATTCAGCCTTTTCCTTTCCTTCTTTCTCCAAACAACTTCAGATCTCTCCGTAACAATTTCGTTTTCTCTCTCTTCTATGAGTCTATCTCTCAGGAGGATCTCCAAGTGTCGTATCGCCCTTAAGCGTGTTTCCCTACAGTTCGGGAATGTTAGAGAAATGATATGTATCAATGATCAACAGCGGGACCGGTATTCCCATGTTGACCCCTATGCACTCCACAAATCACCATCGATTCGAACCTGAAACGATATGTCCAATTCCCTTTGTTACGTGATACATGACTTGTCCGAGATTCGATCATCGGTATCACGATACCTTGTTAAATCTCGTTTCCAACAAGTACTATTTTACTCGTTCCCGTGAAATTCCATCCCCATGATCTAGTCATACGTTGCGCAACTTATGGATGTAATTCACCGAGTAGGCCTAGTGTATATTCCCGGCACACAGGAGAACAAATCCCGATCTTGATGCATAATGCCTCTACATGCCCCTTTGGATACCCAACATGCACCTTTATGGTCACCCTTTTATAGAAATGACGGTTGATATAGTCTAAGCAATCCTATTGTGACAGTGATTGATATGATCTCATGGTCTAAGGATTAGGAACTCTGTTTCTGATAATTGCAAAGTGAACTAAGTGACATGATTGTGTTGCAACAATCATTTGTGGGAAATGTCAATCACATCATTCTAGATGAGATGACTTCATTGTTAGTTGGCTTTCTTTTCATAGAACCATGACCAGGAAACCTTATCAGTTGCCCAATGAATTAGTTGAATAGAGGCTACTAGGGACCTAGGTTTGTTTATACATCACACATGTATCAATGTTTCCGCTTGATATAGTTATACATGATATAAAACTATTATGAACTAATGGGATATGATAATAAACCCCTTTATTATTTGCCTCTGGGGCATATCTCCTTTAGTCTCCCACTTGCACTAGAGTACAAATAATCTAGCTGCATTGCTAC
Source organism: Avena eriantha (assembly GCA_910589775.1). Taxonomy (NCBI): domain Eukaryota; kingdom Viridiplantae; phylum Streptophyta; class Magnoliopsida; order Poales; family Poaceae; genus Avena; species Avena eriantha. The sequence continues at coordinate 525,615,596 of OU342742.1, read as the reverse complement.
TAACAATAAAGCATATCTCATACGCTTTTATTGATCATGCTTGCTCATGGAGGACTTCCTGTCTTAAATCTGTTTCACCAGATTCAAAAGGTCCTATTTTGCAAATCATTAATGTCAACTATTTTGACATTCACACCATTATCATATAATGTGTTGTACATTTTGGTGATGAAGTGAGACTTATGTTTTCTAGTTAATACAATGATGACCTATTGGCCAATAGAACTTTCAAGATGTCATGCATACCTATAAAACACACTTAGTCGAAAGTCGAACGTTCTCTAGACGAAAATCATACTTGCTAACATTGAAGTATCCTAATAATTTTATATCTATGCAGATTCAATCAAAGTGCAATACTTTCACTTTGATGTCCAGCCACACTTTCGCTGCATTCAAACTTAACTTTGATTCAGTGATTGATTCATAAACCACTCTAGAATTTTTGTTCTTTACAACTAAGAACATGGGCCACATTATATCAAGTATAAACAACATGGGTTTTACCTTGGAAACACTATGGACAAGGCATTGTTGATGCAATGCATCCATTTTCCCTGTTTTAACCATTGTCGTAAATACCGAGTCATTACTCAATACTTCTCCTTAATTGTTCAAGTAAGAACCAATTCTTTGCTTGAATCCAGTCTGAACTCTTTTCAGGATCTCAATTAGGTCCTTTTGAACACTTTTAGAATTCTCCAAGCATTTTGATAAGTCCTTTGCTAATTTCATGACTCTAAGTCATTTCTTTTACTTGGGTCCATCATTATTTCTTTGTATTGCGTGCGTATGTCTTATTCCAATAATAGGACAAGTGAATCAAGAATGAAATTCTGCAAATGTAGAACAAATTCTTGAATCCTACTTTCATAAGTTTTAGTTGAAACTTCAGCTTACACTTATTCTGTTCCACTAACACTTCTATAAGAAACTTTTCTCAAAGAAGTACCTCGCTGAGACTATACAAACTTTGTCTTCTTCGGGTATTAGTTTGGAAATAGTCTTACTAAGAATGTACCACAAAGACTTACTATTCGTAACGATCTCGAACTATCAAAATCTCTAGAACCTCGAGCATGCCATATCTCATCTGGTGTTGTTTCCGCGAATCTTTAGATGTTCCTAATACTTTTGAGTGTTGGCTAATTCAATATGTAACTATAATTCCTAACGTGAATCCTTTCAAAGATCATTTGGACCATATGTATCTTATATACTATGATTATGATGTATTATACATATCAATACTATTTGATTAGTCCAATCACCATAATTCGTGAAACTGTTTTTCACAAGTCCCTTATATGCCAATATGCTATTAACTTGAATTCATAATCACTTTAATCAAATCGCAAAGACTTCGAAATCTTGTTAATCTTATAACCATTTCATTCTAAAATCATTTGAACAATTCAAATAGTTTCAAACTTGTGTTTCATTAAGTAAATACACATATTTACTTAAATTCACCATGAAGATAATGATTTCCACTATCTGTTGAAAATGATATACATCATATGTATAAAATTCAACAATTCTTCACATGTTACCGTTTTACCATAATGCGGAGTTTTAGTCATTCTACCCAACGAGGCGTGGTTTCACAAAGTCTCTAGAACAAATATCTAAGACCCCAATCTTCATTAACATGAAAAACATGCAATAACCACGATGACTTAAACAATAGTGTTATTCAATATTTAAACTTGAATATCTTTTGCCAATTTTCATAATGTCCTTTTATCATACAAATAAATACTAGAATAACTTGTTTATAATCCCAATGTGAATCATAAAAAAATTACTCATAAAAATAGAACAACTGAATTGTTTCTTATTAATATGAATAACCATCTCGTAATAAGCAAGACACACTAATAAGTTTCACAAACTTGATTATAAGGATTTTATTCAAATCTTCTAATCCTAATGATAAACTTAGAGGGAAGGAGTGTCGTCGTCCATCAACTAGCTTGTTTGTCGTCATCATGTCATCAATGCTTGGTTCAATTCTGTAACTCTTACGCAGAGGGTCTTGTTTTCAAGAAAACAAGATTAAGTATCCAATACTTGAAAACTGCATAAGTGTTTCACGGAAACATTTATTACTTGTGTATCACATATACACTTTCCGTTGACGATGATCCCATCTTTTGGGTTCGACCTTGGCGAAGGTATCACGGCGGTCACGAAGAGTTGTATCTTCTCTACCATCGGATTCATCATGGCAAATCTTCCAGGGGTTTCACAAAGGACATAGAGGAGATGGTTCTCTATGAGGATCCTACTTAGGCATTGGTATTAGTCAATGAAATTTGACCCATCTAACTTAAGTGTCTCCTTGTTCATTAATGGACCAAAGATGTCTTGAACTAAGGGGATGGCCATAATCTACAAGACATTTGCAAAAAGGACTTAGACCAAGTTCATAATATGGAGTTCAGATTTTTAATCGAACTCCCACTTAAACTATCATCCCTAAAGACAGTCTAATGAATACACGACCCCTTTTCACCACATCATCCCCGATCGTCATAGCCTTTGATGTGGCTTCTAGGGTGGACTATATGCATCGATCACATCATCCATGTAACTCGTGCTTGATCTTTCGATAATTGCGTTCCGAGGCCATGTCTGTACATGCTAGGCTCACCAACCCAACCATATTGTAGTTGTTGTGCATACATGGCTTGCACCCACCATATGCGAACGCGGATATGTCTGACACCCGATCATCACGGCCTGCCTCATAACGGAGAACTTTCTTGGTGGCGCACAATAATGGGAGAACACTTTTGTTGGTATTTAATTAGGGATCATCATATTTAAAAGCTATCGTTGTGTATCTAATACCAGCACTCAAACAAGATACACTTAAAAGATTAAATCATATCTAATCTAAATGTGACATGACATGATTGTCTTTGTGCTCCATGATCTCCATCAGGTGCTCTAGTTTGACGCCAAGTCCACAATGCCACCGGTCTTGTCATTCATCTTCACGATGACTACTACTATACGACTTAGTAATAGGAAAAGTAAACTACCTTACCTTTTCATGACTGCAACTCTATCACATCACAAAGCCTTCCCTGCAACATAAAGTTAGATGCCTCTACTTTATCTATTGCATATTTTACATGGTTCTTTAGGCTTTCGCAACAGAACCGTTTCTACCTATGAACTTACAACCACAACATGGATACAATAGTTGTCTCTACTACACCCCATTTGGGGCCTTCCGTTGTAGATGCCATATCAACTACTGTGAGAGAGACAAACACCCGCTAGCCACTTATATGGCACAAGTCATATGTCGAGCGTGGAACCAGTCTCACATAGGATTACGCGTAAGGTCGATTCGGGCCGCTTCATCTTACAGTACCGCGATATAAACAAATACACGTGGGAAGGTAACAACTAGGGTATCCATGCCCAGACTTTGCATGTGTCTATCCTTACTAGCATACTAACCATAGATCGGGCTCTGATACCACTATAGCGTTTCTGCAACAGATAACAAATTTGCTACTGTGTGGAACACCCTGAATGCCCAAGGATCTATCTAGAAGTAATGCAGTAACGGAGGAAGACAGCGGTAACGTACCCTTGAAGACCAAGAGAGCGTTATGGTCATGCAGGAGCATGGATGATGTAGTTGTATCCATCCGACCTCAAGGTTGCGAAGCTCCTCGCAAGTCACCCATTGTCCAGGTCCTTGCACGATGGTTGGTCGCTACAAGTGCAGCTCCCCCGAGTTATCACACACATACGGTGCAATACAACGCCCCCTAGACTTCTTAATCCCTGCCAAGGTTGCAGAAGTAGGCCACCTGGCAGAATAATTATAGCACAACGGCATGCCACAGATGTGTTGACTTTGCGCGTACAGTCCTTTCTCTGGGACCGTGCCACCACAAAGACTACAAGAAAGAGGGGGATTTTCTTTAAGGAAATATGCCTTAGAGAATATCTATTGGTGTGTTTTAATCCTCCCATGGGCACCCCTTTATATAGGAAGAGGGAGGTGTGCCCTCTCCTTTGGGTGCCCCATGTGGGGCTCAAAATGACAAGAAAAAGGCAAAATACTAGTGCTACAGCCGACTGGGCCATAGCAACAGCACTAGGCCCGCCAGCTAGTAGCTTCAGACAGCCGGGTGGGCCAGGCGCCACGGCCTAGCTTCCCCGCGCGGTAGCGGCCAGTAGCACAACCAACCGGGGTGGGCCGGCGCCGGTGGGCTGACGCATGGTGGCCTAGCTCGCTCGCGGTGGTCTAGGCGAAGTGGCCCGAGTGGGCCAGCAAGTGGCGGCTTAGCTGAAATGGATCGTATGGGCACCAAGAGGAGAGGGTGAATAGGTGCTACACCAATTTTTAGTTCTTTTTCAATTTTAGGCTTAACACAAAGGTAAATTCTCTAGATATGCAACTAAGAGGAATTTCCCAATATGTAAACCTAACTACTAAGCGACTAAAGGCAAAAGGGAGTGGAATGAGGTAACCATAGTGAAGCACACGGAGACACATGATTTGTTTTACCGCAGTTCCTTCCTTGTTAAGGGAAGTACGTCTACGTTGGAGGGGTGGGTGGTACTAAGACCACCACGCCACAATAGGCCTCACCCTATTCTTCGATGGATCTCGCCACCAAAGGCTCGATCCACCTTCCACTATTGGTACCCTTCTAGGCGGGAACCAATGCCTTTACAACACTAGCAGGGCACGCATCCACAACTGAATTGGAGGCTCCCGTTATGAAAACAAGCTGCCACAAGAACAAGTTAATCAATAATAAAAATAGAGATCTAGATATTTGCAATAAATACTAGATCAAGAATCCTCCAAGTGAATGGAGGGGAAGTGGAGATCTTGATGGATGCTGATGAAGATCAAAGTCTCCTCCTTCGATTCCCCAAAGCCTGGAGCCTTTGAGTGGTTGAAGATGGATATCGCGCTTGAATCGATATGAACAAGGCAGAACTTTTTTGCAGGATTCAAGAAATCTAAAATGGGGATATGAAGGGATATTTATAGCCCATCCGAAAAGCTGCTGGTGGATGAATCAGGGGGTGGATTATCTGGCCTAAGTGGAGGGGCGGATTATTTGGCCGGGGCAAACATCCGCCCCGGAGTCGGACAATCTGGACCAAATGTCCGGCCCCTCACAACGAGATGCGCCTTGGTCGCCTTTGGAAAAAACTTTGGGGCGGAATATCCTGCCCCCTGGTGGGGCAGATTATGCAGCCTGGGCAAAAGCTCCGGCCCTAGACGGTTAATCTGGGAAAAACTCCACCCCTACCGTGTGACGCGCCTTGGATGACTTTAGAAAACTCCCTAGGGGAGGATTATCTAGCCTGAGCAAAAGCTCCGGCCCTGGCCGGTTAATCCGGGGGAATATTCGCCCCTCCTTCAGGGTGATGCGCCTTGGGGCATTGACGAACCCGGTGGGGCGGATAATCTGGCCCTTGGTAGGGGCGGATAATCCGGCCCCCAAAACACTGGTTGATCTACATTTTGGTGTGAAGGAATTTTGCACCACTAAACACACGATTAAATAATCCTTTTCATTGTTATCTAACTCACAAAACACTAGAGATCATGAAATGTTCTTTCAGTCTCCCCCTTTTTTGTGTTAGATGACAATACTAGGATTTGCAATAAAGCCCTACTAACACAACATTCCAAGGATGAAAAAGGACTCCCCCTAAATGTGTGCATATATTGAGTTTGCATTTGAATACAAATGCACACACATAGATTCAATACTTTTTCATGAAATGGAAACTAATATCAAATGATGAGTTAGAAAGATAGAGATAAGTCATACCATCCATCATGAAGTCCTCAATAATATAATGATAGCCACATTTTAGAACCCCAATATTGAGACTTTCGAGAATAACATCATGATGATACAACCACATTGATAAATCTAGAATACCATTGTGATAAATCCAAAGATAATCATTGATAGATCCATAGAGATAAATCCATAGTGTCATTACTCAATACGGACCAACATTGTCTCACACAAACAAACCAAATAGAAAATACAGAAGTTCAATGCTAAATGGGCACAAGCAAGGATAAGTGAAAATGGTTCTTGATTAAGTATTTCTTGCAAATATCTAGATCTCTATTTCGGTTATTGATTAACTTGTTCTTATGGCAGCTTGTTATCATCATGGGAGCCTCCAATTCAGGTGTGGATTGCCCTGCTAGTGTTGTAAAGGCACTGGTTCTTGCCTAGAAGGGTACCAATAGTGGAAGGTGGACCAGGCCTTTGGTGGCGATATCCATCGAAGAACAGGGTGAGGCCTATTGTGGCGTGGTGGTATTAGTACCGCCCACCCCTCCAACGTAGACATACTTCCCTTAACAAGGAAGGAACTGCAGTCAAACAAATCCCATGTCTCCGCGTGCTTCACTATGGTTACCGCGTTCCACTCCCTTTTGCCTTTATTCCTTAGTAGTTAGGTTTAGAACCCCAATACTGAGACTTCCGAGAAGAACATCATGATGATACAACCACATTGATAAATCCAGAATACCATAGTGATAAATCCAAAGATAATCATTGATAGATCCATAGAGATAAATCCACAGTCTCATGACTCAATACGGACCAACATAGTCTCACACAAATAAACCAAATAGTAAATAAGGAAGTTCAATGCTAAATGGGAACAAGAGAGGATAAGATAAAACGATGAAATAGCAAATGAGCTTGTGCTCGAACCATGCAAATCCCCTTGACACCTAATAGAACTACTTCTTCCCCTTTGGCATCGAAATGCCAAAAAGGGAAAAGAGTGATGCTAGCGTCCTGAGAGATCACTCCTTGTCCTCATCCTCATCCTCATCGTAGGCCTCCTCATCATCATCATACTCCTCATCCTCATTGTCATCATCAGCGTGTGGCAGGGTAGGATCCCTCAGGAACAAGTGATGCTCCAAGTCACCATAGCTGATGCCTGACGTGTTTCACTGTGCATACGGAGTAGGAGCAGCCTGGGTAGGTGGTGGGCCTGATGGCCTTGATACGTGGTGAAGGATAAGCTGCTGAGTGTGAGCAATATCATTATGCTACTAGTATGCCTCATACTGTCCCTTGTGAGTATCAACTCCATGCAAAGAATGTTGCACTTGAACTAGTTGAGTTGCTTCACCTCTCGAACAATAGATGGCATAGAGGGCCTTCTCCCACTCGCCCTAGCATCTCCCATGAAGAACTCATGAGTTGTAGAGGGGTGAGAGGTCTTTCGAGCCTTGTTGTAGATTTTCTTGACCTTGTGCACACCATCAAGATTCCCACTGAAATCCTCATTGGGGATCATATGCTTGATGAGCATCATGATGAGCATAGCATATGGGATGGAAAGCTTGTTGTACAACGCCTCAGTCATCTCATGGAAGATTAAATCCATCACATACAACTTATAATCCACAATAGAGTCTTCAGAGGAGGCACACTCATAAGCAAAGCCAAGCAGCTGAACAAGGTGACCACTGATAATGTCATTGTTACCCCCGTTTGGAGCGATGCAGTCACAGAACATGCTAACCAGTTGAGCATAGAGAGGAGAGAGACCGGCAACCTTACCAACGACACCAGTGGGTCCACATAATGGTGAAAGAAGAGTGTACTTGTTGGGCTTGATAGTAGTGATGATGCGAGACCCACAAGAATGATCTTGACCAGCAAAGGAGTAACATAAAACCTCAGCAAACATGGAGAAATCAGCCTGCAGAAAGTTATCGCCTATCATCCACTTCATGGTGCAGTGCTCAATCCACACACAACGAGAGTGGAGAAAAACTGCTTCACCAAGGAAGTATCGTAGATGCTGAAGGAAATATGCCCTAGAGGCAATCATAGAGATGATCGTATTTCATGTGTATCCATGAGTTATTATAATGTTCCTTGAATATCCATATACCAGGCAACTTGTATTGATTGGCAATTATGTGAATTGTTTGTGAAACTCTTTACTTGTATGGTTATCTAATAATTGTCCCTAGTCGGAGTTCATGTGAGGACACATGTGAATATTAGACTAGCACATCGATTGGTTGATGACTATGTTTCGCAAGTCATAGACATAGAGATGTCAAACCAATGATGTGGACACATGTTATGAACATGGGGTTGGACTGACCCAACTTGAGACTAGCAATAATACTTGCAGCTCTCTCTACACATCATGTATGTTTTGTCCTTAGACCTGAGATTGTCACATGTACTTGAGATATGGATCGACCTACTTTGGGCCTATCAAACACTACTCCGTAGCTGGGTAGTTATAAAGGTAGCTTTCAGGTTTGTCCTGATACATGCTGCAAGACATCAGTCAATCAAGATGGGATTTGTCCCTCTCTACTTGAGAGAGATATCTCTGGGCCCCTCGAGTGATCGGATCCAGAAATGCATGGCCGTGCTACATATGGTTAAGAGTTAACCTAGTAAAGGGATTCCGAATCACAGTATCGACAAAGAGAGGTCAGCTTGGAGCTAGACCAAATATCGTGAGGTAAAGGGAAAGACATGTACTCAACCTTGTGATGGTTCGTCTGAATGATCTTTATATGCGTTTAGGAGTTAACACGTGTTGCTAGAGGCCGCTACCAACTATTGACAGAGTAAGTGTACTTGTGTCATGACTATACGTGTATGAACCTATAGGGTCACACACTTTAGGGGCTGGAAGCCTAATGAGGATTGGATCTGAATTAGACCAGGCTTAGGCTACTAATGGGCTGCTAATGTAGAAGCCCACCAGGGATGCCTATATAAGAGAGAGTGAGGCGAGCTGAATAGGGTTGAGCATTCCACCCAGCCGCCACTCCTCTTCCGCCTGAAAATAGCAGAATGTGACATTAAGAAGTGTGCAGGGCATAGCCATGTGATGGCTGTGCAGAACAAGCCTAGCTTCAAGAAAAAGGGCACTTCTTGGAAGAAGAAGAAGGGCAAGGCTAAGGATACGATCCCTAAGCCAAACCCTGCACCCAAGCAAAAGGTTGGACCTGCAGGAGACACTGAGTGTTTCGTTTGTCATGAATATGGCCACTGGAAGAGAAACTGCAGCAAGTACCAGGCTTCTTTGAAGAAGGGTGGAAGTAAGAGTACTTCCCACTCAGGTACTTCCCACTCAGGTATGCTTGTTGTAATTGTTGTGGACATTTTTCTCGCAGATTCTTATGTTAACTCTTGGGTATTTGATACCGGATCGGTTGCTCATATTTGCAATTCGATGCAGGGGCTAATAAGAACTAGAGAAGTGCAGAAAGGCGAAGTGGATTTTCGCGTCGGAAATAAAGCAAGGGTTGCTGCATTATTCGTCGGTGTCATGCAACTTCACCTTCCGTCAGGATTTATTATGGAGTTAAATAATTGTTATTACATTCCTAGTATGGGTCGAAACATTTTATCACCTTCATGTTTGATGAGGGATGGTTATTCATTCACGAGTACAAACAATGGTTGTGTAATCTCTAAGAATGCTATGTTTATGGCTGATGCTCCCATTGTGAATGGGTTATTTATTTTAAATCTTGATAATGCATTTGTTTACAATGTTAGTGCTAAAAGGCTTCGGCCAAATGATTTGAGTCCTACCTATTTATGGCATTGTCGTTTGGGGCATATAAGTGAAAAACGCATGAAGATGCTCCATGGTGATGGTCTTCTAACTTCGTTTGATTTTCAATCATACGAGACATGTCAAGCTTGTTTACTTGGAAAGATGACCAAGACGCCTTTTACGGGGTTTCCCGAGAGAGCGACAGACTTGTTGGAACTCATACATACTGATGTACATGGACCAATGAGCACGACAGCAAAGGAGGATATCACTACTTCATTACTTTCACTAATGATTTCAGTAGATATGGATATGTCTACTTGATGAAGCATAAGTCTGAAACTTTTGAAAAGTTCAAAGAGTTTCAGAATGAGGTAGAGAATCAACGTGGCAAGAAAATAAAGGCCTTGCGATCTGATCGTGGAGGTGAATATTTGAGTCACGAGTTTAGGAATCATCTTAAGAGTTGCGGAATTGTTCCACAGCTCACGCCGCCCGGAACGCCTCAAAGAAACAGGGTCTCTGAACGGCGTAATCGAACTTTGTTGGACATGGTTCGATCGATGATGAGCCAGTCGTATTTACCATTATCATTTTGGGGTTACGCGCTAGAAACAGCAGCTTTCACACTAAACAGGGTACCGTCTAAATCCATTGTTAAGACACCATATGAGATGTGGACTGGAAAGAATCCTAGTTTGTCTTTTCTAAAGATTTGGGGTTGTGATGCATTTGTCAAGCGACTTCAGTCGGACAAGCTAACACCCAAATCGGATAAGTGCATTTTTGTGGGATACCCAAGGGAAACCTTAGGTTATTACTTCTACAACCAAGAAGAGGGCAAAGTGTTTGTCGCTCATAGCGGTGTTTTCCTAGAGAAAGAGTTTCTCACAAAAGGAACAAGTGGAAGGTCGGCGCGACTTGAAGAAGTTCGAGATGAGCCAGTCGGGGATGCTTCTACGAGTGATGCTATTGTAGCAGAACAAGTTGAGGAACCCGTGGCAATAGAAGCACCACAGCCACGAAAGTCGGCGAGGATCCGTGAAGCGCGAGAGTTATTATTGTTACACAATGATGAGCCTGCGACCTATGCAGAAGTGATGGTGGACCCAGACTCTGAGAAATGGCTGATTGCCATGAGATCCGAGATAGAGTCCATGGGAGACAATCAAGTTTGGAACTTGGTTGACCTGCCTGATGGTTTTAAAGCCATCGAGTGCAAGTGGATCTATAAGAAGAAGATTGATATGGATGGAAATGTTCACATCCATAAAGCTTGACTTGTTGCAAAAGGTTTTCGACAAGTTCAAGGGGTTGACTACGACGAGACTTTCTCGCCCGTAGCGATGCTTAAATCTATACGGATCATTCTAGCCATTGCTACATATTTCGATTATGAGATATGGCAGATAGACGTCAAGACGACTTTCTTAAATGGAATCCTTACTGAGGACGTGTATATGATGCAGCCCGAAGGTTTTGTCGATCCAAACAATGCTGGAACGGTATGCAAACTTCAAAAGTCTATTTATGGGTTGAAGCAAGCATCTCGGAGTTGGAACATTCGATTTGATGAAGTTGTAAAGGAGTTTAGCTTCACCAAAAACGAACAAGAACCTTGTGTGTATAAGAAAGAAAATGGGAAATCACTTGTGTTTCTAATCTTATATGTGGATGACATATTACTGATTGGAAATGACATTCCTATGCTCGAGTCTGTTAAGACCTTATTGAAAAATAGTTTTTCTATGAAGGACTTGGGAGAAGCGGCATATATTCTGGGCATCAAGATCTATAGAGATAGATCAAGGAGGCTAATTGGATTAACCCAGAGTACGTACATTGAAAAAGTGTTGAAACGGTTTAGCATGGAAGAGGCTAAGAAGGGGTTCTTGCCCATGTCTCACGGCATTAAACTTAGCAAGACTCAGTGTCCTTCGACCACTGATGAGCGAGAGCGCATGAGTAGGGTTCCATATGCTTAGGCTATTGGATCCATCATGTATGCGATGACATGTACTCGCCCAGATGTTTCCTATGCTCTAAGTGTTACGAGCAGATACCAGGCTGATCCAGGTGAGAGTCACTGGACAGCGGTAAAGAATATCCTTAAGTACTTGAGAAGGACTAAGGATATGTTCCTAGTTTATGGAGGTGAGGTTGAACTCAGTGTAAAGGGTTACACAGATGCGAGTTAGCTTAACGACTCAGATGACTCGAAATCGCAATCAGGTTATGTGTTTGTCATGAATGGTGGTGCTGTGAGCTAGAAAAGTTCCAAGCAAGATACAGTGGCCTCCTCTTCAACAGAAGCTGAATATATTGCTGCCTCGGGGGCTCCAAAAGAAGCTGTTTGGATTAGGAATTTCCTGATTGCTCTTGGTGTGGTTCAGGGCTCGTCCAATCCCTTGGACGTTTATTGTGACAACAATGGTGCTATTACACAAGCCAAGGAACCTAGACAGCACCAGAAGAACAAACATATTCGCATGTGTTACCATCTGATTCGTGAGTTCATTGATGATGGTAGTGTCATGTTATGCAAAATACATACGGACTCAAATGTTGCTGATCCCTTGACTAAGCCACTCCCGCAGCCTGTGCATGAAGCGCACACAAGAGCAATAGGTATTAGATACTATCTAGATTGACTCTAGTGCAAGTGGGAGACTGAAGGAAATATGCCCTAGAGGCAATCATAGAGATGATTGTATTTCATGTGTATCCATGAGTTATTATAATGTTCCTTGAATATCCATATACCGGGCAACTTGTATTGATTGGCAATTATGTGAATTGTTTGTGAAGCTCTTTACTTGTATGGTTATCTAATAATTGTCCCTAGTCAGAGTTCATGTGAGGAAACACGTGAATATTAGACTAGCACATCGATTGGTTGATGACTATGTTTCGCAAGTCATAGACATAGAGATGTCAAACCAATGATGCGGACACATGTTATGAACATGGGGTTGGACTGACCCAACTTGAGACTAGCAATAATACTTGCAGCTCTCTCTACACATCGTGTACGTTTTGTCCTTAGACCTGAGATTGTCACATGTACTTGAGATGTGGATCGACCTACTTTGGGGCTATCAAACACTACTCCGTAGTTGGGTAGTTATAAAGGTAGCTTTCGGGTTTGTCCTGATACATGCTGCAACACATCGGTCAATCAAGATGGGATTTGCCCCTCTCTACTTGAGAGAGATATCTCTAGGCCCCTCGAGTGATCGGATCCAGAAATGCATGGCCGTGCTACATATGGTTAAGAGTTAACCTAGTAAAGGGATTCTGAATCACAGTATTGAGAAAGAGAGGTCACCTTGGAGCTAGACCAAATATTGTGAGGCAAAGGGAAAGACATGTACTCAACCTTGTGATGGTTCGTCCGAATGATCTTTATATGCGTTTAGGAGTTGGCGCGTCTTGCTAGAGGCCGCTACCAACTATTGACGGAGTAAGTGTACTCGTGTCATGACTATACGTGTATGAACCTATAGGGTCACACACTTTAGGGGCTGGAAGCCTAATGAGGATTGGATCCGAATTAGACCAAGCTTAGGCTGCTAATGGGCTGCTAATGTAGAAGCCCACCAGGGATGCCTATATAAGAAAGAGTGAGGCGAACTGAATAGGGTTGAGCATTCCACCCAGCCGCCACTCCTCTTCCGCCTGTGTTGCACGTGCAGACCTAGCAGTCTGGCGTGTGACGGCTTCCACTCCGGACGTGTGGATACCTCAGAGGTGCTGCATCTGTGGCACTTGGACGAGCCGCGCAAAGGGGAGCTGATCCTGGGACGAGGACGAGGAGGAGACGTAGAACATCTACACTGTCATGACGTGCTGCATCGAGCTCCGCACCTGCGCGTCTAGCGGTAATCCCGTGATCTATGACAATAGTATTCCTGGTTGACACGGTAGAAAATTTTGATTTTACGCTAGTGTAGCCTACCCGTTTCCCTACAGATGCTACATCCCCGTCCGTTCAGTCACATCTAGAGCATCAACATGTTGAGGCTTACGGGCTGCCTAAGTCAGATCCATAGGATGCATGGGGCGAATCTTCAAGCGTTTGTAGACGTCATCAAAGATGAACTTCTAATGAGCACACCAAAAGTTGGGGTCACCAAGCTCCTCATCAATCTCAACCTCCAAGTACAAATCATGTTGCCAAAGAGCTGAGTACAAAATGAGGTCCATGTCCTTGTAGCTGACCCTATTATGCTTGCCCTTCCTATTGGAACCAGCCCATGACTTCTTGTCCTTCTTAGCCCTTTCAGCCATTCTTGCAGCCTCTGTCTTCCTCCTTCTCAACTCAACTTCATCAACCAGCACACCTTCCTCGTAGGGCTTGAAATACCGAGCACGAGGATGGCTCTGATATGTTTTCGTGACACCACAAGAACCACCTGTGAAGTGAAAGAGGAAGATAGCAAAAGGATAAACACACACACAAGTCCAGGAGGAATGCTAAAAATAGTAGAAAAACAACCACAAGCCAATCATATGTCATACTGTAGTCTGAGACCAACTACAGCAAGTGCAAACTTTCTAGGCCAGCTAATCCGACCAAGCCAGGGCTAGATAAACTGGCCGAGATGAATAGTATGGCCATGCCAAGGGCGGATAATTCGGCCCTAGTGAAATTTTTGCAGATCGTCTCAGATTATCATTACCAACACAGATCAGACAAATAGGTTGCTAGTCTACGATTCTAACATGCAAAGCAACACAGGGGCAACTTCTAGACTGACATCCAACCACAAAACAAGAACTTCTATGCACAAGATGATAGAGGGGATTACTTTCAAGAATTAGAAGAAGAACTCGGAGGAGAAGGTACCCAGAGGCGTGGTGAAGAAGATCCGGGGGAGGCCCGGAAAATCCGGCGGCCGGAATGGTGCCGGAGAGGGCGGGTTGTGTCGGCGATGGCTAGGAAGAAGAGGGGGTCAGGGTGGGAGTGGCTGCTCTGTTTGAGCCCTCCCACTCGACGCCCCGACATAAATCAGACAGAACCGCCCGAGCCGGATAATTCGTCCCTCTCCAAAAAAAATTTGTTTACATGGGAATTGGGCCAGCACAACCCCACAAATACCCTCGCGATATAAACAATGGACTTGTGTGCAAGATAGATGGCTCGGGGAGGGATAAAGGCTTAGGTTTAGAGAGCCAAACTGAGATGGTACTACACACCAAGAATTGCAAAAACCAAGACAATGAAAATCCAATTGTTGGTGTGTTTTCCATAAGAACAGAAGATGGTCAAATAAAAACCAGAGAAAAACTAATCAAACCCTCAAAGAACCAACTCTTCAAAAATAAGAGGGTGGTGGCCGAAGCCACCATGTAGGAGTAGATGGCATGACACCGCGAAGATGCTTGAGTTCATATCCAATACTCATCAATAGACTCACAAATCACAAAATGATAGTAAGAGAAATGATTTTATCTTGCTTTCGGCATTATGGGGGGAGGGTTAGCCCAATAGTTAGGACCACACTCCCCCTATATCCATGCCCACATCTAAACCAAATAAAGGAAGAGGCATAGGGGAGTATACAAGGGAAATCAAGTCAAGCTCCTTGAATCCATGATATTTAGCTCATTCCTCAAATAACAAAACATTGCTTCATCAAGTGGCTTTGTGAAAATATCTGCTAGCTGATTCTTCATGCTCACAAATGATAGATCAATATCTCCATGAGCGACATGGTCTCGAATAAAATGATTGCGGATCTCAATATGTTTCGTCCTTGTGTGCTACACTAGATTATAAGCAATTTTGATGGCTCTTTCATTGTCACATAAAAGAGGAACTTTGTCATAATTGACACTATATTCCTTTAAAGTTTGCCTCATCCATAACAACTGAGGGCATGCACTTGCAGCAACCACATATTCTGCTTTGGTGGTGGATAGATATATACAATTTTGCCTCTTAGAAGACCAACAAACCAAAGACCTTCCCAAAAATTGACAAGCTCCAGAAGTTGACTTCTTATCATCCTTATCACCAGCCCAATCAGAATCCATGTATCCACATAAAGAAAAATTAGATCCCTTGGGATACCATAGATCAAAGTTAGGGGAATGAACCAAATATCGGAAGATTCTCTTGATCGCCACTAAGTAGCTTTCTTTAGGAGCCACTTGATACCTTGCACACACACCTACACTTGACACAATATTGGGTCTAGATGCGCAAAGGTAAAGAAGAGAGCTGATCATGGACCGGTATACCTTTTGGTCCACATATTTACGTTGGGATTTAATTCAAGGTGACACTTCATTTGCATTGGGGTAGCAACACCATTAAGATTGTTCATCTTGAATCTCTTGAGCATGTCTTGTATATATTTTGCTTGATTAATAAATGTCCCTTCTCGTAGTTGCTTGATTTCGAAGCCAAGAAAGAACCTTCACTCGCCCATCATAGACATCTCAAACCTGTCAGTCATAAGCTTTGAAAATTAATTGTTAAAAGCATGGTTAGTTGAGCCAAAATAATGTCATCAACATAAAGTTGGCATATGAAAAGCTCCCCATTAACCTTCTTAGTAAAAAGAGTGGGGTCAATCTGCCCAACTTCGAAGCCGCAATCTAACAATAACTCTTTAACATGCTCATATCACGCACGTGGGGCTTGTTTAAGGCCATAGAGCGCCTTATAGAGTTTGTAGATTTGGTTCGGAAAGTTGGGGTCCTTGAAGTCCGAGGGTTGCTTAACATAAACCAACTCATGTAATGGACCATTAAGAAAGGCACTTTTAACATCCATTTGCTATAATTTAAAGTTATGATGAGCTGCATAAGCAAGAAGGATACATATGGACTCAAGGCGAGCCACTAGAGCATAAGTATCACCGAAGTCGATGCATTCCACTTGGGAGAAGCCTTGTGCCAAAAGTCTTGCCTTGTTCCTCACAACAATTCCATTATCATCTTGCTTATTCTTGAAGATCCACTTTGTACCGATAACATTGCGGCACTCTTTAGGCTTCTCAACAAGCTTCCAGACTTTGTTGCACTCAAAATTGTTGAGCTCTTCATGCATAGCCACAACCCAGTCCGGATCTTCAAGAGCTTCAAAAACCTTCTTGGGTTCCACCATGGATGTATGTGCTTGATGATCGTTGAACCTTGCTAGCTCATCCCTTATGGATACCCTTATCCTAAGATCACCCACCACTTTATCAAGTGTGTGAACCCTAAATTCAAGGTTCCATTCAGCTCGAGCTTTGCGACGAATTTTAGTTTCTTCATTGTTCCTTGGAGGGGTAAATTCATCATCTTGTTCTGCAACTTGACTATTAGCTTGACCAACAGAATGTTTTGCGCTGGTAGTTGATTGTGAAACTTATCCTTGATCTTGTTCAACAACCGTAATAGGAGGTTACTGCTCTGAGCTTCCAGGACCAGATAATTTGGCCGTTGGGTGGCAGGATAATCTAGCCTGGGAGTTTTAGCACCATCTTTGTTCCTAGCCTAGGTGGAAGATGCAGGGCTAGAAAGTCTGACCCCCCTGGCCAAAAAATGCGGCCTAGGACTTCTAGCTTGATCTTCGATCCTAGCAGGTGATGGAGAAGCAGGGCCAGATAATCCAGCCCCCCTGGCCGGAAAATCCGGCATGGAACTTCTAGCTTGATGATCTTTAGACGATTGTCGGGTTGGTGTAGTAGTTGCTTCTACAGGTGGGGTTTGTTAATCTTGTGTAGATGAGGGCTCTACTGCATAGAGCATTGTCCTTTCCAATCCACCACAAGGGGTTCCTCGATGGGCGGTAGAATCCCACACCCATTCTTCTTATGGCGTCTTGGGGTATTTCAACATCTGTGTCACAAACATCAACTTGCCCCACATGGGAGTCGTCATTCTCTTTGAACACCACACAACAAGATTCTACAACAATCCAGGTTGTCTTGTTGTAGAGTCTATAAGTGTGGGATTCACCACCATAACCAACAAAAATGCCTTCTAAAGCCTTAGACTTGAGTTTAGATAAACGAACTCCTTTAATGAGAAAGAAACACTTACAACCAAATACCCAGAAGTATGAAACATTTGGCTTGTTACCAGTAAGTATCTCATAGGGAGTCTTGTCCAAGATCTTGCGGAGGTAAAGCCGGTTTCGAGAGTGACAAGCGGTAGATATGGATTCAGCCCAGAAGATATATGGTGACTTGAATTCAGCCAACATTGATCTTGCCATACCCATCAAAGTCTGGTTTTTCCTCTCAGCTACAGCATTTCGTTGAGGGGTATACGCAACGGAATATTGATGTCTTATCCCCCTTCACTCAAGAATTCATTCAATGTGTAGTTCTTAAACTCAAAGCCATTGTCGCTTCGTATTGCTAATATGGGGACATTGTGTTGACGTTGCACCTCATTGGCAAAGTCGATGATGGTTTGTTGAGTTCCACTTTTCTGCTTGAAAAAGTAAACCCATGTGTATCTTGAATAGTCATTAACAATCACCAGGCAATACTTCTTCCCACCTAGGTTGCATACGATGGAGCACCAAAGAGATCCAAAATGGGGATATGAACAGCTATTTATAGCCCATCCAAAAAGTTGTCGTTGGACGAATCGGGGACCTAAGTGGGGGGAGGATTATCCGGCCAGGGCAAACATCTAGCCCGAAGTTGGACAATCCGGACCAAATGTCCGACCCCTCACAGCGAGATGCGCCTTGGTTGCCTTTGGAAAAAACGTTGGGGCGGAATATCCGCCCCCCTTGGTGGGGCGGATTATCCGGCCCGAGAAAAAGCTCCAGCCTTGGTCAGTTAATCCGGGAAAAACTCCACCCCCTACCATGTAACGCGCCTTGGCGGGCTTTCGAAAACTCCCTAGGGGCAGATTATCTGGCCCTCTAGAGGGGTGGATTATTCGACCTGAGCAAAAGCTCCGTCCCTGGCCGATTAATCCGGGGGAAAGCCGCCCCCCTTCAGCGTGATGTGCTTTAGGGGCATTGACAAACTCGGTGGGGTAGATAATCCGGCCCGTAGTAGGGGTGGATAATCTGTCCCCAAAACACTGGTTGATGTGCATTTTGGTGTGAAGTAATTCTGCACCACTGAACACATGATTAAATAATCCTTGGCATTGTTATCTGACACACATAACACTAGAGATCAAGAAATGTTCTTTCACTAGCTCGCCCATGGTGGCATGGGAGGAGTTGAAGGAGATATGCCCTAGAGGCAAATAATAAATAGGTTTTTATTGTCATATCTCAATTAGTTTATAATAGTTTCATATTGTGCGATAATTATATCAAGTAGAAAGATTGGTATAGGTGTGGTATGAAACAAACCAAGTACCTAGTAGCCTCTATTCATACTGGTTCGTTGGTAATGAGGATGATCTAGGTTTCAAGATCATGGGAATTTATGCCAATTAACAACAAGGTAACATCATTGGAGAATGATGTGATGGACATTCCTCGAAAGATTGCAACACGATCAAGCCATATAGTTCATTGTTGCAATAGCTAAAATCTAGTCTCCTTTTCCTAAGACCGTGAGTTCCTATTACTCACTGTTTCCTGAGGCTGCTTTCACTGCATCAAACGTCATCTGGTAATACGGTGATCATAAAGGTGTACGTTGGGTATTCCAAAGGAACAGTAGATGACATGTGACTATAAGACCGGGATTTGTTCACCCACGTGACGGGTAAGATACATACGGCCGGCTTGGTGAGATTACATCCATAAATGTTGCAACAGGTGACTCGATCATGGGGATGTAATATCACAGTAACAAGTAAAATAGAACTTGTCGGTAACGAGATTGAACAAGGTATGTGGTACCAATGATCGGATCTCGGACAAGTCGTATCAAAGAAACAAAGGGAAATTGGATTCTACATTTTACGATTCAAACGACATTGTCATCGTGGAATGCATAGGGGTCACATGGGCATCCCTGGTCCCTCTTTTGATCATTGATATAGATCATGTCTACAGCATTCCCAAGCCGTGAGGGGATACACTTAAGGGTACGATGAGAGAGATCATCTGTAAGATGGAATCATAGTAGAGAAAGAGAAAGCCGGAAATGTTCCACGGAGAGATTCGAAGTTGTTCGGAGAACGGAATAAAGGAAAGACCAGAAAAGTGTTTTCGAATAAATGGGAATTTGAATATAAATTTATTATATGATAATTATGAATTAATATATTCTAAATAATATTTAAATTAAGATTTATAAAAGAAACTTTCATATTAGGCCAAATCCCCAGAGGGAAATAGTCTAGAAGAAAAGCTGCAGAAAATGGAAAAGGAAAAACAACAGACAACCACTTTTGGGACGGATTCGAACCAGCCCACGTGTGCGATAGGTATTATGTGTCGCACAGGGGCAGAGGGCTGCTACCAGCCGCCACCGCGGCCTACTCGACCCCGGCCCACGCGGGCGCGTGGGGGAACGAGACGGGCTGGCTGGCTGACGGTCCGGTGTCGGGGTGAGGCAGCCCACCCAGGCGCCACACCAGGCCGCCGCGCGGGAGCGCGCGCATGGGCCACAAGGCCGGCCCAGCTGGTTGCCCGCCCACCAGATCGCCTGGATGCCGCCGCTGTCACCTGTTGTTATTGCTGCGCTGGGTTGGGCCCGGTGGGGTGGCCCAGCCGGCCACCCATTGGCCCAGCCGTCCAGGCAGCACCCATTTTTGCCTTTTCTTTGACTTTTTAGTCCCACATGGGGCACCTAATGGAGAGGGCATGTCCCCCTCAGCCTATATAAAGGGGTGCCCATGGGTGGGATTAAAACACGACAATTGGAGAAGTCCTTTTGGTTGACTTTCTCCCTCTCTCTCTATACCTTGTGACCATGGCCCCATGTTTGGGCTGTGTGAACAAGTCACACCTGCAGCACGTCGTTGCACTGTAGGGATTCCTAGCCAGATATGAACTTCCGCACTCCTGGTAGGATCTAGGAGTTGGAGGTCTCATCGTACACCGGATGTGTACGAAGCTATGAGGTGCAACAGTTGGGGCACTTGGATGTCGTGAGCCGGAGCTGCTGCACCATGAAGAAGGAGCAAGGGGTGACCTGCGAGGAGCTTCACGACCTTGAGGTTAGCTACGAGTACAACTACATCTACCATGTTCCCCTTGGAACGTTTACCGTGTATGGTCTACAAGGGTATGTATTTTGTACGCTCAGCCGTTACCGCATTACTACATAGATAGATCTTGGGCGTTAGGAAGTTTCAACGTAGGAAATTTTTTGTTTTCCGCTGCGGAATCCTTCAGGAGTGGCCCGGTTGGGCCAGTGGCCTGGCTAGCCCATGCGGTTGCCAGATCCTTGCGTGCTCTCGTGGGCCGGGGCGAGCAGGCCCGCTCTAGCAGCTGGCTCAAGCCGCTCGCCCCCGTGCGGTGCGTATTACCTGCCACCCACGTGGTGTGGGTTGGTCAAACCAGCCCTATTTATTTGTTGTTTTTCTGTCTTTTTCCTACGGTTTCCTCTTAGGTCAATTCCCTCCGGGATTTTGGCCAAATGAGAAAGTTAATTCATAAATCTTTATTTAAATATTTATTTAATATAAGTTAATTCATAATAAACATATAATAAATGCATATTATGAATTGCCATTTATCTAAAACTCCTTTCGGCCTTTCCCTTTCCTTCTTTCTCCGAACATCTTCAGATCTCTCCATAACGATTCCGATTTCTCTCTCTTCTGTGAGTCCATCTCTCAGGAGGATCTCCAAGTGTCATATTGCCCTTAAGCGTGTTTCCCTATGGTTCGGGAATGTCATAGATATAATCTCTATCAATGATCAATAGCGGGACCGGGATGCCCATTTTGAACCCTATGCACTCCACGAATCACCATTGTGTCGAACCTGAAACGATATGTCCAATTCCCTTTGTTATGTGATAAACGACTTGTCCGAGATTCAATAATCGATCACCATACTTTGTTCTATCTTGTTTCCAACAATTACTATTTTACTCGTTCCCGTGAAATTCCATCCCCATGACCTAGTCATACGTTGTGCAATTTATGGATGTAATTCACCGAGTGGGCCTAGTGTATCTTCCCGTCACAGAGGAGAACAAATCCCGGTCTTGATGCATAATGCATCTACATGCCCCTTTGGATACCCAACCTGCACCTTTATGGTCACTTATTTACGGAAATGACGGTTGATATAGTCTAAGAAATCCTCTGGTGACAGCGATTGATATGATCTCATGGTCTAAGGATTAGGAACTCTGTTTCTAAAAATTGCAACGTGAACTAAGTGACATGATCGTGTTGTAACAATCATTGGTGGGATATGTCAATCACATCATTCCAGATGAGATGACTTCATTGTCAGCTAGCTTTCTTATGATAGCACCATGATCAGGAAACCTTGATCATGAACTGCCCAATGAACTAGTTGAACAGAGGCTACTAGGGACCTAGGTTGTTTATACATCACACATGTATCAATGTTTCCGCTTGATACAGTTATAACATGATATGAAACTATTATGAACTAATGGGATATGATAATAAACCCTTTTATTATTTTCCTCTAGGGCATATCGGCTTCATTAAGCTAGGAATCATATTACTAATATCCATCTGTCGTTTCCTAGACAGCAAATAAAACATGGGAATCAATGGCCTATAACAGGTAGCATACATGTATGGTCCTTTGGGCGAATCTTACATTTTTCGTCACTTATAGATCATGCACAAGCAGACAAAGCCCACAATCATTTGGCACTAGGTTCCAGAGACTATTTGATGAAGGGATCATCCATATTACTGTAGTAGTAACAATACAATAACCAAAACAACACTCATATTTCCAAATTTAGAGTCAATAGATTAAGATCACCATAGATAATAGTGCTGAATCAGTAAGGCCAAGCATCAACATCACTAGAAGTTGAACAAAAACAACTTCCATAGACCATATAACCATCAAAACTAAGCTTAGGTTAATCCATCACAAATTCATGAGTATAACATGTATTAACCAAGAGCTACTAGGGATATGATTGCTAATGGAGAGGGGTAGAACCCTAGAACAGAGCACAAACCCTAAATATGGTTAAGAATATATTCTAAAGAAGCGTTTAGAGAATGATAGAGAGAAGAGAGGGAGAAAAGAACTCACATGTAGTCCTCGCTAGCTTTAGAAGAGGAAGCAGCTGTGGTAGCAGCCACGACACGGTGGCACGATGGGCATCTGCACCGTGCCGAGCCGCGCCAACGGCCACAATAGCGCGAGAGTGGCGGTAGGGCGTGCACCGCACCGTTAGATCACCAGGTAACCCCCATGAGGTCACCGGAGCATAACACCGCATAGGGAGGTGAAACCCTAGCAACCAGAGAGTGGATGGCGTAGCCAGGCGCGAGCTCGCGTGGCAAATCCATATGGACCAATCAATGCAACGTCATCGACTCAGTCATCTCGCACGGCGGTGGCCAGAATGGCCGAAGCCATCCGGAATCGACGGGCAACATCAGTACCAGCCGCGATGTCACGAGAGAAGGAAGAGGACGAGAGGGGTAAGAACCCGTGCGTGGGTATAGATCAGTTGATCTAGGGTGCAGCGATGGGTTTAGCCTGGCCCGCTAGGCCGAACCAAGGTTGGGCCAGCCCAAGGGGCCAGGCACAAGTTTAAAAGAAAGAAGTAAATCATAAAATGTAAAATCACAAATATACCATTGAGAGTAATTAGCTCTATAAAAAGAAAGAAAAACGCTAAAAATACAAATAATAAATCTAAATGTTCATAAAAATATAAGCTATCCAACAAAAATACTAAATTGTATTATAAGATTATAAAACTTAATTTGATAATTCCTTTATAGAATTTTCTAAAAATATGATTAATGTTTAAAAATAAATAAAATTTATTATTAAGATCTTAAATAAATACTTTATGTAAGAAAATACTAATTTGTATTTTAATTTGATAAAATTAAAATGTGTATTTTAAAACACATATTCCTTTATGGAATTTTGTTAAAATAAGAGTAAGACTGAAAAAATAAACAAAAACCACTTTTAAGATCTTGAATAAGTATATTTTACTAGAAAAACGCTAAGCATGTTATTTCAAAAGGTTTTAAGATTTCTAAAGCAGTGAACCCTTATTTATCTGTTCTATTCAAATAAAATACTTTTTTTATTATAAGTTAACTGTTCAAAATTATTTTCTAAGTAAGAATAAACATATGACCTTATAAAAATTATATTCTTAAATCCTTAAAGTCTAGATACTAAATCTAAAATCATAATTATGGTTTATAATAAAACATAAGTGTAAATTGCTACTTATTCAATACTCCTTTAGAGTCTTAAACCAACTATAACCAAAAAAATCATTACAACTTTTAGCATCATTCACTTATATTGAGGGTGAATGATCTCATCTCTCTAACCATACCTAACATAACTTTAAAGCTTAATAGGAGTTCAAAACATCATATAATGAGATCACTATACCCCGAAG
This sequence comes from Avena eriantha, assembly GCA_910589775.1. Taxonomy (NCBI): domain Eukaryota; kingdom Viridiplantae; phylum Streptophyta; class Magnoliopsida; order Poales; family Poaceae; genus Avena; species Avena eriantha. The sequence continues at coordinate 525,591,540 of OU342742.1, read as the reverse complement.
TTAGCCTTAACTCTATAATCTACTTATCATCGAGTTGTTAAGTTTAGATTCATAGAGCTATAATTAATTCCTATATGATTTCATCATCGGTCGTATCAAGTAAAACTCTTGAACTCGATCACAATATAAAATTACTATATCATTAGTCCTAGTTATATTTTATAGTTAACTTAGATATGTCAATCAACCGGAAAGGAGCGCATTAACTTAAGATCAACGCCTAGTACAATGGTGGGACCCCTCAGTTCCCCATGATCTTGGTATCTAGACTATCTAGAGAGACTGTCTTTGGTAGGTTCACCAACTTGTTGGGGCGACGAGGACATTGTATACTCACTAGAGTCCTCAAGGAGTCAAAACAGAGGTCGTTGTGCTTGGGGGGTCGTGTTGTCATGTGGGGTCGCGGAGAAGGGCAGTGATCGGCTTGGATCTGAGGTTGGGCCTCAAACCATGGAAGTTTGAACGGGGACATACTCCCGGCTATGCAACAAGGCTTAAGATCTCTTATGGGAGAAGTGACAGATATCCACAAAGCTTATAAAACTGTGACATGTTACTCCTTATTCCAGGAAGGAGCTTCGAACGCTGCAGGAAAGAAACTCCACAAAGTTCTAGTCAATCTATGAAGACTAACGAACATAACTTTTTAGAGTAAAAGTAACCTTTGAAGAAATGTTTACAAAAAATTGCATAACCTACGACCTTTTGGTCTATGGTTATAGCTAGTGCATCAAACACTCCTTTTTACTGAACCTGTTAAGTACGCTCGTACTCAACGTACCTTCTTAATCCTTTCTAGATTTTGGAGCACTCGATGGCGAACCTACACTAGTAAAAATGTGTTAATTAGAGACGTCAATTTCCCATGGGCCTCAGCCGGTTTCTCGTTCTGGCTCAAGCGCATAGCTTCTAAGAGAACACCACCTGAACCGGTTTTTCTTTGCGGCTCTAAGATACGAGACCTCAGATGGTGCGAAAAGGAAAACACCTCTAGCATGTACGAGATGGAGACGGCCTGTATTTTGGACCACTTGGAAGAACTCCTCAACCTCAGACGGCCTATACTAGGGACCGTCTATAATAGTCAAACGACTTCAGTCAAACTCTAACAAAGACCGTCTCTAGAACTAGTGTGCCTCGAAGTGGCTTTTAAAGTGACCATCTCTAGTGTGTGTAAACCATTTTAAATAATAGCATGCTAATTCAAACTCGATCATAGATGACATGACACATAATCATGATTCAGTAGACAGGTAGACACATTATCTAAAGAACTTATAGCGGCTCGATCATGGTAACAATAGCCACATAGTTTGGGAAATCCATACAACTTTAGCAATTACACGTTATGGCATTACATGCAAACTACAGTCCATAAATCAATCAGCTAACATAACGAGTTATCTCTAACAAACCAAGATTGTATTTATAATCAGCCAGTCGGTGGAAGTTGTTGAACTAGAATATGTACCTCTCCATTATCTTTTTCATCAAAGCAAAAAAGGACAATGGTATTCTGCTTTGGGTTGAAGCTTCTCACAACCTTCTCCCATCTAGTCGTCAAGATTGCATTTTACCTAGCTCCCATCTTCATCCTAACCATCTTTGGCTTTTTTCTCTTCATTTTCCAAACATGGACATCAATAGGTTCATCAAGGCGATTCTTTATGTATTTTCTTGTGAACTCAGCTCCAAATGTCTAGGAAAGCATAGAGAATTGAAGAATTAGCATGCTTGTGATTACTGGAAGTATTTAAATATCACAAGGTAGCTTGTTGATAACATCATCAAGAATATATCATCTTACCAGCTTGCACTTCTTTTTCATGACAGATGAATAGGGTAGCCTATAGACGTAGTACTTGATTTTTTGTGGAAATTCAGGTTCACACCAGTCTAAGAGAAAGTCTACATGAACTTCTTTTAGATACATGTCGTTTCCAAAAAAAGGCTCTGCTTATCAAAATCAATGTCCGCCTTGTGTTGAGGCCCTGATGCAACAACACATAAAATTTTCAATGCGGTGGAAAATTAATGTCTACCGTCTAAACACATACAAAACAGATGACTGCAATTTTGATGTTCTTTGGATACCTCTAAACTCAATCCTCTTAGTGGACTCTTCATCTATTGACTGGAATTCAAAACCACCAAAGTTAAGGTGAAAACTATCATCGCTAGACAGCGTGACTACATTGTAACTGCAGGTTCCCATCTATTAAATAGATAAAGACAGAGATCAACTTAATATAATCAAGATGCAAATAGACTAATGAAGTGAAAATGAAAATAGACCAATGAAGTGATAATTAAATCTCTATTGCTAGAACTGACAATCAAATCTCTATTGATGGAACTGACAATTGCAGATTTTGAGATTTATACAAGGGAAAAGAGTTGGGACAGATGCAGGCCGGCTGGGGGTGGCTCTCCCGATGGTGCCGTCGGGTCTTTGCAGCTCGGTAACCCTAAACCTTAAAGTCGAGAAGCAAAATGGCAAATCCCATGGCAAAATTCCTAAATCAAAGCTGCTGATTTAGGATTTTGGGGGGTTTGGTTTCACGCATACCTACCTCAACAATGAAGGGATCCTCAGAGGCGAGAGAGAGTGTCTGCACCACAAGGCACTGGAGGCGGCGGTGGTGGAGAGGCAGGGGACCAGAGGCGGCGGTGGTGAAGGGCGGCAGCGGTGGACAGTGGTCTGGGCGGGCGGGGAAGAACAAAAGTGGCACATATCTAAAATATTTGTCCAAATATTTTTACATATTTGGCACGAAGTACTAGCCTTAGACGACAGAAAGTGTAAAAAGTCTCTAAGAACGTCCGATCTCCGGATATTTCTGCCAAGTACTTGACGACTAGTAATTTGAAAAGGCTAATATTCGGAACTCCGGATATATTCAGAACTCTGGCATTTTATTTTCCTAAAATTTGAGAATTATTCATAACTTAAGGCAAATAAATGTGTGTATATATGCTTGCTAGAGTGAATTTGAGTCCCCTAAGACTAAATGAGGTTCATAAATTAAATAAAAAAATTGGCGTAGTACAAACCTTGGATCTTTACCCTGAAAGGCATGACGACTAGTGTTCATGCGCTTTGCTGCAGAGAAATAAGGTGCCGGTATTTTGAATTTGACTAATTCAAATGATTAATCACGAAGTAAGATCATCTGGTTACTTAATTATGAAAATTTCACCAATATAACCTTTTTTCATGTATTATTTGAAGGAAATCTCGTTGAGTGGATATTCGGATAGCCAAAAATATTCAGAACTCCGGATTTTATTAATCCTAAATTTCGAAAATAATTCACAATTTAAAGTCAAAGAAAGGTGTTTACACATGCTTGCTAGAGTGAAATTGAGTCCAAGAGTAAATGAGGTTCATACTATGCTGTAGAGCAATAAGGTGCAACTGTTTTGAATTTGACTAATTCAAATGTTTAATACCAATGTGAGATCATTTAGTTACTTCAATACGAATTTTCCACCAATTTAAAATATTCTTGATGTATTCCTTGACAATTATAATATAATCGAGCACCAAAAATATTTGGTAGTGTGCATGAGCATGATCAGTAATATAATTGAACACTAGAAATTTTAAGGAACTCCATATAAAGAAGTAGATTAATATATATAGAAGGTTCATCAGAGACACCACGAATATACAATTGTCTTACATGCAGCCAAATATAATAATTAACTGAAACAAAATAAAAGTAGGGGCAACAGTAGGAGGGCGGGATACAGAGACGCCTAGCAGGGGCAGCAGCAGGAGGCCGGGATAGCCTTATCGAGGGGATACAGGTTAGTCCTGACATAATCCCAGAGGAATTTGCCGAAGGCTGCGTGCCACACCAAGGTCTTGGGCTGATGCCTTCAGCCTCGGCTTTTTCCAGTGTCTACCACGTGCCGGATCATGCTATCGAGGTCTGTGTTGATGGCTCTGCCACAAAATGGGCAAAACAGTTTCCCCTATGGTAGAAAGGGATTTTCCTACACCGTAGCTACCACAGCAAGTAGCGGCTCTTATTGTCCCTGGAGTACTTGCTATCGTCCACTTCATCATCATCCCCATGTTCATCATCATCCCCCTATTGATGTAAGACAATATTAAATTGATAGCAAAGAGAATGCATCTCAGGAATAGTTTGATCATTTCATATATCATTTTATCTCAACAAAATGACAATTAATTGGATCAGAGTATATGTAGAACAAATATTATAGCCTCGTAAGTTTATTTAGGGATGGCGTAAGGGAACCAAGTAACAATTGCACAACCTATTGTTCTTGTACATTGCCCCGGGTTCGCTAACTCATCCCTGCAAAAATCTGACGCCAATGTGTCTGCCTCTCTTTTGGTGCAAATTTGAATCATTGCCCACAATAAGAAATTGAAATGTAATCCCGCGAAACAATATTCAGGGATATACATATTACGATATAAAAACAATCTTCAGGTACATGTACAAACAACTTATGATCAAAACCATAAATATACATATGCATCGTACGAATCATTCAAAGATCAGAAACAATTCTAAGATCTAGTTCCATATGAGAATAATCAAGGGCCTCATAATTTTTTCAGAGATGGAGTTGGCGAACCAAAGTACCAATAGCACAACCTATATTTTTTGTGCATTGCAGCCTCAGGTTCACCAAACCATCCCTAAAAACGACACCATCATTTATGTCTCCCTTACACTCTTTTGGGGCAAATTTCAATCATTGGCCTCAGTGGAAAAATGAAATGTAATTCTTATACACTATGAATGCATGCAATAACAATTCGAAGATCATAGTTCTATGAATGTAGAATAAATTTAGGGGTCTCATAAGTTTCTTCAGGGATGGCGTTAGTGAAGCAAGTAACAATTGTACAACCTATTGGTCTAGTACATTTCCTCGGGTTTGCTAACTCGTCTCTGAAAAAATCTGACACCAATAAGAAATTGAAATGTAATCCTACAAAACAATATTTAGGAATATACATATTCAAGTACAAAAACAATCCTAAATATTGTAATTATAAATAACAAAAATTCAAACAATCTTTAGATACATGTAGAAAAAAGTTATGATCAAAACCATGCATATACATATGCATCATACGAATCATTCAAAGATCAGAAACAATTCAAAGATCATATATATATAGTTCCATATGAGAATAAATCAAGGGCCTCATAATTTTTTCAGAGGTGGAGTTGGAGAACCAAAGTACCAACAACACAACCTATATTGTGTGTGTACATTTCTGCCTCAGGTTCACCAACCTATATTTTTTAGAGATGGAGTTAGCGAACAAAAGTACCAATTGGACAACTTATATTGTTGTACATTGCCTTAGGTTTACTAACCATCCCTAAAAAAATCTGACACCATCATATATGTGTCTCCCCTTGCACTCTTTTGGGACAAATTTCAATCATCGGCCTCAATGAGAAATAGTTCAAAGATCATAGTTCATATGTGTAGAATAAATCTGGGGTCTCATAATTTTTTTAGAGATGGAGTTAGAAAACCAAAGTACCATTGCACAACTTATATTGTTGTACATTGCCTCAGGTTCACTAACCATCCCTAAAAAATCTGACACCATCATATGTGTCTCCCCTTGCACTCTTTTGGGGCAAAATTGAATCATTAGCCTCGGTAAGGAATATAAATGTAATGGTATGCATGTTGTGTATTGAAATCAACACTCAACTAGCAAATCCTGAAACCCCTAAGTCAAATGTTACAGACCGATTAAATTTACAGCACAAGAAAAACCGTATGAACAACAACGAGTTAAGGAAATGTAAATTTACTAGATGGAAGATGAGCAGGTTGGGGTTTTGTGACTAGCCAGATTGGGGTTTTGTGACTAGATGGCAGATGCATCAATCGACTATTCAAACCATATATAGTACCCTATTTCAAGAGTAAAATAATCTATAGACGATTGAGCAAATCCTACGTATGAATAGTGAAATCTGCGGTTGCAACTAGAGAAGCTAGCAAAGTAGTACCTCGCTCCTCATCGAAGACCTCCTCCTCGAATTTGTCATTCTCCGTGGTTGCGTTGATGATTTCTTAGTGGAGGATGGGGTCGTTGATGTAGAGCACCGGGTTGCCTCCGCATGCCGCATGCCCCTCATCTAGATATGCCGCTGGCACAACGTTGTTGTCAGCCACCAGCTGCTGACAGCGAGGGCTACTGGCTGGACGGATGAGCTCGATGCCTCGACGACATGATGACGAGCGGCGTGCGTGCCTGGAGAAGCCGCCTCCGCCTTCTCGGCGACGACCGAGCCATCTATTGTTGTGCCTCCAACTGGCTTCACCTCCGGCTCGTCTCCATGCGTATGCTTTATGGCGCAGCTAGGGAGGGCGATGGTGCAAGCAAATGAGCTTCGACGCGTGCGGAAGGTGTAGATTGGCGTTTTGTGACTTGACAGATTGGGGAAAATTACATGAGCTCATGGAAGAAGAAGTCCGAATGGGTTTATATACGCGGGACCGTTGGTAGTCCTCGAGTGGACACGTGGGTGTGGACTCGTGTGGGAGGGGGCTACCAAGATCTCCACTTTCTAACTGCATTAACAACACACGCATGCTACCTCGGGAAGGTGCACGACGCTAGTTTTCGAGATGAGCGACATAATGGTCCGCCTCAGTAGACACCTAGAGGCGATTAATATTTCTGAATGACTGCAATTGAGCGTTTTAGAGAGATGGATAATAATTTCCAGCATATCAGCTTCAATCTTGAGGCTGTTTGTTTTAAATACCGGCTGAGGGGCACTTGTACTAGAGACGGTGTATATTAAAAACTGTCTAAGATCAAAGTTAGAGGTGGTCAAAAATTAAGACCGCCTGAGGTTGATGAAAACAGCCGGTGGTTTGTATTTTTGGCGTAAACCGGCTCTAGGCACAGTCTCCAAGTAACGAGTTTGTACTAGTTCTAGAAGGAGAACTACTTTAAAGAGTTGAAGATACTCAGTGGAGATCCGCCGGGTCGAGGCCTACATCAGAATCTTTTGAAGTCTCGAGAGGAGTTCTATATAAATAAATACTTAGATACTAGAACCTACTTCCATAGAGCATTTCTTTAGCAGTAATAGCAAGCCATAGTGATATAGAAGTAGTATTTCTAGAGTAGACTTCGAGTTGATATTTCTAGTTCTCTTCTATAAATTATAATCCTCATTGTGTCGAGGAGGTTCTTTGGATCTTTTGTAATGTGTTATATGTAATCTAAAGTCATGCTTTAGACTCGCGATGTTTTTTTTGTACCACTCTGAGGGATGTAATACTAGTGAACGATGTTTTATTGGTGTTATCTCAATGACTATAGTGTACTACAGCATGAACTGGTATGTTGGGTCACCGTAAATGGCTAGGTATGCCAGACTACTTAGGGCTTGTTTGGTTCATGTGGAACCAATCCCCATGTGGAACAAACCACCCGTGGAATTGGGTGGTCCCCTCGTGTCACCTAGACCCCCAATAATCCCTTCCCCTAATCCCTATAGGTCTTTGCTTATTCGGTTACTCCCTAAGGAAACTGTAGCTAGAAAAAAGGGAAACTACAGCCAAGGGCACCGACGTGGTAACCACCAATCACACCACTATAGATTCTACCTTTGAGAGAGTGAAACCAATCTGATGGAGCAACCGTTTCTTCTTCTCTGGTGTCCAATCTAGCGGAACACTGCTTCTTCTTCTCTGGCATGAAGGGGCAAGGGAGATGGGACCTCACCTAGGCTATGGTTCCAGTCCGGGCTCCGCAACGGTAATCTGTGCAGGGCTAGGAGCGCTTGACTCCTCTGATTTGTTTTGCAGTCGGGACCCACTTCATCGTCGTTACCGTCCTTCCCTTCCATCATCGATGATGATGTTGTGAGCGAGAAAGGAGAGGTTGTTTCGCCATACCATTTCGGGATGACCATGCATGTACTTATTCAACAGGTTTGGACTAGATGTTTTTTATCCCCATGATTTAGATAGGATCGGGGAGGTTTATACCAAGGTGGGATATCTACCGGGTCTAACCGAACGTGTTTTAGCGAGGTCTAGATTGATGCCCGGTGTGACCGATCTGGGTTGACCCACGAGGATTGATACCATATCTCGGCTAGGGGCAGGACTAACCGAACAAGCCCTTATGAGGTTTGATTTGACACAATTTTAGTTCAGGAATGCCACTAGTTACTGTCTCCTCTTTGTTCACATCCTTCGAATCTATTTTGGGGCACGTGGCTAGACATGCTCTAAGAGCATCTCCAAGGGCATCCCCCAAATTCGGTCCCATTTTGTTCGCGCGGACACCGCTTTGGGGAGAAAAATGATCGTGGTCCGCCCCCTGTCCTCCCTGTGCACCCAACAGGCCGCCCCCAAATCATGTCCGCCCCATCGGAAAAAAACTTGAAGACATAGATTGATCCATAGTTCGATGCATTCAAACAAACTGAAACTAAACTTGAACTAAACTTAAGATAAACTTGGTCGGGCACCCACCAGCGGAGAAACCCTAGATCTAGTCGATGAAGATGGTGCATTCGTGGATGATGATCGGCTTGGGCACCGAGGGGTCCTATGGCCTGATTGGGATCCCCATCGGTGGCGCACACTCCTTAGGGCGATGTTGGTACATCTCTGAGTCAGAGTGCGTCGTGTCCTCGTCGGAGCCCGGTGGTTTCATGGAGTCACGGATGAACCACAACGGTGGCTCGCTCATGAAGAAGGAGTGGTGGGCCATCTCGTGCTCAACCTGGAAGGGCCTTGTCCCATCCTAGGATGTCCCTTCCATAGAGGCTGTCGACGAGGACCTCTAGCAGCGAGAGGCGGAGCACTCCTGTATCGTGTGCTAGCGCTTGTCGCCGGTGGGTGGTGGTGGCACCAGGACCCTATTCGGGTTGAGGTGCCACCCATCAGGCATCCTCGCGTAGTGGAGCCGACTCGTACGCTAGCCAGAGCCATCGATCCTCCACCGGGGAGATCCGGGGCCGCTGCGGGTTCGCGGGTGCAGCGGGTGCGGAGGGGTGGCCTAGTGGAATCCTGCATGTGGGTTCAGGCGGGAGGACGATCCACCAGTGGAGGCGTGGGAGGAGGAGCCACCAGCGTGCGCTGACGGGTGGGATGAGGAGTCGCTAACGGACGGGCGGGACGAGGAGCTCGGAGGAGGCGAGCCACGGCGAGAGCGGCCTTCCACCAGCTCGGCATGGCGCTGACGAGCGACTGCGTGGTGCGGTAGGGTGGTTGTCGGTGTCAGTGGTGGGTGGTTGCGTGGTCTCGGTGTCGACAGGACTAGGGTTTTCTCGGGTGTGGGGAAGAGGGTGGGTGGGGCGAGTAGATAAAGACTGGGACCGGAGACCAACAGGTAGGCCGAGGGGACATGGGAGGATAGCCAAGCGTGTCCATTTGCCCCCAAATTGTCCCCAAGTTTGGGGACGGTTTGGGAAAAAACAGACTATCCGGGGAGAGGGAGGGGAAGGGGAGGGAGACGGGGTTTTGGGAACCTTTAGGAGGAGAAAATTAGGTTAGGAAGTCCGATCGGTCTGAAACAGACCAATGGGGAGCCCCTTGGAGATGTTGTAACAACGGCGAGCTGAGAGGGAGGGGGACAACGATCGACTTATGAAATCGACTTTTTCTTAGATGATCAGGCCGCTATGAGGTATCAGCCTATAATGTATCTGAAGGACGCTCTCCCGTCTCCCCTTCTCCCCTTCTCCTCCACCCTAGTTGAGAGTCTCCTGTGAGCGGCCTGGCCGACCTCGAGCCTTCTCCGGCTGCACGGGGTCTTTTGGGCCAGATATTGGGCATCCTGTACTAGTGGTCTCTTCTGGTCGTGCTCTGGCGGTCTGAGGCGATGAGTGACACCACTCCATGGATATCCGTTAATAAGGCCTAGGCTTCGTCGGCCTGCTCTATGATCTACTCGGTGGCGGCGTTGTGTCTTCCACCTCTGGCCTTCCTTGGTGGTGAGGGCAAGAGGATGGGAGGCGCTGGTACAAGGAGATCTGGAGGCAAGTGGGGATTTTGCTCCGTCCTGGTGCGTCGGTGCGGCGTTAGGCTATCTCTGCTAGCCGTTTTTTCTCTTCTCCTGAGGTGGGAGTTGGTCAAGCCTACCCCAGAGACAATCCCCTTCTTCAATAAGCGTCGGTGCCACTCACGCTACGGTGTCCAAGCTCGACTACAACCCTTTTTGGCCGGCCTCAGTGGCGAGGGAAAGGTGGTTGCTGGTGGTGCTTTGTTGATCAAGGCGGAGTGTCGTTCGAGGCCTCAAGAGCATGCGTCCTTTGCAGCAGATCCCGAGCGATGGCGTTTGGTGGTTGCCGCTATCTCTGGCCAAAGGGTTGGCCCTGTTGCGCTCGACCTGGTTCCTGGTCTGAGAAGTTTCTTCCTCCTTCGCTGGAGGATCTCTCGCGGCTCTGGCGCGGTGGCAATCGGTATTTCTCCACCAAGTGGTTTCGTCTCGGGTGGTGCTAGCGACGGCCACGTCTACGAGTCAACGATCTTCGGCGTTCGACTTGGACTTGGTCACATTTCTGTGGGGTGTTTTCTGTAAAACTTGACGACCTGGCTATAATTTTTATCTGTGTTAGGGTCCTTTATGTATTTTTACTCCCACCATCGATTTAATGCATGCTCTAGGTCCTTCTGGACCTGTCTCGTTCAAAAAAAAGTATCTGAAGCACAGCAGCGGTGCCACTAGTTGTAGGGTTTCCTATGCCCTATGGGCCTAATGGCGGAGATTCCAAGTACGAGGTCAGGGTTATTTGTGGCGGTGATTCATGGTTGATCGATGCCAAATCTTTCTTTCACGTAGAGTGGATTCCTCTGTCGTTGAGACGTGGTCTACAGCGTCGGGTTCTACCTCCACTTCGCTCATTTCTTCTCGCGTTGGGCACTGAATGCACTTCCCTGCCGATCTAGGCAATCTCTTGTACTCCCAATTAAAAGTGAACTTCATATGATTAAGCTCCGCAAACATGTCTTTCTCTCTCTTTATATATAAAGCAATCATCAAAGTCATGTAATTACTGATTGCCAAGAGGATGGAGCCCTCGAATGGCACTTGCACTCTATGTGGGGAGCTGGAGGACGCAAACCAGATATTCTTCTTATGTCTGATGGACAATTTCATGTGGGCTTATGCGCGGGAACTTCTTCAGTGCACTTGGAACCCTACAGAGGTCGGGGATTTCATGGCCTATACCTAGGGTTTAACAGGTGGGCTATTTAGGACTATCTAGCTTTTCTTCACGACTTTGGCATGGGCTCTGTGGAACGTTAGGAATAAGATGACAATAGAACACACCTTTATCTCGAATCCTACTGAATGTCTGCAGACATGGAGGAGTCTCAGCAAAACAAAAGAGCAAACCTTGGTAGATTGGGCTTTAGCCGAGCTAAAAGGCCTGGATGCACGCCTCAGGGACGGAGCGAGGGGAGGGGCGCCGAGCTGAGGACCAGATGAGGACGACCTGGGCAACTTGAATGCTGGGCCGATGGTGCGGGCGTCTATCGCAGATGCAGCTATGGGTTGCCTCCGAATATCATGCCGCTGGCTATGCTTTTTTTATGTCTTATCCCTGGCTTCGCTTCTGTTGTTGTAACCTGAATTCTGGAACTTGTGTTATGTTGCTGGGTGGTCTATTGTAGTTGGGTGCTGTCGGAGCCAGTGCGGCGGCCGGGTATCAGTTGGGGTTGCTTAGAGGCAGTGGTCTCTTGTAGTCTGTAAAACTTGTGTGGTCAGTTTGCTTTGCCTTAAGTTTAAAAAAATATAATTACTGATTTACTTTCTTGTATCTATATGATTAAGCTATGATTTTACTTTCTCAAATGTACTACTCCCTCCGGGTTTTTTCAAAATTCCACCGATCTATTAATAATCAGCAACAGCAGTACAAAGAGCCATAAAAGTAATGGAAATTACAAATAGGTCACTGGATCACCTAGCGACGACTATAAATACTAGCACGAGCCGATGACGCACCGTCGTCCTCGTCCCTCCATCACTGGAGCCGGACAAAGCTTGTCGTAGTTGAGCTCATTGTAGTAGGCAGACGGGGAGTCGTCGTGCTAAGGCCCCATAGGACCAGCGCACCAGAGCAACAAACATCGGCGAAGATGAAAACCCTAGATCGGAACAGAATGACCTCAAAACACACTGACGAATACGGACGATCGGACCCCAAGAGATCCGTCGGACACACGACTCCACGCACCCTCCGTCAGCGCTGGACGCACCACCGGAGCGAGGATAGAGCGGTAAGAAACTTATTCTGACTTCAGGATGTAGCCATCGTCTCAACATCGTAAAGAAGACACTAAAAAAAGGCTAAAAAACGAAAACCCTCCCGCCACACCGCCAAGGCCCTAAGGCCACAGGAGATGGAGCGGACCGCCGGCGTCGCCGGCGAGGGGACGAAACCCTAGATGGGTTTTGTTGGTGCCTTCACGATTCGCCTGCGGCACCTCAGATACGTTACTCTCTCCGTCTCTGAAAAGGACGTTACATATTTATTTAAATTTTGATGTATTTATATATACTAAAATAGTTTAGATACACGCGAATTTAGAGAAACGTTTGACATCCACGGATTCTGTTTACCAGTTTATCCTGGTCGTGTCGTCACTGTCCATTAAACCTAAGCAGACAACATAAAACCTATGGATCCTAGTCCTAGCTATTCATCGCGGAACTCGACGGCGGACAGCACCACAGGCGCCACCTCCGGCCGGTCCCTGATGCCGTCCAGCCACTCTGGCCGCCCCTCCACCCACTTCTTGAGGAACGCCACCATGGCCCCACCGACGAAGCGTCTCATGGGCGCCCTGGCCTCGCCGCTCTTGCACACTGCGCGCGTGATCAGGCCCTTGGCGCCCCTCGTCACGTCGTCCATCATGTCTGTGTGCCCGTAGTCCCTGGCCACTAGGTGGCACGCCGGCGCCGGGCACTCGTCGTAGAACGCCGCGTGGCTCACGCCCAGCGGCGCGCACGGCGAGAACAGGACGTTGCGGGGTACCTCGCCGAGGCCCGTGCCGACGACCATGACCGGGGCCGGGACGCGCAGCGAGGTTTCTTTGTAGGTGAGGATGGGCGGGGCCGTCTGCTTGCCGAGGCCCGTGCCGTCCACGGGGTCGACGGCGATGAGCGCCGCGAGAGGCAGGGAGGTCTTGGCGTGTCCCAGCGCAAGCGCGAATGCCACCTTGCCGCCGCGGCTGTGCCCGGAGATGGACACCTGATGATGCGATTGTTAGTAGTCTCGAATGATTCTGCTGTTAATCAGTAGTACAAATAAAACGATCGATGGCAAGGTTAACTGACCGCAGTAAGGTTCGGGCGAACGTCGAGCGGGAGCGTGGAGGAGAGGCCATCGGCGAGCCAGTCGACGACGGCGGCCGCCGACTTTATCTCTGCGGTGGTTTCTGGCCCGGATAACGTGTACATCTGTAACCGTGCTCGAGTTACTACTAGAATTTCGTTGCCACGCTGAAAAAAGTTACTATCATGCATGATGACCTGGTTACCTGAGGAGCGATGACGATGAAGCCGTGGGAGGCGACATGTTGGAGCAGCTGGGAGTAGAAGTAGTTGTTGGCGAGGTAGCCGTGCAAGAACACCACCACCGGGTACTCCCCCGCGTCGCACGGTGCGGCTATCAGGAGCGGTTTCGGCGGGCCGACAACACTGACACTGGCTGGAGAGCAGCTCCTGGTCTTGGCCTCCTCGACCTGGGCAAGGCTGGTGCCGTGGCGTCCATGGTCGAACACGTCTCCTGCAGACGCCATGGTGTGAAGCATCAGAGAGTAGTAGCACGCTAAGACCACGCGTCTTGCAGAGGCGGTCATGTTAACCCGGAGGATGTGGGGGCTGTTAGGACTTAGGAGTGCCTGTGGCTACTTAACGGCCGTGTGTTCCTTGTGCTCCTTATCTGCGCAAAATATCTGACACAATTGCTTGCTGGCTGGCCATAGTCATTCATTCCTCTAGTCGGCGAGTGTCTGTCTTTCACATGAACCTTGCTCTTCGATGGGACGGCAGATCGAGACATCCATTTGTTCCATCTTCGACTATTATTAACATTTCTATATCAAGTAGGCTACTCCACATGCTCAGTTGTTGACTTCTTTACAACAATAATGATCCAAACTACGTTTTTATCTGATCTTGGAATATGAAGTGCTCCCTCGGTCCCAATTAAAGGATAAAAATCATGCAATCCAAAAATCTCCGCTACCCAGAAATTTGCCGTCCTTAACAATTAAAGGACACCAAATTAGCCTTAATCGGAGAAAACCTAGGGCTCAGAAACGCTGCTGTCCAAAGATTTGCTATATATATCCTTTAAACCGGCCACGCCAGGCCAACCGGAGCCGAGACCCGAGATTCGAGAACGCGCCTAGGCCAACCGCGTGGCCGAGAGGTCAGGCTTCACTACCAACGAATCTGGATAACAAAACCTAGATCCAGCACCCAATGCGTTGTAAGAAAATCACGTAACGTAAGAGGCTATTTTTTTAAAATAATACTTTTTTAATAATTTCCACGGATAATACATGAACCTAAGGATTTGCAGAACTAGTGCGGTGTCGGTAGCTCAAGTATCGAATGAAACCCGTCGATGGTTAAAGCCCTGACCAGGCTATCGGAGGGGCGAATGACACGATAGTGAGCTCGTCGGTGGTTTAACCACCGACTAGTCTGGCTACCGATTGTAGTAGATACCCCCGGCCTGCATGGATCATGCAACGTGTTTAGTTAACCTAAAACAGTTTTCGGTTCCCGCCGTTTATCTCCCGCCAGCCGATTCCTGCCAAATATTTCTCCCGCCACTGTTTCGCTCCATTTATCTCCCGCCACCGCTTCCCGCTCTTTTTTCCCGTCGTTTTTTCCTGCTCTTTTTTCCCGCATTTTTCTCCCGCCTATTCTTCCCAGTGTCTCTATAAATCCAGGCACCGAGATGTTTTCTCTTCACCCAGTTCATATGTTCCTCCTCTTTCTCTCGCATTTCCTCTCCTCCTCATCATGAGTGTGCCATGTTCGGACCCAGAGTATAGGCCTAAGAAGATGAAAGATGCCAGGTTGCCACAAGGGGTGACACACGAGGGTTGTTGGTGCGACCATCTCGCCAAGGTCAAGGAGTCGATCGATTTCTCTACTTGTATGGGCATGAAGTTTTTCAAGTGTCCCAACTACGATGCAAGCCTGCCCCGACAAGCAAGTTTGTCGTACGAGAGGCCTCCGGTATGTTCCCAGAGCACGGTGAATATGAATGATTCACGTTATTATGTGTTCTTTTGTTCATTCCATTGATGTGCTTGTAGTCTCCTCCTCCTATTTGCAAGTGGTACCATTGGATTGACATGGAGCAGCCAGCTTGGGCCGCGAAAGAGTGTCATGATAGAAAAACCGGGCTGCGTGGGCTGCCTTTCACGAAGAGGAACGTGCCGAAAGGATGGCCGGAGAGGAGAAGAAGGAGCGGAAGAGAGAGCTGAAAAATAAGAGGAGAGAGCTCAGAACCGGGAGATAAACGAGAAGAGGAGGGCGGAAGAGGAAGAGCGCAGGTATGTGGAGGAACATGTGCGCAAGGAGGCCCGGGATACGGAAAGGAAGAGATTAAGAGAAAGGGTGGTTGAGGCGCAGGCGGCAGAGGAACATGGTGACAAGACAGGGAAGTACCCGCGCTGAACTCAGGGAAGGTAGACGTATGTCTCAGTACCGATGTATCTTCATTTCAGTCGTAGTGTCCCAATGTATCTTCATTTCAGTTGCAGTGTCATGATGTATCTTCATTTCAGTTGCAATGTTGTGATGTATCTTAGTTTCAGCATCACTTTGTAGTTGTCAGTTAATTTTGGAGACAATGTATCTTAGTTCTTCCCGCCAAAATGTTTCCCCCCAAAATGTTTCCCGACAATGAGTTCCTGCCATTTCTTGTTTGTTTACCCTATAAAACCCCCTCCTCACGAAGTTGTGTAAGCACACCATTCACTTTTTTAGCCAGTATGTCCGGCTTTCTCTACGACTGCGGTATTGAGACAAACATGTTCGTCAACCTTTTTCATTTGGCCAGGAACTTTAGGATAGACAATAATCCAGCCCAATTGAAGGAACTCATTGCTAGTGATTATCTCCTCACTAAGTTGGGTGAGGAATTACGTAGAAAAGGGTGGCCGAAGAGGACCCCAGAGGAGATACGGCAAGAGCTTCTTAGGGTCAATGCTAGGTGGGGCAAGCTTAGATTCATCAATGAAGATTCAAGGCAGAGGTAAGCCAAGTACCCTTGGTTGTGGATACAAGAGAGTGAAGATGAAGATGATCTCGTCATGTCGCCGGCTGTTGGTACCAAGGAGAGAGCTGAGTGGGACAAGGCGCAGGCCCTGAAGAAGGCTCGGGTCAAGAAGAGCAATGACAAGCAGAGGAAGGATGAGACATTTTCATCTTGGCTAGAAGAGAGTGAAGATGAAGATGATCTCTTCATGCCACCGACCGTTGGTACTAGGGCGAGAGCTGAGTGGGACAAGAGATAGGCCATGAAGAAGGCACAGGCTAAGAAGAGGAAGGGCGAGTCATCGTCGAAGGGAAAAGGTAAGGCATCATCGAAGGGAAAGGGTGAGGCATAGTCGTAGGGATAGAGAGCACTTTTATTTATGTACCGCAAGTTATGTTGAACTGTGTTGCAAGATATGTTGAAGTGTTTGTCGAATAAAATGTGAAATAATAGAAATGTGTCTCGTACATAGATAGATACAAGTATCATACATAGATAGATATATATGCATCATACATATATATATATATATGTCTCATACATAGATAGATATCACTGCTACAGGTGACGGGGTTGCCCTGGCACCGGTCAACTCCATCCGTACCTTCTGGGTGGCCCCACATTACGGGGAGGTAGAGTGGACCCGTCACCCTAGGCCTGTGTATCCTGTGTGGGGAAAGGTGGTGGAGTCTGTTGCATCTAATACTGCCCAAACCAGTCAACCTGATCGTGCTGAGTCTATTGATCCTCCTCCTCATTAGTCGCCCATGAACCCATAGAGTACATTCTTAGGTCTCCATATCCTCCTGCCATGTAAAAATATTAAGTAATCAACGATTATATACTACATGCAACAAAAATAGATAGGAAATTCTTACCCTCAGAACGATAGCCCATGAAGGGAACGTGCGGCTGTTGTTGCTGCCACTGGTCGAAAGTAAACTGCGGCTGCTGCTGCTGCCATGCCGAGCCTCCAGTTTGGTCTAGAGGTGGTGCTCTCGGTGTCTCCTGCTGTGAGATCCATGGATGAGGCCCGTGGCGGAGTGGTGCTATCGGTGTCTCCTACTGCTGCCGCGCCGAGCTGTTGGAGATATGCCCAAGAGGCAATAATAAAAGTGATTATTATTATATCTTTGTGTTTATGATGAATGTTTACATCCCATGCTATAATTGTATTATAAGGAAACACTAATACATGTGCGTTTTGTAAACAAAAGAGAGTCCCTAGTAAGCCTCTTGTTGAACTAGCTTGTTAATTAATTGATGATCATGGTTTCCTGATCATGGACATAAGGATGTGATTAATAACAAGGTTATATCATTAGGAGAATGATGTGATGGACACACACCCATAGTAAGCGTAGCATAAGATCAAGTCATTAAGTTCGTATTGCTGTAAGCTTTCAAATACATAGTAACCTATTCCTTCGACCATGAGGTTATGTTAATCACCATCACCGGATGGATACTTTGATGACATCAAACGCCGCTTCGTAACTGGGTGGTTATAAAAGTGTCATTGGGTATTCTGAAAGTATGTGTTGAAGCGCATGAACCAAGATTGGGATTTGTCCATCCATGACGGATAGATATGCTCTAGGCCCTCTCGGTGGAATGTCATCTAGTTAGCTTGCAAGCGTGTGACTAGGTCACAAGGGATGACATATCACGGAACGAGTAAAGAGTACTTATCAGTAACGAGGTAGAACTAGGTATGGAGATACCGACGATCAAACCTCGGATAAGTATAGTATCGCGAGACAAAGGGAATTAGTTTCGTATGTAAGTGGTTCAATCGATCGCAAAGTCATCGTTGAGTATGTGGGAGCCATTATGGATCTCCGGGTCCCGCTGATGGTTATTGATAGGAGATGTGTCTCTATCATGTCTACATATTCACGAACCGTAGGGTGACACACTTAAGGTTCGAAGTTGTTTTAAGTAGATATGGAATATGCGTTGGAGATCGAATGTTGTTCGGAGTCTCGGATTGGATTCGGGACATCGCGAGGAGATCCGGAATGGTCCGGAGAATAAGATTCATATATAGGAGATCATTTTATGAGATAGGAAATGTTCCGGAGTGTTTGTATGAGGATTCTAGAAGGTTTCGGAATGTTCCGGAAGGTTCTAGAAGATATCTTGGAGTTTGCTTGAAAATCAAGATAGGGATCAAGGAGTCCTGGTGGGTCAAGATACGGATTCATGGGGGAGGAGGACTCCTCCCCCCACCTCCAATCCATCGGCCTAGAGAGGGAGGGGAGTCCTACACCTCCCCTCTTTAAATAGAGGGGCAGGGGCGCCCCCTCCTCTGCTGCTCTCATAACACCCAATCTCTGCCGCCTCTCTCCTCCACCATCTTCTGCACAGGCATAGGCGAAGCCCTGCAGAATTCTCCACCCCACCACCACCACCACGCCGTCGTGCTGCTGGGATTCCGTGGAGAAGATCTACTACCTCCGCTGCTCGCTGGAACGGGGAGAGGAAGGTCTACTTCGACTCCACACGTGTGACCGACTGCGGAAGCGCTGCCGAATCGTGGCGCCGGAAGGATCGTCTACTTGACCAAGGGCGGAAGCGCTGCTGGAACACGACGCCGGAAGGATCGTCTACTTGACCAACGGCGGAAGCGCTGCTGGAACGCGACGCCGGAAGGATCGTCCACACGATCTTGAGAGCGGCAAGTGATCGACTACATCAACCACGAGATCTAATCTCGTTAACACTTTCGTATCTACGAGGGTTAGTTCCCATCTATCTCGTTGCTCATGTCTAATAGATTAGATCTTGGCTTTTATCTAGATTAGATCTAGGTTTTGTTCGTTCTTGTGGTAGAAAATTTTTGTTTTCCATGCTACGAACCCATCAGTTGTATCAGAGCCAGGTTTATGCGTAGATCTGTTGCACGAGTAGAACACAATGGTTTTGTGGGCGTTGATGCTTTTGTTGTCGGTGTCTTAGCGTGTACTTTGCATCTTGCGGCATGGTGGGATGAAGCGGCTCGAGCTAACATTACATGTCATCGCACATGAGACTTGCTCCACGCTTGACGTGCAACTTGCCTTGCACAAGTGGCTTTGCGGGTGTCTGTCTCTCCCACCATAGTTAAGATTCAATTTACAATGAGCATCTTGACAACACTTGTATCAACGTTGTGGTTCTTGTTCGTAGGTAAGATCGGTCTTATGCGAAAGCCCCAAACCACGTAAAACATGCAAAGAAAATTAGAGGCGTCTAACTTGTTTTTGCAGGGGTTTTGTGATGTGATATGGCCAACATGTGATTGTGATTGTATTTGATGTATGCAATGATCCTTGTTGTAATATGGCAACCGGCAGGAGCCTAATGGTTGTCTTTAATTCTGTTAAGACCTGCGTGTCTATTCATCTTGTAATAGCTTTATTCCAAGTAGTTGTAATAGTTGCTGGTGATGATGGACAACCATGAAGCGGCGCCACTGACCTTGACGCAATGCTGGTGATGATGGAGATCATGTTCGTGCTTTGGAGATGGAGATCAAAGGCGCAAGAAGAAAGGGCCATATCATATCACACTAATTATGAATTGCCTGTGATGTTAATCCTTTATGCATCTTGTATTGCTTAGATCGCGGCGGTAGCATTATAAGATGATCCCTCTCACTAAATTTCAAGTAATAAAGTGTTCACCCTTAGTTGGCACCGTTGCTAAGACTCGTCGTTTCGAAGCATCTCGTGATGATCGGATGTGATAGATTCTATGTGTGCATACAACGAGTGCAAGCCAAATTTGCACATGCGGAAACTAAGGTTGTCTTGACGAGCCTAGCATGTACAAACATGGTCTCGGAACACGGAATACCGAAAGGTAGAGCATGAATCATATAATTGATATGATGAACATGAAGATTGTTCGCCGATGAAACTACATCTTCTCTCGTGAAGATCGGACTTGGTGTAGTGAATTTGGTTCGTGTAATCACTAAGACAATGTGAGGGATGTTGTTTTGAGTGGGAGTTCACCTAGTTAGTTTAAGAATTAAATTTGAACTCAATTTATCATAAACTTAGTCTAAACTACTTGCAAATTGTTGTAGATTATGGCGAACCCCTCCATCAATTTCAATGCGTTCCTAGAGAAAGAAAAACTTAAGAACAATGGAAGCAATTTCACGGACTGGTTCCGTGGACTGAATATCGTCCTCAGGGCTGGTCAGTTGACCTATGTGCTCGATGCACCGCTAGGTGACCCACCTGCAGATAATGCCACTGATGACGAAAAGAATGTTTTCGCCACTCGGAAGAATCATTACTCCATAGTTCAGTGTGCCATCCTGTACGGTTTAGAAGCGGAGCTCCAACAGCGTTTTGAGCACCACGACCCGTTCGAGATCATTAAGGAGCTCGGGCTAATTTTTGAGACTCGCGCGGCCATGGAGAGCTATGAGGCCTCCGAAAAGTTCTTTAACTGTAAGATGGAAGAAGGAAGCTCCGTTAGCGAGCACGTGCTCACCATGTCTGGGTACGCAAAGAAGCTCCAAGAGTTGGGAATATCGATTCCTAATGAATTGGGGATTCACCGTCTCCTTCAATCACTGCCACCAAGTTACAAGAACTTTGTGATGAACTACAACATGCACTGCATGAACAAGATGTTGCCTGAACTGTCGTCCATGCTGAAAACTGCTGAAGTGGAGATCAAGAAGGAGCACCAAGTGTTGATGGTCAATAAGACCACCAATTTCAAGAAACGGGGCAAGCCTAAGAACAAGGGCAACTTCAAGAAGGACGGGAAGAAAGCTGTCGCACCTGCTAAGAAGCCCAAGGCTGGTCCTAATCCTGAAACCGAGTGTTTCTACTGCAAGGGTGCTGGTCACTGGAAGCGTAACTTCCCCAAGTACCTGGCGGATCTGAAGAATGGCAACATCAAGAAGAAAGGTATATTTGATATATGTGTTATAGATGTGTATCTTACTAGTAATCGTAGTAGTGCCTGGGTATTTGATACTGGTTCGGTTGCTCATATTTGTAACTCGAAACAGGAGCTGCGGAATAAACGAAGACTGGCAAGAGACGAGGTGACGATGCGCGTTGGAAATGGCTCCAAGGTTGATGTGATCGCCGTCGGCACACTCCCTCTACATCTACCTTCGAGATTAGTTTTAAATTTAAATAATTGTTATTTGGTGCTTGCGTTAAGCATGAACATTATATCTGGATCCTGTTTATTGCGAGACGGTTACTCTTTTAAGTCTGAGAATAAAGGTTGTTCGATTTATATGAGTAATATCTTTTATGGTAATGCACCTGAGATGAATGGTTTATTCTTACTGAATCTCGATAGTAGTGATACACATGTTCACAACATAGATGCTAAACGAATTAAATTGAATGATAATTCTACATACATGTGGCACTGTCGTCTTGGTCACATTGGAGTGAAGCGCATGAAGAAACTCCATTCAGATGGACTTCTTGAATCACTTGATTTTGAATCACTTGAAAGATGTGAAGCATGTCTAATGGGAAAAATGACTAAGACTCCATTCTCTGGTACAATGGAGCGAGCTACAGACTTATTGGAAATAATACATACCGATGTGTGCGGTCCAATGAGTGTAGCATCGCGTGGTGGATATCGTTATGTTCTCACTTTCACGGATGACTTGAGTAGATATGGGTATGTCTACTTCATGAAACATAAGTCTGAAACTTTCGAGAAGTTTAAGGAATTTCAAAGTGAAGTGGAGAATCATCGTAACAAGAAGATTAAGTTTCTGCGTTCTGATCGCGGGGGTGAATATCTGAGTTATGAGTTTGGCATGCATTTAAAGAAATGTGGAATACTTTCACAGTTGACACCGCCGGGAACACCACAGCGTAATGGTGTGTCCGAACGTCGTAATCGAACTCTCTTAGATATGGTTCGGTCTATGATGTCTCTTACAGATTTACCGTTATCATTTTGGGGCTATCCATTAGAGACAGCCGCATTCACTTTAAATAGGGCACCATCTAAATCCGTTGAAACGACACCGTACGAATTGTGGTTTGGTAAGAAACCTAAGTTGTCGTTCCTTAAAGTTTGGGGTTGCGAAGCATATGTAAAGAAGTTACAACCTGATAAGCTAGAACCCAAAGTGGAGAAATGCGTCTTCATAGGATACCCTAAAGAAACAATTGGGTATACCTTCTATCATAGACCCAAAGGCAAAGTTTTCGTTGCAAAGAATGGATCCTTTCTTGAGAAGGAGTTTCTCTCGAAAGAGGTGACTGGAAGGAAAGTAGAACTCGATGAGGTTATTGAACCTTCTCTCGGATTTGAGAGTAGCGCAGCACCGGAAGATGTTTTGGTGCCGCCTGCATCAATTGAAGAGGAAGCTAATGATAATGATCATGAAACTTCGAACGAAGTTACTACTGAACATCGCAGGTCAACGAGGGTTCGTACCACTCCTGATTGGTATGACTCTGCCTTGAACGTCATGTTGGTGGACAACGCTGATGACCCTGCGACATATGAAGAAGCTATGGTGAGCCTAGATTCCGACAAATGGCTAGAAGCCATGAAATCCGAAATGGGATCCATGTACGAAAACCAAGTGTGGACTTTGGTGGACTTACCGGATGGCCGTAAGGCTGTCGAGAACAAATGGATTTTCAAGAGAAAAACAGATGTTGATGGTAATGTTACCGTCTATAAAGCTCGACTTGTCGCGAAAGGGTTCCGACAAATTCAAGGAGTTGACTATGATGAGACTTTCTCACCAGTAGCGAAGCTAAAGTCTGTGAGGATTTTGTTAGCAATTGCTGCATATTTCGATTATGAGATTTGGCAGATGGATGTCAAAACGGCGTTCCTTAATGGTGACATTGAGGAAGAGTTGTATATGGTACAACCCAAGGGTTTGGTCGATCCTAAAGATGCTGACAAGGTATGCAAGCTTCAGCGCTCTATTTATGGACTGAAGCAAGCATCCCGGAGTTGGAATCAACGTTTTGATAAAGTAATCAAAAACTTTGGATTTATACAAACTTATGGAGAAGCTTGTATTTACAAGAAAGTGAGTGGGAGCTCTGTAGCATTCCTAGTACTGTATGTAGATGACATATTGTTGATTGGGAATGATATAGAACTTCTTAATAGCGTCAAAACCTATTTGAATAATAGTTTTTCAATGAAGGATCTTGGCGAAGCGGCATATATTCTAGGCATCAAGATTTATAGAGATAGATCAAGACGCCTGATAGGGCTTTCACAAAGTACATACTTGGACAAAGTTCTAAAGAAGTTTAGAATGGAAGATAGCAAGAAAGGGTTCGTGCCCATGTTGTTAGGTAAGACCTTGAGTAAAACTCAAAGTCCAGCTACGGCAGAAGATAGAGAGAAAATGAATAACATTCCCTATGCCTCAGCCATAGGTTCTATCATGTATGCCATGTTGTGTACTAGACCGGATATAGCACATGCTGTTAGTTTGACTAGCAGATATCAAAGTGATCCTGGAGTGGAACACTGGACAGCGGTCAAGAATATCCTAAAGTACCTAATTAGGACTAAGGATATGGTTCTTTCTTATGGAGGTGATGAACAGCTTGTTGTAAACGGTTACACCGATGCTAGTTGGAACACCGATCTGGATGACTCGAAGTCACAGTCGGGTTACGTATTTATTTTGAATGGTGCTGCAGTGAGCTGGAGGAGTGCGAAGCAAAGCGTTGTGGCGAAATCTTCAACTGAATCGGAATACATAGCTACTTCGGAGGCTGCACAAGAAGCCGTTTGGATGAAGGAATTCATTACTGAACTTGGCGTGGTTCCCAGTGCGTTGGACCCGATGGCCATCTACTGTGACAACACAGGTGCCATAGCTAATGCGCAGGAGCCAAGGTCACATAGCAAGCTGAAGCACATCAAGCTACGTTTCCACGCTATTCGCGAGTATGTCCGAGATGGTGACATAAAGATTTGCAAAGTACACACTAATCTGAATGTGGCAGATCCGTTGACTAAACCTCTCCCTAGGGCAAAGCATGACCAACACCAGAACGCCATGGGTGTTCGGTATATTACCATGTAATCTAGATTATTGACTCTAGTGCAAGTGGGAGACTGTTGGAGATATGCCCAAGAGGCAATAATAAAAGTGATTATTATTATATCTTTGTGTTTATGATGAATGTTTACATCCCATGCTATAATTGTATTATAAGGAAACACTAATACATGTGTGTTTTGTAAACAAAAGAGAGTCCCTAGTAAGCCTCTTGTTGAACTAGCTTGTTAATTAATTGATGATCATGGTTTCCTAATCATGGACATAAGGATGTGATTAATAACAAGGTTATATCATTAGGAGAATGATGTGATGGACACACACCCATAGTAAGCGTAGCATAAGATCAATTCATTAAGTTCGTATTGCTGTAAGCTTTCAAATACATAGTAACCTATTCCTTCGACCATGAGGTTATGTTAATCACCATAACCGGATGGATACTTTGATGACATCAAACGCCGCTTCGTAACTGGGTGGTTATAAAAGTGTCATTAGGTATTCTGAAAGTATGTGTTGAAGCGCATGAACCAAGATTGGGATTTATCCATCCATATGACGGATAGATATGCTCTAGGCCCTCTCGGTGGAATGTCATCTAGTTAGCTTGCAAGCGTGTGACTAGGTCACAAGGGATGACATATCACGGAACGAGTAAAGAGTACTTATCAGTAACGAGGTAGAACTAGGTATGGAGATACCGACGATCAAACCTCGGATAAGTATAGTATCGCGAGACAAAGGGAATTAGTTTCGTATGTAAGTGGTTCAATCGATCGCAAAGTCATCGTTGAGTATGTGGGAGCCATTATGGATCTCCAGGTCCCGCTGATGGTTATTGATAGGAGATGTGTCTCTATCATGTCTACATATTCACGAACCGTAGGGTGACACACTTAAGGTTCGAAGTTGTTTTAAGTAGATATGGAATATGCGTTGGAGATCGAATGTTGTTCGGAGTCTCGGATTGGATTCGGGACATCGCGAGGAGATCCGGAATGGTCTGGAGAATAAGATTCATATATAGGAGATCATTTTATGAGATAGGAAATGTTCCGGAGTGTTTGTATGAGGATTCTAGAAGGTTTCGGAATGTTCCGAAAGGTTCTAGAAGATATCTTGGAGTTTGCTTGAAAATCAAGATAGGGATCAAGGAGTCCTGGTGGGTCAAGATACGGATTCGTGGGGGAGGAGGACTCCTCCCCCCACCTCCAATCCGCCGGCCTAGAGAGGAAGGGGAGTCCTACACCTCCCCTCTTTAAATAGAGGGGCAGGGGCGCCCCCTCCTCTACTGCTCTCATAACACCCAATCTCTGCCGCCTCTCTCCTCCACCATCTTCTGCACAGGCATAGGCGAAGCCCTGCAGAATTCTCCCCTCCACCACCACCACCACGCCGTCGTGCTGCTGGGATTCCGTGGAGAAGATCTACTACCTCCGTTGCTCGCTGGAACGGGGAGAGGAAGGTCTGCTTCGACTCCGCACGTGTGACTGACTGCGGAAGCGCTGCCGAATCGTGGCGCCGGAAGGATCGTCTACTTGACCAAGGGCGGAAGCACTGCTGGAACGCGACGCCAGAAGGATCGTCTACTTGACCGACGGCGGAAGCGCTGCTGGAACGCGACGCCGGAAGGATCGTCCACATGATCTTGAGATCGGCAAGTGATCGACTACATCAACCACGAGATCTAATCTCATTAACGCTTTCGGATCTACGAGGGTTAGTTCCCATCTATCTCGTTGCTCATGTCTAATAGATTAGATCTTGGCTTTTATCTAGATTAGATCTAGGTTTTGTTCGTTCTTGCGGTAGAAATTTTTTGTTTTCCATGCTACGAACCCATCACGAGCCTCGAAGTGGTGTCTGGTCTGGACACGGGGGCATTGCTGCGTGGAGTGACACGGTGGGCGCTCCTCCATGGAGTGACGCGGTGGGCGCTCTGCTGCTCGGTGTTGAACGATGTCTTAAACGTTGGTGCACGTGATGGTCTCATAGATACTCCATAGTCTTTCCTTGACATGCTTGACAAAGGATTGAGCCTGATGACGTGGTACAAGAGGAGCGGACGAGATCTGTAACATCCCAGCATTAGAGCCTAGAAATAGGCTGAGCTCGGGTGTGTGCATTGCATTCATGCATAGAAAATCTAGATAATTTCGCGCAAAACCAAAAGACCTATAGAGGGTTCGAGATCTCTACTGTTCTGATGAAAACAATAGAGCAAGTGCGAGGTATTTCGACATGACCTCCATTGTATCTTTTGGGATTCAGGGGAAGACAATTCAAATTTGAATATTCAATTGATAAAATTGAATCCAAAAGGAATTTGAAAGGAAATGATTATGATATTTTAATATAAGAAAATTCAACATAATAAAGAAATTCAAACAACAAGAAATCTTTAATCATTTTTGTATTCAATACAAATACAAAGAATACAAGTAAACAAGAAGTTATTACACAAAAGAATATCTTTATTACATAAATAAGATTATAGAGCTTTTATAACTGAATTAAAGAATACAGAATATACATCCTTAACTAAGCCATGTACTATTACTACGTTTCTTCTTTTCTTCTCATTTCTTGATACCTGCAAGATAATCCACTAAAGACAAAGGAGAGTTTGTGTGTTAGTGTTAAAATGTTGCCATCATTTTGGATGAGGAATTTTAATGTTGGAGCTTAACTCTGGGAAATCAAGAACTGGTCCTGAGCTCCACATTGTTGATTAAAGGGACTAATCTAAATCTAAGGGCAACAAGGGAATATGGATCTGGATCATTCTCCATTAAGGGGTAACATTAGTAATTTGGAATAGGGACAAAGAAACACTAGTTGATCCATGTGAGGAAAAGGACAGGAGGCAACATAATATGATCCATATTTATAATCTGGTGGAAGGAAATTAATCAGCCCTTTAATCATAGTTAAGCTCCTGAATTATAAACAAAACCCCCGCAAGTAAGTAATTAGTTCTCTATTGATATTAAAGACCAACTAGAACTGAAATTCCATTTGGATAAGAGCAAACATGCGTGCATTGACTAGAAAAGGCAAAGCTCTACTTGACTGCTAATGCTAGAGTGAACCACCCACTCAGGCACCTTACATCACATGTGTGTTGTCCATTCCAGCACAGTAATAATTAAGCAGCACACTCATAACCTACATGTGGTGTGTTGTCAACACCATAGAAGTAGTTGTTGGAAACATGCCCTAGAGATAAATAGTAGTAAGGACTATTATAATATTTCATATAGTTTATGATTAAGTTTTATATCATGCTATAACTTTATTGAGTGGAAATATCAATACACGTGTGATATATAAACAACCAGGGGTTCCCAGTGAAACTCTAGTCACTAGTTCATTGGTCAACAAATGATCATGTTTCTTGATCATGTGGCATTTATGCCAGTTGGAAATGGAGTCATCTCATTCTGAGAATGAGATGATGAACCAATACCCAACCTAAACATCGTGACCCGATCATGTCACAAAGTTCAAGTTACGATGATTAGAAATGGATCCTCGTAGACTATTCCTTAGACCGTGAGGCTATATCAATCACTGTCTCCCGAGAGTGCTTTGATAGCATCAAGCGCCACTTGGTAATACAGTGGTTATAAAGGTGTGTTTAGGTACTCGGAGGAAACCGTTGAGGCAATATATGTCAAGAGCAGGATTTGTCTGTCCATGTGACAGGAAGATACTCGAAGGGCCCACTCGGAGAAGTTATATCCAATAGCTACGCAGCGTGTGATTTGATCAAGGGGATATTGCTTGTCGGAACGAGTCAAGTAGCATTGTTTAGTAACGAGATTGAACGCGACATGGTGATGTCATTGATCAGATCTCGGGCAATGCAAGTATCGAGAGACAAAGGGAATAAGACACGACTGTCCTGGTTCAAACGACGAAAGATCTTCGTGGAACGCATAGGGGTCACATGGCCATCCAGGTCCCTCTGTCGATCATTGGTGCGGGAGTGTCCTGACCATGTCTGGAGTGTTCCCTAACCGTAGGGTATAAGGGCTTGATGATGCTTAGAGAGTGTTTATAGGATCGGTAGAATCGTCGAAGAATAGTAGAGAGAAAACCGGAAGGGTTTCGGTAAGTCCGGAGGATGTCCGGAGTGGAGGTGGAAGGTGTTCCATAGCCACGGAGGTTGAATAATATGTGAATGAATGTTAAATATTGATTTAATCATTTATTCATAATTATTTAATAAAGAGAAAATCAATTTTCATGGTCAAAGGCTTAATGGGCCAATTTCCGGAGGGAGAGGGCCCATTAGGGGAAAGGAGAGAGGGAGAAGGGGCAAGGGGTGGCCGGTTGGGCCTAGCCCCCCCCCCCTCCCGTGTGGGGCCCACTAGGTGGTCGGCGGCCACCCCTCCCCCCTCCTCTCCTTTAGTCCCACCCCGGGACTTTAAGGGAGGTAGTACCTCCCCTCCCCTATATATAGTGGGGGTATTTGGCCAAATTAAATACACCAATAATCAATAAAGGTCTTCTCACTTTTGGGAGGACCTCCAGTTGATATTTTCTCTCTCCCCCTCTCTCTCTCTCGTGATCGTGGTCCCAAGTCTGGACTGCGCGAGCAAGAGACATCTTCACCGCGGAGCGCCGTCACACTGCGGGATTCGGATCCGGGAGCTCTACTTCCGCAACTGCTGCTGGATCGGGGAAGCGGGAGTCATCGTCAGGCACCAGATGTGTGTAACTCCCCGCGAGGTGTCGCACTTGAGGCACTCAAGTCGTTGGAGCCAAGGAGCGCAAGGACTTCATCACGACCTTGAGGTCGGCTTCGGCTCGTCTACATCAACCACGCTCTCCAAAGCGTTGACAACGCTTTTCGGTCTTCAAGGGTAAGTTCGCGAAAAGCCCCTCCCGTTACTATATTACTAATAGATAGGTCCTGGCAGCTTCAGGGGTTCAGGGGCATAGGGTAAAATTTTATTGTTTTCATACGCGGAACCCCTACAGTAGTAGGCAGTAGCAGAAGATAAGGATGGACTAGAAGGAAGAGCAGCCGTAGCATCTCAGCTAGAAGCTGACCCATATCTCTCCTCAGATACATTTCTCCACTCCCACCATCAACTATTCCATTTCCACAATATTTTCTCCACTCTCACAGCACACCATCTTCTTATTTCCCTTGTATTCAACACACCACAACAACAAACTATTCTCCCCACATCACAAGATTACTCACCCAGACCACCATCACATCTCTAACTCTGGTTGCTTAGTGGAGCCATCCATGAGCTAGGACAAGGAGGTGATCAAGATCAGACAGGAGCTAAAGGGAGTATAATAAGATCAGGAACATAAGAAGGACAAGTCAGGAGTACTAGAAGAAGCAGATCATCAAGCTAATTATAAACATACTCAGATCCATCCATTTGTCTACTCTGCATAGCAGGTTAACATCTAAGATAAATTGCATCATTATTTATATCAGTTCAAGTACAAAGGGTATGGTTGGGGAGGATTACTCTCAGTTTTGCATAAAGGTGGTATGCAAGGCTCATCATAGAGATTCAGGACACATAAAACATTTGTTCTTAGTAGGAATCTATGCCTTAGCTTGTTGCATCCTTGGCTTGGGCAAATTCTTACAGAAGCAGATCATGTTACCTAGCCACTGCTATGCACACTCCAGGTATGGAGGCACCACAGCAGCAGCACGGGCAACAGATACCAACAATAAGAAGAAAAACTAGGCACTTGACCTATGTATCATAAGCCAAGAAAGCTCTTAAAGAACAATAGCAGCTATTGTAACCTAGGAATTAGCCACTGTGCACACTCCAGGGAGGCACCACAGTAGCCAATTCCTATGTGGTAAAAGACCACAATTTTCAGCTAACTATAATATCCACCCAGTTAACCGGCTGCAATCAACCAAACCTGAGGTCAAATTATTTTCCCAGTTCATAAACTAGGAATCATTTTAAAAAGATACAAATATGCTCCATATGGGGCTATGATCATTTCTGGACCATAGGTTCAGATTACCAGGTATATCTCACTCAGAAAATCAAATCCATCATTTGTCATCTGCGATTCATCAGTAGTTAAACTAAATCATCTTCCTAGTAAGATCTTACTAGGAATCATTTAATTTCAATAACAGACTGATAAGTAAATATCTTTGATCATTACTGAATCAAAAACTCAGTAAACCAAGGTGTAAAATATCCCCAATTACCCCCAAGTAGTTATCCATTTGGCCAAGAGCATCTTTTGTTGTGCTGCAAGGAATTAGAAACAATTCCAGATCATATTTCTAGAAAATGGTACCACACAAAAGAGTAATCCTAATCATAAGATCAAGCATTCGATAACCATTTAAAACCCTCTTCCTAGTAAAACCACTAGAAATCATGTAATTTTCAGCAATTGATCTGCTGATACATGATACGGATCATCATTAAAGCACAATTTTAGTGACCACCAAGTTTAGACCAGCACAACTTTATTTTGACAGAATTAATACATGGGCCAAGAATGATTTATTCATCCAGATTGCAGAGCCTTAGCCAGCAAGATATCAGCAGCAACGACATAAGATAATCGAAGCACAACTATGGATTAGAGCCATCAGCACGAAGGCTGGTCCCAAAAGAGATTGAAGCTTACTATGGGTGTCGAGCACCTGGAGCGGAGGCATGGCGAAGTGACGGTTGTCGCAGCCGACGCCGGTGTTGCGTTTATAGCACCGTTCCACCGGTGCCGAGCTTGGAGTAGTTGCCATGACCCTCGTCGTTCCGTCAACAACACCATCACGTGCACCACCACACCATCATCTCCACCACAGCAGGGCCGCGAGACATCGGCGTAGGTCGACGTGGTTGCATCAATCTGCTGCCGTCCCGTCGGCATCGCAGTTGAGGTCGTCGTGAGAGAGCAGCAGGAGGCGGGCCTCGACTTGGAGGGGCGCGTCGGTGGCAGCAAGTACCAGGCAATGTCGGGTCGCCCCGTCCTTAGCACCGGCGACCCAAGCCGTGGGGGCTAGGGTTTCGTGGAGGCGCGGACGGGGAAGCAGAGCGACAGCGAGGCAATGGGAGTTGATGGAGGAGATCGAGCTAGGGCCTCGTCGGCAAGCGGCCGTCCTGGATTTGGCCGGCGACCAGCCGGAGCGGCGCTGGCGATGGTGCATCGTGCGAGCAGAGAGGGGAACAAGAGGATGGAGTGTGACGTGCGTGGAGTGAGAGAGTGGGCTGGGGTCAAAGTGACCCCGAGCCAGGACTAGTTGGGCCAGACCGGCCCATGTACCAAACCAAATAGGTCCAATTTCCCTCAACAATGCCTCAGCCCAATTATTGCCACACAAAATCAATTTTCTATTTAATAATTAGCAAAATACCTTGAATTCATTTGAGCCCTAGAAAAATTCTAAAAATTCTTATAACATACTGAAATGATCACAAAAATAATATCTACCCAAGAAAAATATAACTTTACTTATTTAAGTTAAATAAAATACAATAAATATTAACATCACTAAAGTCTAAGTGATATTTCATAAATTAAGGAAAAGTCCTAAAAATGAATAAAAATCATTTTTGCATATGAAAATGAATCTACTATTTTCAAAAAATACTAACTTAATTTGTTACAAATAAAACTTGAAGCAAATATTTAAAGATATATAATCCTTTCTGGAAATTTATAAAAATAAGAATAACACCTAAAATTAAATAAAATTCACTTCTAAGATCTTAAGTAAGTATGTTTTACTAGAAAAATACTAATTATATTATTCCAACACATTTCAAGGTTGTTAAGAAATAAATCCTTATTTATTATCTAGTTAGTAAATTCTTTAAGAACATTCTTAAATAAGAAATAATCACAATTTTTTATACAACCCTAAATCCTATACATTTAAATACTAGTTCCAAAACCATAACTTAAGTCTATAATAATACTTAAAGTAAACTATTAACATTTAGAAAACTCTTTAAATCATAACTACCAAGTAACAATTTATCTCAATCTTAGAATATTATTATACTTCACCTTTATACTTTGCATGTTAAACACTTCTTTAAAAGCTCTAATTGATTAGTAATCTTGCTTAAGAAATCTTTTAAATACCATGCCCCATTTGAGTGCTTTAGTATTACATGCCACTTGTTATATTTACATATTGTTTCACACACTCTCACACACCTTAATAAGAAGCACGAATGTGAAGCTAATATAAAAATGAAACACATTCTAAAGAAATCATTCCTAGTTTCCCAATCCTAGATTTGATATGGTTATTCCGGGAATTCACGTTTATCAAATTGCAGTACATTACTTATGTATAATTCCATATTGCTTCTTTAAACATTAGTCCTTACCGGACCAATGATGTTGTTTACAGAATTTGGATCTTGTAGTATCTTTAAGACCGTGAGTGCATAATCTTGCAATCACAAAAGGCAAGTTCACAACTTGCTCATGTCCTTTGGTTATTTTCTATCAAATGTTTTCATCACCTACATTTCAAAAAGGTTAGAAAACACTAATTTCATAATAATTTGATTATGGATTATTTACTAAATGGTAATAATCTATTGATATAGTTCCAGTGGTAAAGGAACATAATATCTAGGACTTAACAACCAATGTCGCCAGTGATTCTAGCGCCGTATATTACGCCTTAACCATGAGATTTGGAATGGGACGGAGAAGTCAGTTGTATCTTCTTCCTCTCGTATGTAGGCAAGATGACCTTAACGTGCCGTTGTGATTCCGTGTGCGGATCCAGCATATGGGTGGGCACCCTTAGGCCCCACCATTTTGGTGTCTAGATTATCTGTGAGCGGCTGCCGGAGGTATATTCAGACCTTTATGGAGCTTGCCAGGGGCATAACCTGCTCATAGAGTCTTCGGGAACTCATCAGGGTTGTAGCTTGCCCGAAAGGGGGCTTAACTGAGATGTAGCTCGGCCTGAAGGATCGTGTAGACATATGGGGTCGCGAAGGGGCCAGTGATTGGCTTGGATCTTAGACTGGGCCCCACACCAAGGAAGTGTGGACAAGAATGCAACTCGGATGTGCAAACAAGCTAAGGTCTCTCATGGGTAAAGCAACGCACCTTTGCAAAGTGTAAGAACTGTGACATGTTACACCCTGTTCCGGGAAGGAGCTACGAACGTGGCAGGAAAGGAACCCCATGAAGGTTCTGGTTAACCTGTGAAGGCTGTCGGACATAGTTTTCAAAATAAAAGCAACCTTTGAAGAAATGTTTACGAAAACCTGCATTGCCTACGACCTTTGGTATGTGGCTGTAGAGTTAGTGCATCATACACTCCTTTTTAGTGAATTTGCTGAGTATGCTCATACTCAACCGTACCTTCTTAACCCTTGCTAGGTTCTAAGCCATTGAAGAAGATTTCAACACCAACTTATGCTCAAGAAACCATCATCGACAGCTCAAGTTCTTCAATAAAGTCAATGAAGTCAACATCTACATCAACCAAAGTGAAGACGGAGTTCTTGATTAGGTAGGAGTACATACTCTAGCCATAACACCTACTTCTGTAGAGCATTGTAGTAGCAGCAATTGCAAGCCAATTAATTCAGATACTAGTCTTAGTCTTCAGTTAGTTCTGAGTTATTCTTTCTGGTTCTTCTGTGTAAAGGGTTTCTTTCTCTCTCTTTTGAACCTAGTTGTTCTCTAGATCATTTGTAAAGAGTCAGTTTGTAACCTATAGTCATGTCTTGGACCGCTATGTTTCTGTTGTAGCACTTTGAGGGATGTAATACTAGTGAATAGTGTTTTATTGGTGTTATGTCAATACTATAGTGTACTACATCATGCAGTGGTATGTTGGGTCACCGCAAGAGCGAACGTCCCCACTGATGCACTTCAGTCTATAGCTCCCATGTCATATCGGCATGCATTTGTATAGTAGATAAGTACACATTATGTAGGCTAGCAAGTCCAGTAACGAAGAAAAGTGTATTTATCGCTGACTGTCTGGACTCCATAGTCGACTAGCTAGGGTATCTCTCATCATCATACGCGTGGTGGATGGGACGCAACTGTGTCATGGTTATGTACCTATGTAAGTATGCACAGAATAGCTTCATATCAAACGGGTCAGCGAGCCACACGTTAGTTGTTGCATTCTGCCACTCCTGGATATAACTATTAACCCATTGAATCCACTGAGCTGCACTTCTGTTAGTACCCTTTCGAGAGTACCTGTAATTACATTTTGTTATACCATCACTGTAGAACTAAAGATAAGCAATACCGGATGCGCATATATTAACTTATATGTGCACGGCATCTGGAAGGGGGACCTCCGGACATGGAGGATATACCATCTGGCAAAGACCGAATTGCCTCATGACCCTCTGTTGAGACATCTCCTCGACCTGACAATCAAAGATGATCTTCGATTTAGTCAGATAGTAGTCCTCATCTCTCGTGTACATAATAGATAACCCGCAGGAATATCTGGTGGCTGCCTCAGCTATAGTGTATGGCTCCCAAGTGACCGCACCCTCCCTCAACAAGTCGAACTGCTCGCTGAACGACGGGTAGCAGCTCTTGACTTGATCTCCCGCGAAACGGCACTCTTGGAAAAAATAGTTGTTAGTTTCCTTCATAGTGCAGTATCGGAAATATAATTTATTAAACATTTTAACTTACCTTGCGACGTGTCCAATGAATACCAAATATAGACATGTCAATTCTCTCATGGTCAAACAGCAGATCAGACTCATAGACAACGGGTGACTCATTCTCGTTGATAATTGCTTTATTCTTTGTTATCTCTGGGCAGTCGATAGGGAACCTCTCCCATGACCACAACTGCAGCAACATTGGACATCCTAGAAAGGCAGACCTATCCTTGGTTAGCGTACAAGCCATGCACATACCTCGGTACGTAGCTGCTAAGACAGCAGGACCCCAGGTCCATTGTGTGATGCCGTTCTGGCAGGTCGCCTCCACGATCTGTCTAGCAAAGTGGATGTAGCACGCACTAATGGTCGAGTCGTGGTTCTCGATGAACATTACCTTCCCAAGAAGCCACATTATATATGCCTCCAGGCTGCGCGTAATTTGTGGCCCAGTCATTAGAACGGCTGGGTACCCGAACTTCTGGATCTGTATTGGTTAATAGAACAATTTTGATCACCATGTGATATGAAAATAGGTGCGGGAAAGACAAAGATACTGAGTAGCAAATGAACCTGGTAGTTTTGCAACCATTCAAATTTGGGGCCATGATCTTCATACGTGAAGGTCGTCGCTCCATCACCGATGCCAAAGAATCTTTAGGCCATGTCTTGGGCCCAATTCGTCAGTGCATCCACCAGGCCTGTTGGCACTCCAACCAACGGCAGTCCTAGCAGGAATGAGACATCCTGAAGGGTAGGAGCCATCTT
This sequence comes from Avena eriantha, assembly GCA_910589775.1. Lineage (NCBI taxonomy): Eukaryota > Viridiplantae > Streptophyta > Magnoliopsida > Poales > Poaceae > Avena > Avena eriantha. The sequence goes on along the minus strand of OU342742.1, from coordinate 525,555,817 downwards.
TCCCCAGCGAAAATGTAAAGTGTGAGTCTCGAGCCTCCATCGATCCACTAAGCAGGTGAGCAACGACTGATCGTAGTGCAGGCGCGTGGTATGGAAGACATGATGTTGTCCTTCTATCTCTTGCGTACGAGTGGCCTCAACTAGACGCACGAATGGTAAAATCCCTGCCCACTGCAACCTGCATACCGAGATAGCATAACAATTATTTACTTTGGCCCACAAATATGTGAAACCCAACTAGAAATAAATGGCCCATACCTTTGCAGGCAATCAGGGTTATCATCCAGGTAGATAGGGGAGTGTGAGTCACTAGGTTCTTCAAGCTCCCTAGTTCAGCAGCCAATAACGTTGACCGGTGCTTTCTATCTATATCAGCGTTAAGCAAAGATCCTGCCATCTGCATATTAGAAAATTAAAACATTGTTCTGTACATATTAGAAATTTAAAATATTGTTCCATACAGATTAGAAAATTTAAAACATAGTTCCATACGAATTACAAATTTAAAACATAGTTCCATACGAATTACAAATATAACATAGTTCCATACAAATTACGAATTTAAAACATAGTTCTATACAAATTACGAATTTAAAATATAGTTTCATACAGATTACAAATTCTAGTTTCTTCCTCGTCTGCCACGTCCATGAGGAGTTGCTCCTCCAGTCCCAAAGATGTGACAATTGATGTCTCTATGACCAAAATTATTACATAGAAACATTGTCTAGTAGGGTCTCCGACTTCGGATTCATCCATATCATTACGGATGCAGACACATTGTCGCCTTCCTCTGCCTGTCCACATTAGTCCAGGATCTGGGATGTAAATCCTTTCAAGTGGGTTTACTTTGTTGAAATTGCCCCATGCCCTATATCCCATCATCTCGCTAGTCCATGTATTGATCACCGACTCCTAAAGAAAATAAGGAGACACAAACAATATCGTATACCTAACCACCCGCACACTGCTAGTACATGAGAGCAAGGCAGATGCAACAGCTTGGATTTGTTGTAGGTGCACTCACACGTTGGCCAGTCTTCATTGTCTATCCTAACCTCCTGTGTCTTTACCTCTTCTCCAGTTTCGATCCTGTTGGAAGGGAGGCGCACCTAGAATCTTCTTTCTTGATTACCAATGGCGACGACATGCATAGACCGAGCATTTTTCATCTTGGCATTCATGTAATCCATGATCTTTGAACAGTACCTCGTGTTTGGGTTGTTGATGATATGCATATGAGCCATCTAGAGTCTGTCTCTGAAGTACTTCAAAGTTTCGGTGAAATTACACTCCACAATAGATGTTAATGGCAGAGCCCTGCTTCCTCTCAAGACGAAGTTGTAAGTTTCAGCAAGATACTTACACTCCTGGTTCTGCTTGCAAAGCTTCTTGAATAGGTTCATAAGGGCCTTGTTCCTGAACTGGGAGAAAAAGTTGGCCCCTAGATGCCGCATGCACCAACGATTCTGCATGTCCTGCCATGGAGTTACTTCATCAGGAGCAGACTGCATCAACTTCTTTATCGCGTTGAGTATATCCGGATGCCTATCATGAAGGACGCACACATTCGGTACATCCCTCACAATTGATATCTTCAGTTGCCTTAGAAACCATACCCAACTCTCGGTGTTTTCGCTCTCCACGAAAGCAAATGCAAGTGGAACAACTTGATTATTCCCTTCTTGACCTATGGCAGTCTTAAGATCTGACCCTTGTACTTGCCAGTGAGAAATGTACTATCCACACAAATGACTGGTCGACAATGAGTGAAAGATTCTATGTATATAGCAAATGAGAAGAACACTCGATGCAGCACCCTCAAATTTGGTTCTTGGGGCAACGTAAAGTGTTGGATGTCGACGTAGGTGCCTGGATTCCTAGCCTGCAGTGTCTGGAGCATCCGAACAACACAGTCGTATCCGTCTCAAAATGAACCAAATCTTTCCGCCAGTGCCCTCTGCTTAGTCCTCCAAGTCTTCCTGTAAGAAATATTGTAGCGAAATCTGACAGCAACTTTGTTGATGATAGCTTTCACCTCCATGGCTTTGCTCTCCACTATCTCTGTTTAGGGTCTATCCAGGAGGGTTGACGTGAGATTACGATGGTCTTGAAGGACGTTGGGAAGTTGACATGTGTGCAACACAACGTCGGTAACCTTCCAGTTGGTTTCATACATAGGACGATGGGCATGGACCCTGGCCGGACATCCGGCTACCTGGCAGACCAATGTCAAATATTTTTGGGATGACACCATCGTTTTGAAGACCTGTTGCATGGACAATGCCCACTCAACGATTGCTTCCTACATATGTCTCTTGCTAGGATATAATACACCCAGAGAGATGTTGTTTGCGTGATAGTGCCACACGGAATCATGTCCATCGTTCACATTCATTGTTGTTGTGTGGTCATTATTTCATGATGTCGGAATAGGTTGGATAATCTCTTCTTGATCAGACTCGGCGGAATCATGAGAGTTATCGTTGTCGCCTTCTGAATCTTCGGCTTCCATATGATCTTGCAACCAACCTTCGTGTATCTCATGTTCAGCGGCCTTAACACTAAAAATATCTTCTCATGTTCCATGACTACCATCAGCTGATTCATAACCACCACCCTCGGTGTGTGCATAACTACTCTGACCAGATTCATAACCACCACCGCCATCTTGGCATTGACTGCTCTGGCCATGATAGTAGCCACCATCACCTTCGTCTTGGGCTTGACTACTCTGGCCATGATCATAACCACCACCAACATGTTAGGTCTGACTACTCTGGCCATGATCATACCTAGGCTCTTTCACCACAGGAAGCACCAAGACAGTGGGGTTAACTCTCCTTTTCTCACAGGCCTTCACCCATTTGACCTATTTAGCTTGCACTTCTATCGGTCTCAAATAAAAATCAGGTTTAATTCTTGACTTAATCCATAATACATGTGCACCGATAGTATGGGTCGGAGGGAGCCCTAAACGAGCAGATAACCAATCCTTCAACTTAGTAACGGACAATGTTTCAGGATCCTGGAGCACTTCATCAATAAAATGAAACTCGCCAAAATCAACTTCGTGCTCATTTATTCTGACGACACCGTTACCGTAGTAAAACCTAAACACTACATTATTTGACATAACTTCAAACAAAAAATACCGAAAATTGTCAAATGCCCGTAAAATGGCACATTATAGTCTACAAATATACTTCTAATCCTCTAGCCGAAAAATCTTACAGCTAACAGACTACGCGTAAGGCTAGCTATAAACATACACAAATGGCTGCAGTTAGCAAGAAATTGGGGTTTACCCTTGAAACGTGCGAAGTACTGCCGTGCAGCAGCCTCCAATCACCGGATCAGCACCTCCACCATGTAGCCGCCTCAAGCTACAGCCCCAGCCTCCCCATAGCCATTGCCCTCCAAGAACACCACCAAATCTCTCCACAAAAACGCCTAAAATCACTACACCGAGCTATCCCATCGGTAGATCGGGACTTTCCTAACTTCATAATGTGTTTCAGTACCAAGTTTGGGTGGAAATCTAAGCTCAAATCAGCGAAAAATCGATGCAGCAGTGGCTGGAAACAAGAGCAAGGAGGAAGGAGAGGAAGAAGAGCACGCGGGGTGGCTGGAAACGAGAGCAAGGAGGAAGGAGAGAGGAAGAAGAGCACGCGGGGTTGGTCGGCGTCACGCGTGGATAAGAAGGCGAAGTCCTTGGGAGTTCAAAACCCGACCGGGTTGTCGGTACTTCAACTCCCAACGCCCCCCGCTCCTCCCCTGTCGGTTGAGAGCCCAGCCACGCAGGCCCCGCAATCCACTCCAGTCAGAGTTTTAACCACCGACAACACCTTTCGGTAGTTGAACCACCGACAAGCTCTCTTCGGGAGTTGAACCACCGAGACCGCGCATGAATTGAGAATTGCCAAATTTGCGTATTATTCGTGAAAATTATTTAAAAAATGTATTATTTAAAAAAGATTAGCAAGACACTTCTTCTAGCACATGTAATGTAGGTCAACTATGCTGATAAAATTATAGCACTTCGCCTGGCATATTGTACACATGAGGGAATCGCTCCAACCAATTCAAACTAACAAGACACAAGCTTTTTGTTTTACACTGGTTGATCCCTCGTCCACGCAGCTATGCTGAACAAGAACAACCAATACAATCCTGCTGTACTGCTACATCGAGACCGGCGCCACCATCTATCAGTTTCTCCCTTCCACATCTAGCAGGCAGTTTTGCCCAAAAGGGACAAAGGCTTATTGTCAATTCACTTTTACTTCCCTAACTGACACCGCCGGAGATTTTGGAATGATACTCCCAACCTTCCTGGGGCTCTTATTCACTGTACTCGGATGAGTACGAGGTTGCATCTTCATCTACATTCACCTCAGCTCCGTCACCATCGTCTCCATCCATCTCATCATCCTCATCCATCTCATCATCAACATCAGCAGTGGCATGGTTCAGGTCATCCTCTTCCCCGTCGTCTTCATCACTCTCTGCGTCCCCTTCAGCCTCTTCATCGTCCTCCTCCGTCTCATCATCCATCATACCATGGGGTCTGGACCCACCAGCATAGGCTCTAGAGTAATCCGCTGGAGCCTGCTCTTCGTATTCCTCATCCATGGGTTGTCCATTTTCCTCATTGTCTTCTGATTGATCTGATTCAGGTCCAGAGCTGTTCTCATCGCCTTCCATATATGGTCTTCTATTCTCCAAGCCCCACTCTTCCGCACCTGAGCTTCGTGGGGACTCCTCAACAGCCGAAGGCTTCGCATTGCTAAGCATGCTAAAGCTTCCCAACAGATTAGCCTTTGGAATTGATCTACCTCTGCCATCAGATGATGGCTGCCGAGGCCTAACCGTTCGACGTCCTCGCCTGCGGCCACGTCCACGTCCACGTCCACGTCCACGTTTTGGGGCTTTCTCATATGCAGCATCGTCATCTGTATATTCAACCCTAGATGAGCTGCTAGTACCTCTTGGGATCCTTCCACCTCGACTTCGACCTCTTCCTCCCCTGCTACCTCCTCTGCTTCCTCTTCCACGACCCCTGCGACCACCACTGGGAGGCCACCTTGCATCATACAAGTCAAAACCAGCTGGTTCCACCGGCTCTATATCCTGTGTCTTCTTAACACTATACCTTGATGATGGAAGCTTCTGCAGGACGGAAAAGATAATTACACTTCAAATGGTAGCATTATACATGAAAAACAATGTGGACCTTGTCCAAACAAATCATCAGCTTGAACATTTGACAACAATTCATGGTTTGATTGCATATGGATAGTACAGCAAGGTCGAGTACAGCAAGGTCAAATGGTAGCATTATACATGAAAAACAATGTGGACCTTGTCCAAACAAATTATCAGCTTGAACATTTGACAACAATTCATGGTTTGATTGCATATGGATAGTACAGCAAGGTCGAGTGCGACCAAAATACAAACTAGAAAATCTTCTGCATGTGAGTACTTTTGCAAACATACTAAAATATTTTTTTATATTACTACTTAAAAGTTGAAACAACAAAAGGAGGTATTTCTTGCACTTTAACTTACCACAGAATCTCCAACATCTCTCTCCTTTTCATTTTTTATGTATGAAACTGCATAATCAAGCTCTAACATTCTTAATGTGACAGCTGCAGTAGTGTCAGGAACCCATGGAAGTACAGAAGTTCCAGATAGCCCGAAAGAATTCTGGGATGGCATATCCTGTGTCTTTGAGTTAAGTAATTCATTTGAGGTTTCAAAATCAGAAGACAGGTAATCTCGCTTTATTGCACCTTCCAGCAGAGTCAACATCTGCGAAGGAGTGAAAAACATTAGCACAGACATTATGTGCAAAGGTAGAGAAATAAAATAAGTACGGACCCATCAGCATGCAATTAATTCATATGCATCAGATGTACCGATAATTATGTGTCAAGACTTGAATCATGTAATAATACTCTGGAAACAGCTGTTGCTTAGCTATGCCAGTTTCCAGAAGAGGGTAACAGAATTGAGTGTGTAAGAAGCTATGAGCCATCGAAACAATCTAATTCAAGGTAATTATTCATGTCTGTCACATTAGCATTGCTCTTGGTACTTCAACTCACGTCTTCTAAGGCTGGAGCTAGTAAAGAGATGGCTATTGCTGGTGAACTAGTCAAAATCACATGGTTCAAGCTATCATGGCCCTAGAGCTTGTTTGGTTGGCGACCTGGCCTGGAGCTTTCCCTTGAACCAGCCTGGAGGTTGTTTGGTAGGCATCCTGAAGAATCAGACACTGTCTTGGCCAGGAGCTTCTCGCGTCATTAGCCTGGCTACTAAGGAGATGCGATGGTTAGCCTGGCCCAGGCGCCGGGAATTGATCTCCTGGCGTTCAGACAGTCATGCCTGAACTTTATTCTATCTTTTCTTGTCTGCTAGCAGGTGTAGTTGCGTGCCAGCAATAGCTTATGGGCTAACGGAGTAAATGATAGTTTGTAATACTCAGGACACAAACCAAACACATCAACTGCAGGCTAGCCTGGCCAGGCATGTTCTTGTACTTTTCAGGCACACGCCAGGCTCCTTTTTTTCCCAGGCATGGAGCCCAGGTCACCAACCAAACTAGCCCCTACACTCATAGTCAGCTTGATGGTAAATCCTGGTTACAATCAGTTATATAAATCAACGCCTGATTAATTACAACTACACGGTATTTCAGCAATCCAATAGTTACCCAAATTCACTGACACTGAATAGTAGCTCTGTTTTCATGATTGTTTGAGATGATTTTCTAACAAGGCCTTAACCATCTATCACAAATGTTTCAAGCAAACGTACTCAGAGATCAATTAACATAAAGGCAATAGACGTGTGCCAAACAGGTAAATATCTGATCATGTTGCCAGAGTAATGGAGAAACAAATGAAGAACCTGAAATATTTCCTCAACAGATGTGGTAGAGTGCAACTTCACAGCCCAAGACTTCCGATATCCATCACTCCAAAATGGTTGAAGTGCTTCTGATGGTACCGAAGCCTGTAAAACAGAGCACCGATATATTGTCAAACAGCTAATGGCAAAGCACGCTAAATTGAGAAGTATACAACAACATAAACTTGACCTCAATAGTAGCTAACTGCAACTTGAGCAATCGCATTCCAATTGGAACAGAATAATCCGCAATTTGCATCTTCCAGTTAGGTTCAGTTCTCCGCCTCTCTTCACATTGTGATGTGTGCTCAGAAAAATTGTGAATGGATTTGAAGGTCTTATGGCAGGAAGAGCAGTGCCTTTCGTCTGTTAAGTAAATCTGATAGCAGTAATCACACGAACACATCAATGCAGAGCATCTTTTCTTCCCATACTTCATGGCACATGTCTGTTGGCGATTGAAGCATTCCCTCCACATCCATTTTAAAAACCATCTGCCCTTTTTGAGATAGCAATCTTCTCCATATCATTACGCCCAAGTTCTATTTTGAAAGAATCAGAATATGTTGTAGCACTATCAGCAGAAACACTAGAAAGAGTGCTGCTTGGGCTTCCAAATTCACTACGATAATTTGCACGCACCATATCAGTAGCTCCATTCTTTAGGTGCCTTCCATTTGATTGTTCTATAGCTGTGCTTCTTTTCCTCTTAATACCTTCCTTAAAGGTTGATTCAACCCTTTGCAGCATTGAATGCAACTGTGCCTCCCGGCTACCACGTGTATCAAGGGAAGCTACTAAAGAATCGAACACCTGCATTGTTATTAGAAAAAAATCCAAAGATTAGAGATGACGTGATTGATGTAGAATAATATATTTCTGCTACAGAATGTGCTAGAACAGATTTCAGATTTCCACATGGTGTTAGCAATAGATTATATTCAGAAAATAGGCACGAACTGCATGCAGTTAAGACCGGATGTATAGTTCATCCAAAAGGGTGTCTCTTATTCAAACTAGTTAGGTGCAAGTTAAAGCAACATCTGTGAACCTATTAGGAAAAGGTAGTTTTTGCGATTCCTGTGGGAATCAACTGTTTCCTGTAACAATCTTCCAGCATTCCAAACATGACATAAGTGGTTTAATAAAATCATGAGATCTGAAAGTTAGCGTGCCCTTTCTCACATAGCCCACTTGATTTCACAACTGCAAGACGCTACGTTGGTACAGCACAGTACAAAGATAGGACAAAATAAGAACAAGACGAACACTGACACAGGCAAAGTTTGTTAGCTTTCAGCAGAATTCCAGCAGTTCCGAGTTTTGGCTGCGAATCAAGTAGGTGCTCATAAATGAGTAAAATGTATCCCATGACCAGACATAAAATCAATCTTCAAAAGTGGACCAGTGCATCATTTTTAGAATATTGTGACACACGGAAAAAGGATGAAAAAATATTGCTTACATGTTCACCAGAAATTTGTTCCAATAACTTATCACAGTTTTAAGTATTGTGTATAACATCCAGGTTTCGTTAACAACAAGGACTCTGGAAAAGTATGCTCGTACTGATAAATTATACAACACAGAGAAATAGAACACAATATTAGTAAACATATTCTCCAGTGTGTTCTGATAATTAAATTGCAGTTTGAGTATTGTGTATAATAGTCAGGTTAGATCTAATATCTGCAAACAAAATAAATACCTCCTCCGAGTCTATAACCCTCCAATGTCCATCTTTTGATTCGAAAAAGATTCTTCCTGAACCAGGGTCATTTGGTGATGCAGAGGTCGAGAACTGCCAATACCGGTTTCGTCTCCGATCCTGCCCCAGGGGCAGCGATCTGTAAACATACAGCTGCTCTGCTCTATGACCAATGTATGACTTCAACTGAGTGCGTGTTTTATCAGCATATGCATACTGCTGAGCAGATAAAACATCTGCTGTTGCACCGATGTCTTGCCCTACACCATTTCGCTCATAAGAAAGATTCCCAGCATTACTCTGATTATGTTGATTAACCATGTCACTGTTGTTTATAGCCCCCACATTTCCATCATTGTCCATATCAAGATTACGGACTGGAGTGGGAGTAGTCTCTGTAGCATTATTGTGTTCTGGAGCAACATCAGTCTTCAAACTTGTGTAAGAATTATACTGCATTTTGCTAGCAAACTCTTCCTTGGAACGCCTCTTATCAAGTTGTGCATCCGCCCACATTTGTTTCTTTATGGCATTTGCTGCTTCCAAACGTTCCTGCAGGACTCTTATAATTAAGTGCTGTCTGATCAGGAAGTAACAACTGAAAGGATAGTTTAGAACATTTACCTCAAGAACAGCTCGAATAGAGTTCCCTTCAGTGGCAACACCAACTAGTGCGACCAGTGCATTAAGCCTTTCTTCCACACTAAGATCACAATAGTCACCTTCTGCTAGTCCCTGTACCCAAGACTCACCTTGGTTGCTTTCATCAATCTCTGTATCTTCAGCATCGCCAGTAATTACCTCGTGATGATCTGCGGAAGCTCTGAGAGGCGAGACACTTGAAGTACCTGCTGCAT